>CM040122.1:273842818-274257585 GCA_022559845.1 Amorphophallus konjac
TCTTTACTCGGCCGCTTGCAGGGGCAAGAGGTTGACGGATGAGATGACCAACCTTGGTAATCCCCAATACGAGAGGAGTCTCAAATAGGGGCAGTCTTGACCCAAATTAAATGAGTTTTCATGATATACATTTCGCCAAAAGGGCTATTATGAAAATCAAGTCAAAATTTCGATAAAAGCAAAAGTATGAATTATGGCATGTCAAGAGTGGCAAAGTCCCCGCAGGGAAAACCCTGGTCGTATGCATGTCAGGGTCTAAAAATTAAAGGCACAAAGCCCCGGCACAACAGACTACCTCTTTGAAGGGAACACCTTGGAAGGAATTCAAGTCCCGATATCTCCCATCCTGCACAAAGTTTATCCTCAATTATTCTTCTCTTCTCCCTCCAAGACCGAATGTTTCTCGGGTATGGCCTTGGTAGGGGCACCGTTGATCAAAGACGGTCGGTTATAGGATGCCACTTTCAATGCACGTCCAGCTTTGGGAAGTTTTTAGCGAAAAGGGAAGGAACAAGGACCCCTAGTCAGTGGTTCAAAACACCCTTTGATGCTGCATTAACAATGTCTAAGCCAAAATCAAACAAAAATTGAATATTTCCTGATCAAAATCCAACAAAAATTGAATATTTTCAAAAATTCATAAAAAATCAAAATATTTTCAAAATCCACATAAAAATTCATATATTTTTCAAAACTCATAAAAATTTGTATATTTCCAAAATCCAAAAATTTGCATTGTATTTTCTGATGGTGTTTTGCAGGAACAGCTTTGCAGAGACCAAAAACACGGGATGGGTCCTCTCTCTACTTATTGCTATCAATCTATTGATTCTTTCTCGATATTTTCATGACATGCCACCAGGGGTATTTTTTTTTGATTATCATCTCCCTATATCATTCTGATTATCATATCTCATGATTATTCATCTCCAAATCTTTTTTAATCAACTCCTGCTAATTTCATCTGATCACTCCACCGATGGGCATTATATCAGATCTTGATCATTCATCTCCAAATCTTGATTAGCCAGATTATCTCCTCATGATAAAACAACAAACAATGCTATGATTTGACTTATGCTATTCATGCCATATACATGCTATAATTGATGCTTTGATGATTGCTATGCTTAAATGCCTTCTTCATTGTTTGTTATCTTTTATATCTTGGCTAATGAATTTTTGAGCGCAGGATAAGAAGCTCTTGGTCCCGCCGACTGGGCATCATCATCAAAGTCCCACGGTGCTTGCAGCTCATTTCTCAGTTCCCATGCTTATTGATATCACCATCTCCCTGTATGCATTCTACTATATGTTACATAGTTACTAGATTATATCAAGGACCTTGTGGCTTGGTAAATCTGGATTTGAGTTCCCCTTCATCAAAAACAATGATGATTCCAGAGAAGTCTAGTCACACGGATAGGCCGTTGAGCCTCCAAGACTGGGGACGATGGTTCCTTTTTACGAGTTGGTGCGCGGATAAACAGGCTTCGGCTTAGTATTAGCTCGCTGAATGGGTTTTCTTGACCCAGTCTGGGCAGTTTAACAATATTATCATTGATTATATTATATTTTCATTTGTTATTTTCCCTTTAGCCCAGCATGCATTCATGTAGGACTTTGAATTAACGTTGGAAAATCATTCTGATAAGCTGATATTGAGAGTTGAATTGATCTTAATCTTTCTCGATATGAGATTTTCATTGCCAAATTGGATCCTCAGTTCGTTTTATCGCTGTTTTGGGTCTTTTCTCGAGAACTCCTTGTTTGGATTTTTATCATCTTATTTTTTCATCATTCCCCTTGATCCACCTTGGCTGCAGCACGTCCACATTGGCTGGTAACCGCTCCCCAATGGTGAAATCTACAGGTTTGTGACCTGGGGTACTTCCACCGCGCTGGAAGTTGATCATTTTATTTTATCTCCTTCGTGCACCGCGTGCACATCTCCCCTTTTATCCAAACATTGTTGATTTCGTGGATTTCCCGAGATTACTTCATCTCGAGCTTTGATTTCATTCTCATCAAGTGATGTTGATTGCGTGTCTCATCACACCTTGGCCATCTACTTTTCAGTTCGCTCTCACTTCATTCCATTCCATTCCATTCCATGTTGCTTCACTTCATTCTATTCTATTTCATTCCGTGTCACTCCCTTGCAAAGCAGATGCCAAGGCGGGGCAGCTGTAGACACACTAAAATTGACATCATTTTGAGCATATCTCTATCGCACTGTGATGCCCCATTTGACCCTCAATCGACTTATTTGAGTGATTTTCCTCCTTTTTATTGAATATATCCAACTTCCCAAGCTTTCCATATGTTTTTCCATTTTTCTCCAGATTTTTCTGAGCCATTCTCTCCATTTTTTCGGGCCTTAAATCAAATGGGGGAAGGGACCCGGGCGTCATTTAAGTAACGCCCCGTCAGGGGGCGTCATTTCTTTAATTAGCGACCGTCTGTTCGGTCGGTCAATTCTTGTTCAATTCTGAACTCCAGAAGCACCCCTTCCTTTCCTCACTTACACTCCTTTTTCACTTGGGAAAGAGTTCCTATGGCTTCCTAATATTGAAAGGACACTTGGAGGAAGGATCCCCCTTTCCATCCTACCAAAACTAAGTTTTCTAATTTTTATGGAATTAATTCCGAATTTCCCTTCTTTCCTCATTTAACCTCCTTTTCCACTTGGGAACGGGTTCCTATGACTTTCCAAGGTTGAAGGGACACTTCCTAATGCTTATCTCTTCCAAATTCCAACTAAAACATGTTTTCTTATTTTCTCTTGATTTAATTCCGAATTTCACTTCCTTTCCTCATTTAATCTCTTTTTCCACTTGGGAAAGGTTCCTATGACTTTCCAAGGTTGAAGGGACACTTGCCTAATGCTTATCTCTTCCAAATTCCAACTAAAACATGTTTTCTTATTTTCTCTTGATTTAATTCCGAATTTCCTTCCTTTCCTCATTTAACTCTTTTTCCACTTGGGAAAGGGTTCCTATGACTTTCCAAGGTTGAAGGGACACTTGCCTAATGCTTATCTCTTCCAAATTCCAATAAAACATGTTTTCTTATTTTCTCTTGATTTAATTCCGAATTTCACTTCCTTTCCTCATTTAATCTCTTTTTCCACTTGGGAAAGGGTTCCTATGACTTTCCAAGGTTGAAGGGACACTTGCCTAATGTTTATCTCTTCCAAATTCCAACTAAAACATGTTTTCTTATTTTCTCTTGATTTAATTCCGAATTTCACTTCCTTTCCTCATTTAATCTCTTTTTCCACTTAGGAAAGGGTTCCTATGACTTTCCAAGGTTGAAGGGACACTTGCCTAATGTTTATCTCATTCCAAATCCCACTAAAACATGTTTTCCTAATTTCCCTTGGAATTAATTTCGAATTTCAACCCTATAAATAGGACTCCTCTCTCCCTTGTGTTAAGAATCAAGATCAATTCAAGGGAGGTGCTGCCGGACCAAAGGCTCAAGGAGGAAGACTCCCATGCACCTAAAAGCTTCATCCATGGAGTTCTTCTTCCTCTATTGAAGATTTGAAGCTCTACATCCATGGAGTTCTACATCATCTTCTTCCTCCATTGAAGATCTTCATCCTAGCTTGAAGCCAATTGGAGAAAACCACTAAGCTTTCCCCTCCTATCTCTTATTTTTCTTTAGTTAATTGCATGCATCATATTCATTTTTTCTTTTATTTCTTTATTGAGATCTCCCTATTGTGCACTCTACACATCTCCCTATTCATTCATCATCATCATCTTTTACCTACCCTTTTGCATAGGGGTTTAAAGGCCAAACACCAATAAGGTGTGTTCATATCCATGCTTTCTATGTCCATATTTACATTTGGATTTGATGCTACACATCTTGGTTTCTAATCCATGTTTGTTTATTGGTGTTTGTTAATTTTGCAAGGGTAATCAATCAAGGAAAACTCTCTTCATCGGCCGGCCGATAGAAAGAGAAGGTGCACTCACAATCTCCCCCGCATTTAAGGTATTTATATCGCGATCCCTCCATTGATTATTTGTTATATCCTTTGAGGCCCTCGCGTCTCTGGCGATCACATTCCCCTTAGCATCCTCGCATGCTCCCCTTTTCTCCCTCTTTTTCCATTCTTCTTCTATTCATTTTTTCTTTTTCCTTTTTAATTGTTCTAAGTGGATTTCTTAGAATCTACAGATACCAAAGACCTAGCTCTTGGGTACCTAGTAAATACCTAAAAATCCTTTTCACAGCTTTAAAATGGGTTTCTTTAGGACTAGCCTGAAATCTAGAGCATAAACACACTGCAAATTGAATATCAGGCCTAGATGCTGTAAGATAAAGAAGGGATCTGATCATACCTCTATATAGCTTTTGGTCCACTGGTTTACCTTTAGAATCTTCATCTAAATTTGTTGAGGTACCCATTGGAGCTGCTATTTCCTTGAGGTTATCCATTTTATACTTCTTCAATAGATTATTTATGTACTTGGAGTGAGAAATGAATATGCCATCTTTTGATTGTGTAACCTACAGTCCAAGAAACAATTTGAGCTCACCCATTGAGCTCATTTCAAACTCATCAGTCATGATTTGAGAGAATTCCTCACACAATTTGGGGTTAGTTGACCCAAACACAATGTCATCCACATAAATCTGAATAATAAGAATATCTGGATGACTCACCTTGGTAAACAATGTTTGATCAACTATACCTCTTGTGAAATTCTTGTCGGTGAGGAATTTGCTCAACCTGTCATACCAAGCTCTAGGAGCATGCTCCCCCTAAACTGTAGGCTCCTCTTCATTAAGCTCTGTATGTCCTTCTTCATCCTCGGATTTGTCTGCAGATCTCCTTCCTTCAAAATTTCACCATTGTCTTCATTCCTGCATTGACCAACATTAGAATTTACCAAGGATTCATCAAAAACTATGTGTGGAGATTCTTCAACAGTTTTAGAGTTCAGATTGTACACTCTATATGCTCGGGTGTTTTCAGAATAACCAAGAAAGATTCCTGGTTCACCTTCTAGGTTCAAATTTATCAAGGTCTCTTTTATCATTTATATGATAAAACATTTACATCCAAAAACCTTGAAATGAGCAATAGAAGGTTTCATACCCTTTAAGATCTCATATGGTGTTTGCTGGGTAGAATGTCTTACCATGGCTCTGTTAATTACATAACATGCAGTGTTCACTGCTTCAGCCCAAATTTGCTTGGTAGACCACCTTCAACAAGAAGTGTACGACCCATCTCCACTAGGGTTCTGTTCCTTCTCTCCATAACTCCATTCTGCTAGGTGTCCTTGGTGAGGAGTACCTATGGTTGATTCCATTTGACCTGCAGAATTCATCAAACTGTGAGTTTTCAAACTCACCTCCATGATCAGTTCATAATGTTTTCAATTTCTGATTTATTTTAACATAGAACTCCTGAAATTCTGAGAAGGCATCACTCTTATTAGATAAGAAATAAACCCAAGTATACCTAGAAAAGTCATCTACCATGACAAACCCATACCTCCTCCCTGATAAGCTGACAGATCTGGTTGGCCCAAAAAGGTCCATGTGTATCAGCTCATAGGGTTTGGAAGATAGATTTTCTGTTCTAGACTTAAATGACTTTCTAGTTATCTTTGATTGAGTGCATGCATCACAGATTTTATTTTCTTTCTTGAAGGAAACTTCAGGAAGTCCTCTAACCATGCCATGCTTATTTAGTTTGTGCAAAACAGTGTAACTAGCATGACCTAACCTACGATGCCATAAAAATGCTAAGTCTTCTCTACTGGCAGTAAGGCAAAGGTTAGTATGTTGAATGTCATCTAAATCTATCATGTATGTATTATTTATTCTTTTTCCAGAAAAGTTGACACTTTCAGAATCAGGTTCAAAAACCTTGCAGCATTGAGAATCAAATAAAACATTGTATCCTTTATCACACAACTGGCTGATGCTAAGTAGATTATAAGCTAACCCTTCAACCAGCATAACATCATCAATGCAGCAGGTAGAGCACTTACCTATTTTACCTGATCCAATAATCCTACCCTTTGTGTTGCTTCCAAAGGTGACAAGGCCTCCTAGTTTCTCAGTCAGCATGCAGAACTTGGCCTTATCTCCTGTCATATGCCTGGAGCAGCCGCTATCCAAGTACCACAAGTTGTTCTTGGCTGCCAGACATACCTGCATACACAATTAGTAAAGAGGTTTGGAACCCAAGACTGATTGGGCTCCATAACAGATGAAATAGAAGCAAAGCAAGAAAGCAGGCTTTTCGGAATCCACATTTGTTTAAATGAATTTTGTTCAGTGGATCCTACAGATTTTCTTCTGTTGTTGTTCCTCTTCTTATTGGCAGCAGCATGATTATTGACAGTGTTGTTACTTCTGTGCCAGTGCCTTGGCCAGGGTGTGTTCACAAAGTTTTGGCCATAGTAGTTCCTGGGCTGGCTAAAGAAGTGTTGGTTCCTAGGTGTCCAGTTGCCATACCCATTTACCCAATTGCTAGTGTAAGGTCTTTGATATTGTGCAGCCTGATATGCAAGACCTGTATGCCTCCCGGAGTTCTAGTCCAATCTGACCTGTTGAAGTAGGTTGACTGTGCATTGTGATAGGTCTGAACTCTGGGTTGGTAAAAATGTTTGGGTTGACTCCTAGCAGCATTCTGTCTCCCCTGCACCTTGGACCCTGCTGTCCTATTCATAGGTTTGTTTTGGGTCTTCTTCAGAGGTGGTGATGATGGTGGAGACTTAGTGACTTTAACCTGGGGTTTATGAGACTGTGTAGGTTGACCCCTAACCTGAGTCTGAGCCCTAGGATTTTGCTTGGATGTGCTAGCTCTACTAGGCTCACTGACTTTTTGTTTACCCTTCTCCTCAGCACTGATCTTTTTCAGATTAGCAGCTTTATTCACAGAAATGTTTGAATTCATGCTAATTAGAGGTCCTTTTTCTTTTTGTGCAACAAATGAAATAGTTTTCATTCCAAAGGTTTTAGTTGCACTTGAATTAAATCCTAGGCCCTCTTTTCTGAAATTAACTTTTGACCCTAACAAAGCATTTAGATTATCTGTTCCTTGGGTCATTTTCTCAATGGTTTTCAGCTTATCCTCATTGTCTTTCTGAATTTCATCAATAGACTTTTTCAGTTCATTATTTACATTGAGGACAGCTTCATATTTTTCAGAAACAATTTTTACTTCACTCTCACATTTCTGAATTTTCAGCTTCCATTCATCAATTTCTTTTTCAAGCCTCACATTCTCTTCCCTAGTAGCTTTTAACTCATTTTTGATTTTGTCTAATTCAGAACATGCGAGTTTCAATTCTTTATTCTCAGAATCTAAGCATGCAATCTTATCAGTCAGAGTTGTATCATTTTGCATGGAGTTAATTTTTCTTCTAAGATGCCTATTCTCTTTTCTGATATCATCTGCCTTATCAGCTATGTCATGATAAGCATCTATCCAATCATTGATAGTAAAATCATCGAATCTAGTGATTACCTCATCTGATTCCTCTTCTCTATCTTCTGAGCTTGTTGCTGTTGCCATGAGACAAATGGGCTTCTCAGATTCGGCTTCACTGACTGAACTGCTACTGAAGGAGCCTTCATCTTCATCACTCCAGGTGCTAATCATAGCTCTCCTTTCTTGTTTTTCTTCTTTGACTTGTCCTTGTATTTCTGATTGTCTGGACAGTCAGCTTTCAGATGGCCCGGTTTCCTGCATTGGTAACAGACGTTAGGTTCAGTTTTCTTAGCAGGTTTAGATTTATACCTTTTATCCTTTCGGCCGCCACTGTATTTCTTTTGGCCGAATCGTCCTGCTCCTTTTCTGAGAAATCGCCTGAACTCTCTGGTCATCATGGCCATCTCAGAACGAGTCATATCTTCTTCATTCGGGCTCTCCTCTGATGATGAAGAACTGCTGGAGCTGGATTTGTTGGAATTGCTTGAACCAGCCTTCAGCGCTATCGGCTTCTTCTTCCTCTCAGCTTCTTCTGTCCTTGGCATATTAATCTCATATGCCATTAGCGAGCCAATCAGCTCATCAGCTCTTGTATTACGCAAATCCCTTGACTCCTCCATCACTGTAGCTTTTGTGTGCCAAGCATGAGTCAAGGACCGCAGAATCTTCCTCACCACATCATATTCTGTCTGAGGTTTCCCTAGACCTCTAAGACCATTGGTAATGACAGTCAACCGAGCATACATTTCGCTGATGGTCTCGTTCTGCTTCATCTTGAAGGCTTCGTATTCGGATACAAGAAGATTGGCCTTCTGCTCTCTTACTTGAGATGTACCCTCATGAATGACTTCCAATGCATCCCACATCTCCTTGGCTGATTTGCAGGCTGACACGCGGGAGAATTCGGTAGGGTGCAGAGAGCACTGGATGGCGTTTAAGGCACTCCAATTCAGCGTGGACCTTCTGATCTCCTCCTTGGTCCAGACATCTTCATTCGGGGACAGCTCATAAGGTCCCTTGCTGACAACCTTCCAGATCTCGTAATCCTTAGCCCTCAGAAACACTTGCATACGATTCTTCCAGTATGCGTAGTTAGATCCATCGAAGAATGGGGGCTTAGTTGTTGAGTGACCTTCAGCTATCATCCCTCGAGCATCCATCTCTGCCTATCCTCTTCGGGCGATGAGTCCCTGTAGAAGAGTGTGGCTCTGATACCAAGTGTTGAGTTAGATGGACGCAGTCTATCTCCACGAAATGTGGATCTAGAGGGGGGTGAATAGATCTAATGCCTATTTAAAAACCAATGTAAGGTTCAAATGCGGAATATAGGCAAATCTGCTAAATCACTAACCCTGATACTAGATTTCAACAGAACCGAATCAAGCTCTTAAAGTAAACAAGACAACCAGTAGCACACAATTCATAGACAATCACACAAACACAAAACACCCACGATTTTTAGGTGGTTCGGTCAAGGACCTACGTCCACCCCACACTCAACCGAGTATGGCTTACTGCTGCGCAGTACAGCTTGCGTCTGCTGGGCACTACAGCTTGGCCAACAACCGCTGATACACAGCTTCGCTGGGCACTACAGCTTGCCGACCAGAGGAACAGATCCTCTGCAACTGCTGGGGAAATACAGCTTAACCCGTCCAGTGGAGACTTCCACTGCAAATCCGCTGACTCACAGCTTGAAGAAACAGGAATTCGGAAATGAAAGACAGAAGCAAAACGAAAATGAAAACCCAAATGGGAATGTAGCTCGAATGAGCAATGCTCAGCTCTGGTTTCTGAACCAAGAGACTGAGATACAACCTCTCAAACAAAAACTCTCACAATCTCACTCTCTCGATCAAGCTCTCTCAACTCATCTCTCTTGATCTTCTCTTCTCTCTTTTTCTTCTTCTCTGTTTCTCTTCTCACAGTGGATCGATGGCACTCTGCTGCTTTCAGACTGGCTGTATAGACTTTGCTCTCTTCAGTTTTCGATCTACCTACATCTGAACACCAAGGCTTCAATATATACTGGCAGCAGGTGGATAAGGGCGCGTGGTTTCCACGTTTTCCCGCCCAAGGAATTCGCCAGATCCGAGGCAACTTTATCCACGTGTCATCATCTGATCACCTCGTCCTCCTGGGATCACGAGCCATGTCAGCAATCCCTGTAGAGAATCCCTGTCAGACAGAGTATCGGATCATCAGCTGTAAGTATATTCATTGCAGTGTATAGACTTCGGTTTATAGCCGACGTACAGACATCAATGTATGGACTTTACAAGACAAACACAATGTGTATACTTGCTCAGTGTATGGACTTGTTTGAACGAAAAAGCAATGTATATACTTGAGGCATGAAGGCCAATGTACAGACTTGGCCACAAGCTGAACAATCGGATGTATAGACTTTGAGATCATTCAATCAGCCAATGTGTAAGACATCACGATGTATAGACTTCAGTTTATATGAAGGGCTGTACATACTTGCTGAATTGTAAAGCAATGTGCAGACTATGAAGAACCTCACCCAATGTATGGACTTTAGTGAAGTGAACGGATGTTCAGACTTTGAATATGAAGACCAATGTATGGACTTCGAATCTGAGGACCAATGTACAGACTATGAGAGCTAAGGCCAATGTATACACTTTAAGAACCTGACCCAGTGTATGGACTTAACATGATGCACGAAGACACAGTCCAATGTACAGACTTCATGAACAATGCATGAACGAGACGCTGTACAGACTTTGAATGAAGGTCCAATGTGCAGACTTGCCTTAGACTCTAAATGAGACGTACCTGGCTGTACAGACTTTGACTGATGCATGAAGACAGACACTGTACAGACTTGGATAGCGTGAGACGCTGGAAGAGACGGTGGAGTCTGTATAGACTTTGCCCAAAGCCTTAGACGCAACAGAGACAGACTGATGTACACACTTAGCCAATGCAATGCAATGTATGGACCTGTACAGTGAAACGATGTATAGACTTCACCAAGACACTGCATGAACAATATGATGCGATGTACATACTTTGAAGAACAGCATCCAATGTATAGACTTGATGAAACACTTACGAGTGTATAGACTTAGAGTGAAGCATGCAATGTATAGACTTTACGAAATGCATGCTACAGTGCCGATGTGTAGACTTGAATATCATTCAGCAGCCAATGTGAAGACTTCCCGATGTATAGACTTTCAAAATGAAAGGCTGTATAGGCTTGAACAAAGAAGCAGCGAATGTATGGACTTCCAAATGGAAACGACGGTAAAGCGATCAGTGTATAGACTTCAAGGGAAACGACGGTAAAATTACCGATGTATAGACTTGAAGGAAAACATAGGTAAAACTTCCAATGTACAGACTTCAAAGATGAACAGTTGGATGTACATACTTGGAAGATCACTGATGGCTGTACAGACTTTGCTTCAATGTATAGACTTTGAAGTTCAACGAAGGATGCATAGTGCACTGTATGGACTTCCAATGAGACGCAAATTGAGACGATGGATGTATATACTTTCCACCGACAAATGTATAGACTTTGCAAGCCTAAGATGCTGAATGAGACGGTGCAGCTACAGTGGTGTACAGACTTCATGAGACGCTCACTGTATATACTTACCACCAACAAATGTATAGACTTTGCGAAGCACAGTCCATTGTACAGACTTTCAAGCCTAAAGGCCAAAGTGTGGACTTGCACAGTAGCTCAATGTATAGACTTGATATGTGTGCTTCAGCTGTACAGACTTCACTCTAGTAGATAATGCAGCAATGTATATACTTTGAACTTGAACGTGCAGTGTATAGACTATGCAATGCACTGTGGATGTATGGACTTTGCAACGACGAGCAATGTATAGACTATGCACAGTCCAATGAATGGACTTTAACTAAGGTGGACAATGTACACACTTAGCCGATGTGCAGACTTTAACGATGTGATGCAATGTACACACTTGTAAAGATGATGCAATGCGTTGACGCTGCAATGTATGCCAATGTATAGAGTTTCATGCTGCAAAGCACTGTGAAAACTTGTGAGTGTGTGCAGAACACAGTATAGACTCTGACTGCATTATGTACACAGACAACCTGATAAAAGCAATTTCATCAAAATAGGAACTGTTGCCAATCAATCAAAACAAACAATCAATCAAGATAAGGCATTGCCAAAGAAATGAAGCAAATGCCAACATCATCAACACAGAGGAGTCACAACGCCACCCTCGCTTCAGGCTCACCCTCCAACTCCTCGACCTCTGGATGCTGGTCCGCCATGAAATCTGAAGAGGAACTTGAAGAGGAAGACTTCGAAGACTCTAGAGGAAGGGGAGGCTGTCGGACCGCCTCCGCGGTTACCTCTGTCAACTCTACGAACGCTATTGCGAGTCTCTGTTCTTCCGCCGTATCCCCATGGCGCATCAGAGAGCCCCGAAAGCGAGTACGAAAAAGGGCAAAACCCTAAAGCGGAGGGAGTATGGAACGACAGCAAGCGCTCAAAGCTTATATCCCCTCACGGAAGGCGGCACATCGTTTAGACCTCCGAGAAAGGGGGGCCCCTTCGTTTCAAATCCGTCAGGATTATCATTATTACGGGCCTAGGTGACCACGACACGTAGCTTCTTAACACCGCCAGATCTCCACCCATCCGAGCCACGCTGGTCCAAAACCCCAACAGGTACTCTTCCGAGCCTGCCAAGGCTCGGGAGTAGGAGGGGGACAAGTGGAGAGGGGGATTTCTGTAGCCCATCTAAGAGCGGCCGAACTAGGTCCAACGAGACCAAACGAGGCCCAGCTCATCTAAGTGACCACCCCGCAGGGCCCACTTAGCATAAAAGCCCAATAAGCTCACTCAGGATCAAGCACTTCCTAGGCGGCCATTAGGCTCGGAAGGCCGAGCATCGGTCCGGTCGGAGGAAGACACACGCCTGACCTATCCCCCTCATCGGGATAAGGGCTAGCGCCCAGTGCCCACTCTGACCGAACCTCACCCGAGCTATGCCTATCGCTCGGGACAGGGCTGGCACTCTACACGCTTGGGTCGATCAACGGTTGCTTATCCACGCTGCCATTGAGAACCCTTTCTAAGCAAGAGTTTACGAGGATAAGGGGGCCCACGACTCCTCAAGGATATAAAGAGCCCACGGCAAGGATGTAAAGAGCCCACGTCGAAGATGTAAAGAGCCCACGTCGAGGACGTAACCCCTGCCTGAAACTCCTCAGCTTACGGGACTCATAAGGCTGGCGCACTATTTAAACATGGGACCCCCTCCAGCAAAAGGTAAGGCCAACACACGCCTAAAACGCCCTGAGCAGGAACAACTTCACCACCTTGGTGGAGAGGGATCTCGTGCGTCTCCTTCTTCCTCCCTTCATAGCTTCCACCACTGCTCTACTGACTTAGGCATCAGAGGATTTTTCTCCAGGGAACCATCCCTGGGCCCCCTGATCCGTTTCCCTTCCTTATAGTTCCCTATTCGGTGATCATCTCCCCCAGCTCAGGACCAGCGCGAGATCGCCCCTCTTCAAGAGATTTCTCTTAGCCGGTGGAATGAGTGATCATCCGACTAAGCGATGTATTGAATTGGGTATCCTATTGCTAGGTACTACTTCTTCAGCATGCTTCATGTCCATTAGTGACTATCTTGTTAGTCATCTATTCAAGATATCATGGCAACCTATCTAGGTGCCAATTCCACCCAGTTTATCGACATGTCATGAATTTCTATTTTTTGCGCAAGTCTGTCCTTGCTCTAGGGCCTTGTCCTTGAATTTCCATGAAAGTCGACTTTATCATCCGATTAAATGTTTGATCCTTGAAATTCTTAGTCATTAATATGGAATTAGTCTAGATAAAATGTCAGGGGCTATGGGGCCCAATAAAATGACATTTTAAATGCTACGGGTCCTGATTTGACCCTATTGGGTGAGGCAAAGTCCAAACTTACCGGTATACGATGATCGAGTGCTGATATTCACCACCTATAGTTGTCTATAACTTATTTTCATGAGGGGTGGTCATATCTTCGTGATTTCCCCTTAGCGCATTGGCCAATCCTATGTAGTGCTAGATGTGCAAAAGCTCACGTGATAGTGATGATCGGGAGCAATTGCCATCATAGTACACCCTTCCACAACTTATTGTTCATCATGATAAGATCTTGAATTATCTTATTAGAGGGGCTATCATATTATCGTGACTTCCCCTTAGTGTCTTGGCAAACTCTATATAGTGCTAGTAGAAGTGATTGACTTACTTCTATATTGTTCATCGTGAATGTTCTTGAACTACCTTAATGTTAGTACTCGTTATCTTGCCACAATAGTTCGTGATATGTTTATCTAATTGATCTCATATCTCTTAATTGTCCTTATAGTTCTTGTTTTTACCTCACGCCGTTATAACTCTTGATTTCTTATACTTTGCATGACTTGCATGAGCATGTTAACATGTAATTCACTTAAAGCTTACTTGGAGCTTGAGATATTAAGTCCTACTGAGCGTTCGCTCACCCTATGTATTCCAATATTTTTTAGGTGATGACCTTAGTGATGACGAGACCAAACATGATGGGCGAGGGCAAGAGTGAAGAGAACTCTGACATCTAGATGAACCGTGTAGTCTGGTTATCTTGCGTCTGATGTCTCATTGTAATTTTCCTTTATTGAGTCTTTTCTTTTATTGGGTCCAAATTGTAATGAACTTATATTTGAAATAAAATTCTATTTTGTCTAAATATATTTTGTCTCATGACTATGTTCTGATTGACACGACTGTTTAGCTGTCACGTTCCGAGCAAACGAACACGTTCCGCTGCTATCGTTTCGGGGCGTGAGAGAAGGTGGTATAAGAGCCTAGGCTTTCTAAACCCCTAGGTCATCAAGTCTCAGTTATAAGATTGAGTCATCCCTGTTAGTATCCTATAGGAACCCCGTGAGATTTGGGTAGAGCTATGGGTTAAATAATAAAATTTGCTACATTCGCGTTAGATAAATGCCAAGATAAAAGTAATTATTAATTCAAACCTTGTTCTTGTAGGCTAAAATGGCCGCCGAGAGAGTCCAATGGAGAGAAATGCAACGAACGATTCAAGGATTAACACATGCTTTACAACAAGGTACACAAGGTGGAGCACAACATGGAGCTAGGGATCTGCGTCGAAAATTTCAAAAGATGAATCCCCCTAAGTTTAGTGGGTCTACCGACCCGGATGAAGCAGAAAATTGGGTACAGGAAATAGAGAGAACCTTGAAGGTGATGTAATGCACCAACGAAGAACAAGTATTATTGGGAATCTACCAACTAGAGGAAGATGCTCGGGTTTGGTGGGGATCGGTGGAAGTAATTCTACCCAATGGTCAAGTGACTTGGGTTGAGTTCTTAGAACATTTCAATGAGAAATATTTCTCGGAAAGGATTCGTGAGAAGAAGGCTACGGAGTTTGCGGCCTTGAAACAACGTAGTCTCTCAGTAGTGGAGTATGAGGCGAAATTCTCTAGATTGGCCCGGTACGCACCACACCTAGTCTGCACGGAAAAGATGAGAGCAAAACTATTCATGAATGGCTTGAAGGTGGAGTTTATTCCTCAATTAGCTCCGCTGGAAATACAAACTTACACGGAGATGGTTAGGAAGGCACAACTCCTAGAAGATGCCATGGATATGATAGAGCGAGTCAAGGGAAACATCGTTAAAAAGGAGCAAGCGAACGGATCTAAGAATAAGGAACTCGTGGATAGCAGGAAGTGATTTAATGGAGGTAACGATTCTCGAAAGGACAAGAAACCCCGGAATGATGGTCAACAAATTGTTCCGATCAAGGAAAAATGTGAACATTGCAAGAAAGGGAGGCATGCTCCGGACAAGTCTTGGTATAAACTTAGAAAATGCATCCGTTGCGGAAGCGGAGATCATAAAATTGCTCGATGTCCGCTCTTAAAGAAAGAAGCACCGCAAGCAGTGGAAGGTAACCCTCTAAAAACTACCTCATCCTTAATAGCATGAATTGGTTATGGTGATCTTAGCACTTAACATGTTATGAGAATGATCTAGCTAAAATACATGTTTTGGATATGGTGATTTTACCCCACTAATTTTGGAAAGGAAATCGTGTGAATTTGGGTACCAAATTCTTTTAAGTGGGGCCCAAAAATTTAAATTTAAAATAAATAAAAGTAACTATAATTATTAGTCATAGAAAATTTTGAGAATTTAAAATTTCGATAAAGGAAAAGTGATCATTAGCTAAATTTGTTATTGAGAAATGGAAATCGAATATATCTTTTTAATTTAAAATACAATCTTAGTATTTAGACGGAATCTCATTTCAAAATGCATTCATACACATACATATATAAAGACTTTCATAGGATCGATCCCGACTCTGATACCTGAGCCAACGATAAAAATATGATGATAAGAAATAAGATCCCTATAGCTATAAAGAGTCCTACTAAAATAATTTTAGCATGTGATAATTTAACATATATAAACCTGCATGGGCTGAGAACATATATATATATATATATATATATATATATATATATATATATATATATATAAAGAATTCTAATGAGTTCACACACACACACACACACACACACACACACACACACACACACACACACACACACATATATATATATATGAAGAGACCTACTAAATAATTTAGTTAAAGCATATTATAACTAAATAGGGCTTAATGATAATTATAGGGCCTATCAAGGAATAAACATAAATACATTATTAAGCTTGTAACCTCAAGTAATCCAAGCTAATGGGTTTTAATAAAATATTTCGATAAATGGGGCAGCTAACAGATCACAAATATAACCCATATAAACCCAACGTTGACAACCCAAACCCACCATGCATGCAAGTGCGCAAGGATTTGGTTAACAAAGAAACCCACAACCTAAAAATGAGCCTTATGTGGCTATTAGCTTAGGGTTTTTATATTATAACACGGCAGGCGGCGGTGTTGGGTTTGCAATCGTGGGAATATGGATGGCTCATTTTTGGTAGGCTCACGATATGCATGGCGGGAATTTAAAACCCTTCCTTAATAGATTCAAACCCCCCCCCCCCCCCGAACTTTTCTTTCCTCTATATAAGCACCCACCATCGAACAAGCAAGGCTGGTTGGCCATGTTGCATTCGAGAGGAGGTGTTGTGGTGGCTGCTGCCGTTCGAGAACCCTGCGTACATCGCCATCGACGTCGTCCCTCTGCCTCCTCTGCTGCGTCCTGCCATCGTCGTTGTAGTATAGCGACTTCCTCCTCTTTCCCCTGCTCGCGTGGGCGTCGTGCGGCCGCTGTTGTGTAAGCATACGTTGGCTACGGTAGTGCTGCCACTGCATGTTGTTGCGGTTGTCGTGAAGACAAGAAGCGAAGGCTTCTTCTTCATCCTCTGCCACCTCGTCTTCTTTCACCGTCCCACATCTTTAACCGTAAAACGCACCAAAGGTATGCAATCTCCTAAAGTAAAATCTGATAATAATCTTGTGTGCTCTTTGTACATTCCATCATGTCGTTACTTCTTACATGTTTTACGTTTATGTTACGCGCGGCTAGAATGAAACCATGTTTAAAAATTTTATATTTTTGTAACTTTATTTCTAAAAATCACAAAATATATGTGACTGGAATCTCAGTATTTTTCTTAAAATTTACATGCCTTATATGATAATATTTACTAGTTAACAAAGTAATTAACTAAATAAGAAGAATTATAAAAGTCACACGGTGAATCAGAAATTTCACTGCAGCTTGATAGTTATAGAGTTTTGTTTTGTTGGGCCTGTTTGTAGGCGTCGAAGTGTCCTTTGGTCCTGAAATTTCACGAGCGTGTTGTTGGGGTAGTGACCGAGGTAGTGGGGTCGGTACCTCCTTTTTATGATCCTCCTAACTCAAGATAGCCCTACTCTCAAGTAAAAATATTTTTGAACATCATGTTAGGTAGAATTTTTCGAGCTCTTCATTTTGATATATAGATTGCGCGATTCTGACGTGTGTGCGTCAAAAACTCGAAGTTTAAAAGATAGACAATATTCTTTATTTAAATAACGACAACTTACGTTGTCATTGATTCTTTTAAATTATATACATATATTTATATATGTTTATATAACGTAAAGCATATTAATATCTTTTACATCAGTATCTTTAAAAATCCGTATCTATGAAATGATGTAAAATAAAATTATAAAATATATATTTTTGGAATCATTAGATTTTTCTCTTAACTATCCTATATTTAGTTCTGATAGTTTTCTTTTATTTGAAAAATATTATTTATCATGATTAAATTAAAAAAAACTACTTATCATGTTTAAATTTTAGAAAATTTATATCTTATGATCAAAGGTAGTAAAAATTACAATATATATATAATTGTGATCCTTGTAAATTTCCCTTAATTACCATGTAATTAGTTCTAAAAATAGTATCTGTCCTTTTAAAGAGATACTATTTTCTAAATTATTAGATTAAATAGAAATTAAGATATGAATTGACACCTACTTGCATGGACGCGATTTATTTTATTTTTCTCGAGATTTGATCTGTACCGTGGATCATATTGGCACTACGTCTCAGTCCGTAGACGCAGTCCCACGTTTCACGTTGGTTTCCCGATACACCCTCAACTCTAGGTGACATACGAGCCCTCCGTCGGACATTCCGTTCCTTCGGACTGGCGAGTTAGTCATTCGGATCTCCGTAAGTCTCCTCGCAGCCTTAGATTCCCTCAAGGCCGATTGAGCTGGTTGTACCTTAGACACCTTATACCATTTTATTGCCACATCACTCTAGAGAAACATGGTAACCCAGCCCTTTCATGGTGCTAGTCTTGGCCCATGAGAGATTTCTCTTAGCCGGTGGAATGAGTGATCATCCCACTAGGCGATGTATTGAATTGGGTATCCTATTGCTAGGTACCACTTCTTCAGCTTGCTTCACGTCCATTAGTGACTATCTTGTTAGTCATCTATTCAAAATATCATGGCAACCTATCTAGGTGCCAATTCCACCAACTTTATCGACATGTCATGAATTTCTATGTTTTGCGCAAGTCTGTCCTTGCTCAAGGGCCTTGTCCTTGAATTTCCATGAAAGTCTACTTTATCATCCTATTAAAAGCTTGATCCTTGAAATTCTTGGCCATTAATATGGAATTAGTCCAGATAAAATGTCAGGGGCTATGGGTCCCAATAAAATGACATTTTAAATGCTACGGGTCCTGATCTGACCCTATTGGGCGAGGCAAAGTCCAAACGTTTACCGGTATACGATGATCGAGTGCTGGCATTCATCACCTATAGTTGTCTATAACTTATTTTCACGAGGGGCGGTCATATCTTCGTGATTTCCCCTTAGCGCATTGGCCAATCCTATGTAGTGCTAGATGTGTAAAAGCTCACGTGATAGTGATGATCGGGAGCAATTGCCATCATAGTACACCCTTCCAGAACTTATTGTTCATCATGATAAGATCTTGAATTACCTTATTAGAGGGGCTATCATATTATCGTGACTTCCCCTTAGTGTCTTGGCAAACTCTATATAGTGCTAGTAGAAGTGATTGACTTACTTCTATATTGTTTATCGTGAATGTTCTTGAACTACCTTAATGTTAGTACTCGTTATCTTGCCACAATAGTTCATGATATGTTTATCTAATTGATCTCATATCTCTTAATTGTCCTTATAGTTCTTATTTTTATCTCGCGCCGTTATGACTCTTGATTTCTTATACTTTGCATGACTTGGATGAGCATGTTAACATGTAATTCACTTAAAGCTTGCTTGGAGCTTGAGATATTAAGTCCTACTGAACGTTCGCTCACCCTGCGTATTCCAATATTTTTCAGGTGATGACCTTAGTGATGACGAGATCGAATATGATGGGCTAGGGCAAGAGTGAAGAGAACTCTGGCATCTAGATGAACCGTCTAGTCTGGTTATCTTACGTCTGATGTCTCATTGTAATTATCCTTTATTGTGTCTTTTATTTTATTGGGTCCAAATTATAATGAACTTATATTTGAAATTAAATTCTATTTTGTCCAAATATATTTTGTCTCATGACTATGTTCTGATTGACACGACTGTTTAACTGTCACGTTCTGAGCAAACGAACACGTTTCGCTGTTATCGGTTCGGGGCGTGACAGTAGCTTCCCGGAGAGAAATCCCATTCTTCGGTTGAATGAGACGTAGTAGATGGGTCCCTTGAGAAAGGAGCTCAGAATCTTTAGCAGCCGGCCTTGTACAGCAATTAGCATTTATAGCGGGTTGTACAGCTCTCGGCGGGACTTTGGCGTGCCCGAGTAATTCCATTCTTCTCTTCCTTCTAGCTTTGGATGCCTCCAAGCCCGGGTGGATAGCTGGCAATTTGACTCCTTTTTTATGCCCTCGAGACAGGGTGGATAGCTAGAGAGAAGCTGCTCAGAACATGTCTTGCATTGGGTAGCTTGTTCTCTTTATGAAAAGTCATGTAGATGGACAGTAGCGGGGAGGCCCAGTCTCTAGACTCCACCTTCTTCTTTTCTTCATCCTCAGCTTCCTGGGCGGGAACATCGGTAGCAATTTTCTTTCTTCTTTTTGTTGGCGACCCTCAAGCGGGGAATAGAGCCTTTCTGTGCCCAGGGGCACTTCAAAGTTTGATTGCAACTGAATATCTTTTCACTCCTGCCTCCTATCAGGTGTATATATATTGGAATAGCTTTTATATTGGCTCTAGGATGGGAGTATGTTACTGAGTGTCTCATAGGTGAACTAGCCCCATTTGACGGCTATTTATTCAGTTACCCCCTCTCACTCGGAGTGACTTGTGAGGGGCTATGGAGAGCGGGAGTACGCCTCCCTTGAAGAGGGTTGGGCATCCTTCATCATCTAGATTATGCAAAGCAATTGATGCGGGACGGACACGCGCCCTAGGACTCTAGCTCGTGATCGTCCCTATGCGAGGGAAACGCTGGACCGTGCGCAGTTGAGAAACCGGCAGTGAGTCTCGGGTATCGGCTTTCCGCGTGTACTCGGATCGAGTCACGGGACGGGTCACTCACTCTCGCCCTCTCACAGCGGTGATAACAATATATCGGGCTAAGAATCCTAACACTCGCAGCAGCATATACAAATAGATACGAGTAAAGTAAATGCAGAAGAGAGAGGGAGCGAATTTACCTCCACGCTCCGGGCGTGGGGAAGACGATCCCGGTCAAGTCAGTAACTCCCGGTACAGTAAATATTTAAATTACATCAGTTAATTTTGATGTCCACTCCACGTAGGGAGGTAACGGGCTACAAGTGGGCCCGGGAGGACCGATCTTGGGTTGACGGACAGCACTTGGATCCTCTCGTCTGTGCCGTCCGGAAGACGCTTGCTGCGGGTTGTGGGGCCCACGTGCGGCTCAACCCTCCGAGTCTGGCGGGGTGGGTCCCGTTGTGAATGGGGCACCTGGAGGAGCGATCCCTGGAAGGCGGTCGACCTGGAATGCCGAGAGGAGGTTGGGCGGGCCGAGCCAGAGGCCCGATGATGTGCTGTCCACGGATCTGAAGCTTCTATTTTACAGCGCACGACCCGGCGAGATCTACTGCTGCTATCAATCCCGACGTCGGAGCGACGCGAAATAGGTACCGTTGGAAAGCTGATTCAAAATACTTCGACCATCGACTGTGGAAAGAATTTCTGTGGATCTGGATTTTTCGTAGTGGATTTTTCAATGGACTGACTGACAGACTCAGAAAACTTAGGACAGAAATAGAGTTTCCGAATAACTTGCTTTGACCGCGACTCAAACCTCAGATCTGGAACTTGGACTCTTCATGAAAGTTGTAGAGGAAGAAACAATGAAGACAGGGATAATTTTTGTGGATTTTCGAGAGGAGGTTTGATAGGGGAAACCGATTTTATACTAGACAAGGGTCGGATCTGAACTGCACATGACAGAACAGATTTGGGAAAAGACAGTGGTTTTTAAAAATAGTAAAAGGACTCTAAAAATTTCAAGAAAATTCGTGGATGATGGGTGTGGTGGACAAAACTTTCATAAAATTGGTGACTCAAACAAATAAAGGAAAAGGGGTCGAACTGAGGAAACACATGGTTGCTGTGACATAAAACTGAGTACAGATAGAATTGGAAGGTTGAAGAACACGAAATTGGAAAAATAGAAAATGAAGGCTAGAAAATAGGATAATTTTTTTGGGAGAGGGTATTGGCGTGGTGAACCTACCCTCAAAATTTGGAATCCAGAAGATCAATGGATCTGGAGCTAAAATTCGAACTTGGAACCTCTGTCCTGATTTGGACAGAACTCCGGCGATGGTGGCGGCGGCGCGATGGCGGCATGACGGTGGCGGCGGCAGAAACAGAAATCAGAGGGGCAGAGAAGAAGGTATAAGGGCATCACACCCTAAGAATGGCAGAAATCCATCTGCAAGAGGGGGAGGAAAGAGGAACAAGGGCGCACCCTTCTTGGCTTCAACCAATTTCATAAATTTTTCATCATTCATCATTAAACCTTACAAAACACTATACATGGGTTTATATAGAAGGGGAGGAAGGGGGAGGGGGTTGGAACTTCGTGGGAGAGAGGGGAGGGATAGCATTTTCTTCCCCATGTGGTCAATTGGCCTAAAAAAAGAAAATACAAAATTGTTGTGCCCATGTGATCATTTGAGTCTTCCTGTGGTTTGGGTCATTCGACATCATCTTGTGGTCATTTGAGTTATTGGATATTCTTAGTTTTGATAATAGCTAAACACTATAAGTCATAATTATTTTTCACTCTCATATGACTGACATACGTGATGTTTTGTTCATGACAGATATGCCAATGAATGGACAATGAATTGAGTAGAAATGGCAAAAGTGAAAGCTCAATGATTGCGTCCTCGCACGCGGATCGACCTGCGTGGTCTGGTCGCGAGGATCGACCTGCCCGGTCAGGTCGCGGGGGTCAAGGGGGCAGCGCCCCTTAAGGGGGTTTCTGGGGGCGGAGCCCCCGGAACAAAATTTTGATTGAAGACTCAGTAATAAAACTTCAAGACAGTCAAGGCTGATGCCACAAATGAGAACGGACTGCTAAAGGACTCAAGCGACTGTGCTAAAGGGGTTAACGGACTGAATTGGGAAGACCAGAGTCTGCCCCCTTGGTGGTCGACCGCCAGCACAGGGGCGGTCGACCGCCTCAGCCAGCAACCCCTAGATTGCAACTCTTTCAGTAGCGGTCGACCGCCGGCCCAGTAGCGGTCGACCGGAATTTCCAGGAACTACCCGTTTGTAGGTTTCTTAGTAGCGGTCGACCGCCAAAAGCTACAGGTCGACCGCCAGCCCCGAGCCTTCAATGTTGACTTTGTTTTCCACTTCGAGAAGAGCCCATTTCCTTGTATTTGTTTAACCCCAAAGTCACCCAATCTTCCATAGATTGTGGATCTGGTCTGGGGGATGTCTAAGGACCATTCAAAGGTTATAATACACATGCAAGAGGGTTAGAAACCCTTGTTGATCATTTGTGAATCCAAGGGAGATCAAAGGAGGCTACAAGGGTGAGAGGAGTTTGAGTACTGTAGCCGTGAATAGTACTCCGGAAAGAAGTTCTTCATCAAATCCTCAAGTGATTCAAGCTACTTGAAGAGGAGATCAAGCCCACGCCAAGAGAAGATAAAACTACATCCTTCATCCTCTTCATCATGTCAAGGGTGATCTAAACTGCATCCTTAAACCTCTTCATCAACTCAAGAAGATCAAAAGGAAGATCCAAGCTACATCCATAGTCTTCCTCATCAACTAGAAGAGATTCAAGGAAGATCATCTCTCAAGGAAGAAGACACCATCGAAGCATCAGATTCAAGCTCCTACAACTCAGACAAGATCTTTCTACTTTGAGCATATTCTATATCTTGTTTGAGTGATTCCGTATTTGTTCTCTTTTCATTTCTTTCAAACAATTGAAACTGAAGATCGTCCCTACTGGTGGTTAGTAGGAAGGCAATCGGAAGTTGTCCGATCTGTAGTGTTGACGTCCCTACCGGTGGTTAGTGGGAAGGCAATCAATGGTCTTTCCGATTTGCGGTTCAGTGCGTGGCACTAGTGGAGCCTCACCGGATTTGGTGAGGGTTGGACGTAGGACTGGGGATTCAGTCCGAACCACCTTAAAATCCTTTGTGTTGTGGTTTGTTTATGTGATTGCTTCATTCTAGATGCATGCTTAGGTTCAATCTCTATATTGCGTAATCATCTTGCTAAGAAAATCGTTGTTTCCTTCGTTAAGTTAGTTATATTCTGCTGTAATTTATTTTATCTAGTTATATAGAGGGTTACATTGCGAAAAGAGGGGCAGATCTATTCACCCCTCCCCTCTAGATCCGCTGTCCACTACTCAACAAGTGGTATCAGAGCCTAATCTCTCATTATGGGGTCCAACGACCTTGAGGGAAATGGTGGATTAGCATCCAAAGGTTTCTTACCTGAAGGACATTCTGTTAATAAACCTCCTTACTTTACTGGAACTAATTATCCTTATTGGAAACATCGCATGCAGGTGTTCATTCGCGCCCAAGACTTCGAACTTTGGCGAGTGATAATCAAAGGTCCGTATGAGCTTACGGATAATGAGGATTTGTGGACCGAAGAACAAATAAGACAATCCACTGTCAACTGGAGTGCTAAACACATCATGTAATGCTCACTCCATCCAGTAGAATTCTCAAGAGTTTCTACCTGCGCAACGGCAAAACAGATGTGGGACAAGCTAGAGGTAAGCTACGAAGGAACATCTCAGGTACGAGAAACGAAAGCCAATATATTAGTGTCTGAATATGAAATGTTCCGCATGAAGCGTGATGAGTCAATTCAAGATATGTATGCTCGATTAACTGTGCTTACTAATAGTTTAACTGATTTGGGAAAGAAATATTCAGAGCAAGAAATTGTAAGAAAAATTCTCAGATCGTTAACTCTAGCATGGCACACAAAGGCTACCGTGGTTGAAGAATCGAGAGATCTCGTAACTACCAAGGTAGATGAACTCATTGGGTTATTGATGACCTATGAGATCAATCTCAATCACAAAGAGGCTGAGACACCTAAGAAGAAGTCCCTAGCTCTTAAAGTATGACCCAGCGGTCAAGGCTCTTCTGATGAAGGTGAGGATTCGACAAGTGAGCGAGATGAGGATGACGTAGCCATGCTCACACGTAAGTTCAGAAAATTCCTGAGAAAAGAAGGTAAGAGCTTCATGAGAGGAAGGTCAAAGGTAAAAAATGGTTTCAAATCTAATTCTGAAAACTTTAAGAAATCTGACAAAATCATTTGATATTCTTGCAACAAACCAGGGCATTTCAAGACTGATTGTCCTGACAGATTCAAAAAGGCTGACAAATGGAAGGGCAAGAAGAAGAACAAGGCCATGGTGTCCACCTGGAGTGACGAGGAAGAAAGTGATGGTGGAACTAGCTCCTCGGACAAGGAAAAAAAAGATATTTATCTCATGGTCAAAGGTGATGAAGAAACTGAGGTAAACTCTCCATTTAAAAATTACACAATTGATGATTGGGAGGAAGCATATATACAACTCATGGAAAAATATGACATGTACAAAAAGGAGAATAAATCATTGAAAAATAAAATTAACTTGTTTGTGCATGATCATGATATGAATGATAAGACTTGTCACGCCCCGAGAGCGGAAGATACCCGGAGATACGTGACGAGTTTATATCAATCATGTCAATCAGAATAGTAATGTATTCGACACAAAGACAGAGATGAACAAAAGTAAAGATAACCCAATCCATTTATTTCTTCATAATAAATAGTCTATTACAAACCCAATACTCTATTCAAAAAAAAGAAAAGTACACATTTGACTCAAGAAATATATAAAAGACTAGATGACACTTGGAAAAGCTCTAGCTCTTTCACTCTTGATTCTCCCCATCCGATTGACTTCCCTCATCGTCGGACTTACCTGAAAAGTAAGGGAAACACGGAGTGAGCGAACGCTCAGTAGGAAATTATATCTCAGGAACTAGCAAGGGGTTTAAGTAGTTACATCTTTTATGAATGTACTATAGCTATGCATGCTCGCATAAAATGACAAGATAGAAAGAGGATATAACAATAAGATAACAGGAAGAAATAGTCATGAACTTTCAAGAACTTATATCAAATGACCTCAAGATATTCAAGCAAGTACTTTATCATGTCAAGATGAAATCTGGTTATCACGTTCAAGCACGCAAGTAATTACCCTTTTTCGGGCCACGCAAGTCATGTAATATCAAGTCAAGTACAAGATTTGTGGAATGTTCAATCAAGCTAGTCATGCACTTCGGTATAATGCCAATACCGTGATCAATCAACTCCCATGGGCACAAGTACTTTCGGGTGCTCCTCCCAGGACCAGATCGGGCCCTATATGCGTAGGCATTAGTCATGTATTTTTAACATCCACATTTTTGTGTATAGCCATCATGAAATTTCAATAAGCAAGCTTGTAGTCATGTAAGACAACTTTGAGAGATTAGAGTCCAAAAATATGACTTTTGACACCAATAGGCGATAATAACGGTACAATCACACTTTCGATAAAACTAGGTGGAATTGGTTCCCTTAACTCGGGTACCATGATAAGTAAGTAGAGACACTCTTTTATATAGAATTGAGGTCCATATGAATAGCACCTCAATGGCAAGACGTCCTCATTCTTAATATAGAATTGAGGTTCACAAGAACATCAAGTTTGATATAGAATTGGGGTTTACAAGAACATCATAACAACGGCATATTCTTCCCCGTTCATTAAGATAATTCTCATATCATACCCATGGCATGACATGAGGGCCGGTATCACCATGTTTCTATAGAGGGACATGGCAAAGATTGTGTAATGGGTTTTTATGGTACAACCAGCTCAGTCGGCCTTGAGGGAATCCAAGGCGGCGAGGAGTCTTACGGAGGTCTCTATGACTAACTCGCTAGTCCAAAGGAACGGAATGTCTAATGGAGAGCTTGTATGTCAATGAGAATTGAGTGTGTAATGCGATAAATCATCGTAGAAAATATGGGACTATACTCACGGAGTGGAGTAATAGTGCCAATATATATGTATGTATGTATAATGAAACCCTCGGATAACAGTAATCAGGAAAAATCAGTAGTGCAGAAAATAGCTACTTTGGTAAAGTCATTTTTCAGGAAATTAACGCCTTAACCAGGGGTGTTTATATTAAATTTGATGACATGTGTAGAAGTCGTCCTTTCAATATTTCTAATTTTGCATAATATTAAAAATCTGGAAATTTTCATAAAACACGCCCTGGACAGGGGCGTTAGTTTACAGAAAAGACGACCTGGATAAGGTCGTTAATTCACAAGTTTACAAGTTTCGAGACAATGAAATTTCAGGAAACATGATATATGGTCAGTACCATAAGAAATAGCGGGATTACAAGAGATTGACCATGCATTAATTTAGAATCATGTTTGAATTGATATATAATTTTTAAACATGGTATTTAGTAATTAAAAGAAATTGACGTCCGTGTGCAGGGCGTCAAATATGAAATTGACGACCTAGTCATGGTCGTTTCTTGTAATTTAGCGCCCTTGATAGGGGCGTTTCTTTCAAAAACTCTTTAGAAACTAATCAAAACGCATGAAATCTATATGCATGTATTAACGGATGATGTTATAATTATTAATATGCTAGTTTGGGCTACAATCCCTGAGAAAACCTACCTTTTGATGAAACGTGAAGGATCTGGTGAAGAGACGATACTCTGTTTGTACATAGTGCTCACAGGAAGAAGAAACTGAAGGAGAAGTTGCAGATGATTGGAGACGATTATGATGAAGAACCTTACATCCTCCAACTATATGAGAGCTCCTTCTCGACGTAGACAACCTACAGAATCATGAGATGAAGAATATCAATATTCTTCATGACTATCTCATAGACAGGGGAAGAAGAACATCACCTGTTCTTCACGTATGATAGGAGCACTTCGGGATGAAGAACCCTCGTTCTTTAATGGAAGACAGAAGCTCCTTAACCTGCGATAGAAGAATAAGATGGAGAAGAATTATTCCTCCTAATACCTAATCAGCAGAGGAGAAACAATAGGAAGAACCAACCTCTCTTTCACGGATGACTGCAGCAGAACCTTCTTCGGCCAAATATCTTTAGGGTTTGTTTAAACAAGGTTATTTATAGGATTTTGGGAATCCTAATAGGGTTAGTGTTTTGATTAGAAGTAACACTTCCATGATAGAGTTATTACTACATTCGAACTCTTTCTCATAGTTATCAACTTACCCTGGATAAGTTCCCGGTTCGAACGGAAGATGAATTGAATTAACGACCTAGGTCAGGGCGTCGAATCTAAATTGACGCCTTGGCATGCGTCGTTTCTTGTGGAAACACGTCCAAGCAAAGGGCGTTAAAATTACTTGCCTTTTTATGTAATTTTGGTTGTTTAAGATTTGACGCCTTGAAATGTGGGCGTCCTTTCTCAAAAACACGCCTTAGGTGAGGGCGTTTCTTGTCAAGTAGCGCCTTTATCTGCGTCGTTATTTTCCTCAGGGTTTAATTTAATTCCATTTTCGGTTTTATCATTTATTTACTTATCTTTTATTTTCAATTTGATTTATTTATAAATCTTGCTTTTATCAGGGTTGTTACAAGACTGCTCTACTTGAGACTGAAATTGAAGATCTTAAGAAAATGATTGAGGATTTGGAGGAAGGAAGAAAAGAAATGGCTGACTTAGAAACTGAAAATGAGGATTTGAGAAATGAGATTGATAGCATGAAGCTCAAAATGTAAACTTATGAAAAGGACAACAAATTGAGTAATGAGAAGTATGAAGCTGTCAAACAAGTCAACATTCAACTTCTTCAAAATATTGAAAACCTACAAAAAGAGTTGAAAGATAAACAACAATCTTTAGAAAAGTTTATGGATGGAAGACAAAACCTAGATGCATTGCTAGGAACTAGAATGAACCACAACAAAGATGGGTTGGGTTTTGATCCAACAAACAAAAGGCCATTTGGGCTAAAAACTGTCACATTTGTTTTGTTAGAACATGTGCTATAGATTCAGAGGGGGGGGTGAATGAATCTCCTTTTAAAAACCTGTCCAATTATAAAACTAAAACGGAATTAAAAACTTAACTGGAGAGGCAACAACCTTCACTCTTAGTGAAGAGGCTTATCTGTTGTGCAGAACCTGGAATTCAATCGGTATAGGACAGGAAGTCCTCTAACTCATCTATCAAGCACATCACATGCAAGGGAGATATTCAATGTATTTCATAAACAGCTAAGCAAAGAAAAACATGCGATACCTGTGAATGGGGTAGGTGAAAAAGGAAACATACAGCACAGTCACAACCACAGCACATAGGATTTTTAGGTGGTTCGGCCAGACACAAGTCTGCCTATGTCCACCCCACACTCCCAACAGGAATGTGAATTCACTAAAACTGCTGGGCAACACAGCTTGCCAACATACGCTGTCACACAGCTTCCCAGAGGAACATGCTCCTCTCTTCCTCCAACCCAGGAGGGAAACACTAGTGACCCACGGCCACAGAATCCCAGAGACCAAGATCTCTCTTCCTCCTATCCGGAGGGAACCCTAAGGACGCCAAGTCCCTAGAAATCAGGAAACAAGTTCCTCTTCCTCCAACCGGAGGGAACACTAGTGATCTGCAGTCACTAGAACCAGAGACCAAGGTCTCTCTTCCTCTGAAGCCCAGAGGGAACCCACAAGCAGCACACGGTCACTTGCAACTGGAGACAGCGTCTCCCTTCTCCTGAACCAACAGAACAGGAGGACCACCGATCTCAACCTGAGAATCGGAGACAAAACTAGAACAGTAAAGAAAGATCAAAAACAAGAAACTAAAAAGATACAGCAGACTGAATGCTGGAACGATAAAACACGGAATATAGCTCACAATAGAGCAAACTGGTTCGGATTTGATCCTGAAACCAGAATCCTTCTTCTTCTTCTTCTTTCTAAACTCTCAGCTTCGAGGTCTCTCTCTCTCACTCTCTCTACTATTCTCTCTTCTTCCTCTTCTTCAGTTTCTGCCCTCTATTTTCTTCTCTTCTTTTGTTGGATCGAACTCTCTGCACTTCTACTTTTTCTTTTTTCCCTTTCGATCAACCTTCATCTGTGGACGAAGGCTTCAATATATAGCAGCAGCAGGTGGATAAGGTACAGAATGCGTGTGCCTCCCACACTCGATCCAGAACCTTCTTTCCACGTGCCCTTATAGCATTGGTTCCTTTAGTATTGGATCACGTGCAGCCCAGTCACTGGGAAATATTCTTCCTCGGACCACCTTCTTCTTTTTTTTTTCTTCTTCTCCTACAAAGAGATTAAAACCATTAATACTCAGGGTTCTATATATATATATATACCTGAAATAAGTCGGTTGACACTCAAGCTAAAGCTGCACGAGGTGTGTAGGAACAACAAAAGGTGCACTATACTGAGAACGACACGAGGTACATAAGATGACTACAGCATGAGATAAAGAGAGAACGACACGAGGTACCACAGTAACAAAGCTAACACTACAAAAAGAAGGACACGAAGTCAGATGAGAACAGCACGAGGTGAGAAGGAAATAACACGGAGTAAAACGGCAGTAAAACACGCGATCAGAGGAAACCTGGACGGAGATAGAAAGAAGCAACATGAAGACATAAAAATAACACTAAGACACAAACATAGAAATAACATGAAGACTCAAACACAAAAATAACACGAAGACATAAACACAGAAATAACATGAAGACTCAAACACAAAAATAACACGAAGACACAAGCACAAAAGATAACACGAGGACACAAACACAGAAACAACACGAAGAATGACCAATCAAAACGACTAAGTTCACTCGAGGTCATCGGTGAATCAATACGAGAATCAACACGAAATATCAAACAGCAAAGGGAACGGCACAAAGTGAAACGACACTTTATACTAAAATGACTTGAAGACACAGGAAAATGACTCGAAGACGTAGGGGTGACACAGATGGAGCGACACGAGGTGGCACAGAAAGCAGCACGAGGTGCTACAGTGTTCAGCATGCGATGGAACAAATAACGACACGAGGACAACCCCTGAAAATAACTGAAGTGACTCGAAAGTTTATTTTTCACAGAGAAATATTTTTTTTTCTCCACTAAGGCTCGTAGTGTTGTCATCATCAAAACATGTAAAGACTCAACAAGAGTTCTCACTTCTGTTAACTTCACCCTTGGCAACTGGCCAATGCGTCAACGCATCCAGTGTCAGCGCCGATGGAGTGAATAAGACAGAAAGCGAAAGACGCACAATTGCATCTACGCAGTCAGCCAAGTGCGTCAACGCACTAATTGCACAGAACCCATATTAATGAAAGACAGACATGCAGACATGGTGAGTGTACAATCTATGCCATGCTCACAGTTAAACTGTTTTGTGTACCAAGTTCTGAATGAAGTAAACACATATGACATCAATTTGTCATCATCAACACATGTAAACTATATCATCATCAAAACATAAGAAAACACATATGACATCAAACATATGAGAGTCATAGTGTTTGTCATCATCAAAACACAATATCCAACAATCTAGCCATATTCATGAATAGCTATTCAAGCAAACAATCAGATATTCAAGCAGTCAAACAGTCAGCACACCTCAGTGTGACTCGTGGTGTGTCAGCCATCATCAAAACCACATAGGGGCACAACAATCTCCCCCTTTTTGATGATGGTAACACTATGAGTTACACTGACTCATATGAGATTCTTCTCCCCCTTTGCCTTCATCAAAAAAAATGAAATAGGGAAACAATTCAATAAAACACAGGAATGTTATACTTCCCTTTGGAGTGCTGATGGTTCGAAGGAGGCCTTTTCTTTGGAGACATCTATCTTCAAAATGTATCCTTTTAAGAGCTTCTCCCCATGTAGATATGTCACACAGGAGCACTGAAGTATGAAGAACTCAATCATGTAAAGAGTTAGGAGCTCAATTAAAATGCAGGAATTAAGTTTCTGACATAACAAATTTCCCCCTAACGAAGTGGAACTTAGCAGCAAGCCCACATGGAGTTTGAATTGGATCTGATTCTAGGATTTCAGGAGTCAACCCATGGGGTCGACCCATGAACACAGCAAGCAGTGACTTATGCATCAGAAACATAAGGTCATCTCATCAAAAATAACTTTGAAAATTAACTATATGAGTGCAATTAACTATATGAATGCACAGTCATTGAGAATTCATGCAGGATATGAGAACTATGCATGAGACAAAAACCTGAAGGGCATGTTATGCAATTTGTTAGACTAGCTCCCCCTTAGTCATACAACCCTTATGCATCCACCATGTTTATGCAGGCCCAAGATATGAGTGGAAGTCAACAGTTGGGACCAATTGATAGAACTGAGTGCAAATGAATCAATCAGTTTGGTCTGAACGACTGGAGTCCAATAAAAAAAATTCAGAAGGAATGAGAAGGATTTTCAATGGAATATCAATTTTCATAAATCTGATTTAAACAGATGATTACAGACTCTTCCATCATAGAAGCCTATGAATGATCCTACATTAACAAACCAGATCAGAATTTTATGTATGCAAGGTTTGAACATGAGCCTTTTCTACTCATATCTGAAATCAATTTTCTTAATAACAAGTGAACCAAGTTTTCATATTGAGAAACCTTTTTAACCTTCTTCATTCTTACTCACTTAATTTCAAAGATTTCCTCAAGAAATGTAATCGATAGTATTGAGGATAAACAAACAAGAAACCATTTATCTCTGACAAAGTTTCTATTGAAAGAAGATTCTTTTCCAAACAATTTCAAATGATATGCTAGATAGGCGGCGAATTTTTAACAACAATATTCAGGAGCAATTAAGTTAAGTACATCCTTACAACTAGAGGATACACGTTGTTTAGATGCCAGTATCCCTAAGCGCTTGGAAGGACTAATTGTCATGCTTCTTAAGAACAGAGGTAGCATTTACACCTCATGACACACTGAAACTCATTTCTTTGTTGAGGGACATGTATTTCTCAGTGTGTCTGCCATTGTTCTGCCAGATTTAATCAACATATTTAAGCAGAGTTAACTATGGCACTTCATGACATATCTCAATTCATTTCTTTGATGAATGAGATGTGTTTCTCAGTGAGCATAGACATTGCTCTGACAAGATTTGGTATTTGACATAAACCAAATTCCCTGATGTTTAAAAACAATACATATTTTCATACAAATCAGTACAGGAAAATCATGATTTCAGAATTTCAGATTTCAGAAGAGTTTAGAAGATACAACATGAAAGGGTTGGTTAAAGTTTATTAAGACTAACTCAGATATTTTCAAGGATAATTCATAAGCAAACACAAGAAATACATGAAACTTCAACCGGCTGAAAGCTTCAGACATTCATAGTCCTATATGATAGAAATTTCCGTAAAAATAATGTTTTCAGATTTATGATCAAGATATGCGCAGAGAAATCTTTCTGGGACTTCAAAGAAGGCAAGAGCATTTTTCAGGTACAGCCAAGTCAACAAATGCCAATGAGTACCAATTGATAATATGAATGACAATGGCTGACAAGGGTTGAAGCAAGAGACTGAAATACAATGCACTTTACAATCATCAAGGAGTTTATCAAGATTACAGTTCAAACAGGAAGGTGAGTATTAGTCATCAGACATGAGCTTTGATGAGAGGTATGATGGTCACATGCAATTACATGAATGAATAATGAGAAATGCTCCCCCTCACTAAATGCATAAACTGAAACCCTCCCTTTTCTTTTGAAAAATTTCATGATTAAATGATGCCACTCTAAGATGCAATTCGATGCATTAACTACTCATGAAAGGCATGAAGACCCTGAAGGGTATTAGACTAGTCAAATGTACATGATATGCAATGCAGCTCCCCCTGACGGTGTGCATTCAAAACATTTGAAAATCATTCATGAGTCATGAATTCTAGATGTATGCAGTCACATAATGAGCATATTCAGAAGCAACAACTATTGCATGGAAATGCAAACATGCATGTTTAAACCACTAATTAACAAATCTATCTATATACCTAATGCCATCTAAGCAGACTCATTGAAAAGTCAAGAGACTTACCTGAGAGGTGCAGGAGTGGGGTTTACCTTTTTAGGGTGTCTTGGTTTATTAACCCCTTTTATTTCTCGTCCCCAAGACACACCTGCAAAAAGTTTCTCACTTGGCACATTTTGGTACCCAAGTTTCCTTGGGTCCTACAAGGTTAGTGGCATTTTGATGGGATGTTTTTCAAAGCTTCTGAGCCATCATATCATCATGCTTTTTCATATAGCAACTAGGCATGGAATATCCAGACCGACCACAATAATCACATGAACCACTCGGTCTGAATTTCTTACTATGCATGTAAGCATGTGTGCTGAATTCATGAGCATGAATGTTTCTGTTTTTACCACCACTTTGTTTCAGATGGTCAGAAAACCAGCAATCAGTCACCTTGTGACCTTGCTCTCCACACTCAAAGCATGTGAGGGATTTTCTTGTTTGAACAGATTTATTCCTACTAAACACACTTTGTTTAACAAATTTAGAGTTGACTTTCTTTCTCTGAGAATGCCAGCAATCTTTGACTGTATGGCCGGGTTTCTCACAGTGATAGCAGAAGATGGAATTTCTTCTACCAACATTAAGCCAGCAGTCAACCGCCCTATGGCCTGACTTGCTGCAGGTGGAACACACCATGTGTTTGCCTCTGGACCCATTTTTGTTCCTTTTAAAGACATGCTGATTTTCATACAAATTGACATGATTAGAATTTGAAAAATATTTGCCTTTACCTTTGGCAAACCAACATTATTCACTAACATGACCTGTTTTTCCACAATGATAACAATAACCTTTTCTTTTCTTTTCAACAGGACTGTTTTTGTCATTGTACTTCCTAGCATGCATTCTATCATCCTTTTCCATCAATTTACATTCATGCATCAAGTGACCAAACCTATGACAGTAATGGCATGACATTTTCTTTTGATTTGCATGAATGTGTTTGTTCAATTTAGGCACAACATTCTCAGGTTTATCATGAGAGTTCCTTGAATCTTTGTTCTGAACATGAACAGTCTTTTCCTATTTTTGAACTTGTTTCTCAGACTTAGGGCTGTCAGTGGAATTTTGATTCTTCTTAGCACTAAATTCAAAAATATGCACATTCGATGTGCTGCCAGACTTAGAGCTACTCACGAATGAAGTTTGAAGCTTACTTTCAAAGCTCTTTTTATCTATTGGTTTGTAGCCCAAACCCTCTCTTCGGAGATTCACTTTAGATTCAAGAATTTTATCAAGATTTTTTTTTCCACTGACAAATTTCTCAAGAGATTTCCTCAATTCTGTAACTTCTGATCCAAGCTTTGACACAAGGATCTCATATTCATCAGCTTTCTTTTTATAGCAAACAGCATCTTCTTTCAACATTTGATTAACAGTCCTAAGACTTTCAATTTCCTGTTCAGCTTTCATTAGCTCATCAGAGCTATCCAGGCTAACACTCTTCCCCTTTTCAAGAGTGATAAGTCTCTCAGACATAGCTGTATTTAACTATTTTAGCTTGCAGATCTCCTGTCTCATTTTACCATTTTGTTCCAGGATTTCATCATCAATTTTTAAAACACTTAAGGAGGTCTGACATTCACTAAACACTTCTTGTTCATCTTCAGATTGAAGATTTTCAAGCCTTTTCTGAAGTTCTGAGTTTTCTAATCTGACAGTCTCCAAGGTTTCAGAAATCAATCTATTTTCATTTTCATGGCTCACTGATTTAGATCCAGATTCCTCAGTTTGTTTTTTGAGTCTAGCATTTTCAGATTTCAGATATTCCAGATCTGTAGTAATAGAATCAAGATCAGTCAGCTGTTTTCTAAATATCTGATTTTCAGTTTTCAGAGTATCACTGTCCTCACCAGTAAGTTTAGTATTCTCAAACCTATCTAACCGTTTTTTCATAGATCTATTTTTCTTGCTCAATTTATTGCTAGATCTTAACAGCTTGGCATAAGCATCTACCCAATCATCTAAGACATAGTCCGCAAAGGGTGTTACCTGAACTTCGTTCTCTTCTTTATCACTGTGGCTACTGCTATGGTCGCTCCAATAAGCCATCATGCAGTTTTCCTTCCCTGTTCTGCAAGTTAGTTTCATCTTGTCTAGAATATCCCTAGCAGACCTGCATTCATGAAGACGAAAGTGTAAGGCCTTGTTAATGGATGCTTTTATCAGATTTATAGCTTTCTGATTTTCTCTATGCATTGATCTATGATGATCAGTCCATTTGGACTCTTTTCGTGGTAACCTATGAGGACCATGAGTAATTAACTTTCACAAATCGGGATTATCTAGATTAACGTAGTTACGCAAACTACTGAACCATGAATCAAAGTTAGACCCATTGAAAACCAGTGGATGAGCCATTTGTAGCTATGATCAATTAAAAACAATCAAGGAGCAGCAAACCGGAATGAGCACCGAGAAGCACGGGGATCACTGCAGATCGTTGGATCTTGAAGCAGTAACCGCTCTGATACCAATTGTTAGAACAGGTGCTATAGATTCAGAGGGGGGGGGTGAATGAATCTCCTTTTAAAAACCTGTCCAATTATAAAACTAAAACGGAATTAAAAACTTAACTGGAGAGGCAACAACCTTCACTCTTAGTGAAGAGGTTTATCTGTTGTGCAGAACCTGGAATTCAATCGGTATAGGACAGGAAGTCCTCTAACTCATCTATCAAGCACATCACATGCAAGGGAGATATTCAATGTATTTCATAAACAGCTAAGCAAAGAAAAACATGCGATACCTGTGAATGGGGTAGGTGAAAAAGGAAACATACAGCACAGTCACAACCACAGCACAGAGGATTTTTAGGTGGTTCGGCCAGACACAAGTCTGCCTACGTCCACCCCACACTCCCAACAGGAATGTGGATTCACTAAAACTGCTGGGCAACACAGCTTGCCAACATACGCTGTCACACAGCTTCCCAGAGGAACAGGCTCCTCTCTTCCTCCAACCCAGGAGGGAAACACCAGTGACCCACGGCCACAGAATCCCAGAGACCAAGATCTCTCTTCCGCCTATCCGGAGGGAACCCTAAGGACGCCAAGTCCCTAGAAATCAGGAAACAAGTTCCTCTTCCTCCAACCGGAGGGAACACTAGTGATCTGCAGTCACTAGAACTAGAGACCAAGGTCTCTCTTCCTCTGAAGCCCAGAGGGAACCCACAAGCAGCACACGGCCACTTGCAACTGGAGACAGCGTCTCCCTTCTCCTGAACCAACAGAATAGGAGGACCACCGATCTCAACCTGAGAATCGGAGACAAAACTAGAACAGTAAAGAAAGATCAAAAACAAGAAACTAAAAAGATACAGCAGACTGAATGCTGGAACGATAAAACATGGAATATAGCTCACAATAGAGCAAACTGGTTCGGATTTGATCCTGAAACCAGAATCCTTCTTCTTCTTCTTCTTTCTGAACTCTCAGCTTCGAGCTCTCTCTCTCTCACTCTCTCTGCTATTCTCTCTTCTTCCTCTTCTTCAGTTTCTGCCCTCTATTTTCTTCTCTTCTTTTGCTGGATCGAACTCTCTGCACTTCTGCTTTTTCTTTTTTCCCTTTCGATCAACCTTCATCTGTGGACGAAGGCTTCAATATATAGCAGCAGCAGGTGGATAAGGTACAGAATGCGTGTGCCTCCCACACTCGATCCAGAACCTTCTTTCCACGTGCCCTTATAGCATTGGTTCCTTTAGTATTGGATCACGTGCAGCCCAGTCACTGGGGAATATTCTTCCTCGGACCACCTTCTTCTTTTTGTTTTTCTTCTTCTCCTGCAAAGAGATTAAAACCATTAATACTCAGGGTTCTCTATATATATATATACCTGAAATAAGTCGGTTGACACTCAAGCTAAAGCTGCATGAGGTGTGTAGGAACAACAAAAGGTGCACTATACTGAGAACGACACGAGGTACATAAGATGACTACAGCACGAGATAAAGAGAGAATGACACGAGGTACCACAGTAACAAAGCTAACACTACAAAAAGAACGACATGAAGTCAGATGAGAACAACACGAGGTGAGAAGGAAATAACACGGAGTAAAACGGTAGTAAAACACGCGATCAGAGGAAACCTGGACGGAGATAGAAAGAAGCAACACGAAGACATAAAAACAACACTAAGACACAAACACAGAAATAACATGAAGACTCAAACACAAAAATAACACGAAGACATAAACACAGAAATAACATGAAGACTCAAACACAAAAATAACACGAAGACACAAGCACAAAAGATAACACGAGGACACAAACACAGAAACAACACGAAGAACGACCAATCAAAACGACTAAGTTGACTCGAGGTCATCGGTGAATCAATACGAGAATCAACACGAAATATCAAACATCAAAGGGAACGGCACAAAGTGAAACGACACTTTATACTAAAATGACTTGAAGACACAGGAAAACGACTCGAAGACGTAGGGGTGACACAGATGGAGCGACACGAGGTGGCACAGAAAGCAGCAGGAGGTGCTGCAGTGTTCAGCACGCGATGGAACAAATAACGACACGAAGATAACCCCTGAAAATAACTGAAGTGACTCGAAAGTTTATTTTTCACAGAGAAATATTTTTTGTTCTCCACTAAGGCTCGTAGCGTTGTCATCATCAAAACATGTAAAGACTCAACAAGAGTTCTCACTTCTATTAACTTCACCCTTGGCAACTGGCCAATGCATCAACGCATCCAGTGTCAGCGTCGACGCAGTGAATAAGACAGAAAGCGAAAGACGCACAATTGCGTCTACGCAGTCAGCCAAGTGCGTCAACGCACTAATTGCACAGAACCCATATTAATGAAAGACAGACATGCAGACATGGTGAGTGTACAATCTATGCCATGCTCACAGTTAAGCTGTTTTGTGTACCAAGTTTTGAATGAAGTAAACACATATGACATCAATTTGTCATCATCAACACATGTAAACTATATCATCATCAAAACATAAGAAAACACATATGACATCAAACATATGAGAGTCATAGTGTTTGTCATCATCAAAACACAATATCCAACAATCTAGCCATATTCATGAATAGCTATTCAAGCAAACAATCAGATATTCAAGCAGTCAAACAGTCAGCACACCTCAGTGTGACTCATGGTGTGTCAGCCATCATCAAAACCACACAGGGGCACAACATGTTTTTTCTTCCGAAGCTTCCACCTCAAACACAACTCCCACACAAAACCAGCAAAAACAAAAGGAGAATGGGAAAGAAAAGATTGAAGAGGCAGTCACTGAAATTCCCAAAAAGTCTGTCCAAAAGCCTAAGAAAGGTCGACCTTCCCCGCAGCATAGGTCAACAACTCCTTGGCAATTGCCTGCTCAACCTTCCAGATATCACCATAACTGGATTGCACATTCATATAGGCCAACACCATCATATTTTTGGCGCAATTGTGAGTACTGTGTGCATCAATCCCATAGGTGGCAAAATAATCATTTTCAACCCAAAACCAACCAGTGGCCACAATGGGTTAAGAAGCAAACTTCCTCAAACTTCCACAAATTCCAACAAAGAGCCTCCAAACAGAAAGTGAATGTCAATGTTGAAAAGAAAAACCAAATCCCTGCTCTAAACAAACAAAACATGAATGTTAGGAAGGTTTGGATTCCAAAATAAATGGTTTCATATTTTGAAAATCTGAGGAGTTTGATGGGACCCAAATTTGGTTGGGTTCCAAACACAATTACTTAATTGCTTGTGCAGGAATGTCTTACAGCCATGCATAACAGGTGGTACCTTGATAGCGGCTGTTCAAGACACATGACTGGAGACAAATCAAAAATTTGTCTCTTGGAGGAAAAGGAAGGAGGATACGTCACATTTGGAGGGAACAATAAGGGAAAAATCATTGGAATAGGTAATGTAGGTAAGAATCTCTCCAACTCCATTTGTAACGTGCTGCTAGTTGAAGGTTTGAAATACAACCTTCTTAGTATAAGTCAATTGTGTGATAAGGGTCACAAAGTGTTGTTTGACTCTCATGAATGTAGAATTCTTGAACCAAAATCTGACAAGGTAAAATTTTCTAGTAAGAGAGTCAACAATGTTTACATGATTGACTTAGATTATCCTGCTCATTTAAACCTTTGTCTTGCTGCACCAAAATCTGAGCTTGCATGGATATGGCATCGTAGACTAGGACATGCTAGCTACAATGTCTTACATAAACTCTTGAAGCATTCAATGGTGAAAGGTCTGCCTGAACTATCTTTTAAATAAGAAAATAAATTATGTGATGCATGTGCCATAGGCAAACAAACAAGAAAATCCTTCAAGGGAAGATCTGAAAATACATCATCCAAACCACTCGAGCTAATGCATATGGACTTGTTTGGTCCAACCAGAACTGCTAGCTTAAGTGGTAGAAAATATGGATACGTCTTGGTGGATGACTTTTCTAGGTTCACATGGGTTTTCTTTCTCACACATAAAAAGATGCTTTTGATGAGTTTCAGGCACTCTACATGAAGATAAAGCAGGACGGTGAGTTTAAAATTTTCAAGATTCAATCTGATCACGGTGGTGAATTTGAAAATGTTGACTTCTATAATCTTTGCAGGGTTGAAGGCATTTCACACCAATTTTCTTCACCATGAGCTCCAGAGCAAAACGGTGTAGTTGAAAGGAGGAACCGAACACTTATAGAGATGGTAAGAACAATGCTTGCCGAATGACAACTCCCAATGAAATTTTGGGCTGAGGCGGTAAACTCGGCATGTTATATTATCAACCGCTCTATGGTAAGGCCACACACCAAAAAGACTCCTTATGAGTTGCTGAAAGGTAAACAACCCACTCTCTCACATATGAAAATGTTTGTGTCAAAATGCTTCATTCACAACAATGACAAAAGAGACTTAGATAAATTCGAGCCCAAGAGCGATGAAGGTATATTCCTTGGATATTCTGATAAATCTAGGGCTTATAGAATTTATAAACTTAAGAGTCAAACTATGGAAGAATCACCCCATGTTTCCTTTGATGAATATCATGATGATTCTAACAATGATAACTCTTACAGGAAAAATGATGAAGATGGGGAATTCCTAAACATGAAGGACAAGAGTGATTCTCCACAAGAAGAAACAAAATAAGATGGTGACCGAGCTGAATCCAACAATGCAAGGAATCAAGCTCCTGGAGAAGGTAATGATTCTACAAACATTAGAATTCTTAAGGATCATCCTTTAGAAAATGTCATTGGTAGCTTGAATGACCCACCTAGAACAAGGTCACATTTTAAAATTGTGGAAGAATTAGATCAACTTGCTCTTGCCTCTCAGCTTGAACCTAAAAATATTGATGAAGCATTAAAGGATGAAAAGTAGATAAATTCAATGCAAGACGAGTTAAACCAGTTTGAGAGAAACAAAGTTTGGCATCTTGTTCCTAGACCTTCATCTAAATCTGTCATAGGCACTAAATGAGTTTTTAGGAACAAACTAAGTGGGGATGGCAAGATAATAAGAAACAAGGCTAGATTGGTGGCTCAAGGATATAATCAAGAGTTTGGGGTAGACTTTGATGAATCTTATGCCCCAGTTGCTAGACTCGAAGTCATTAGAATTTTACTTGCCTTTGCATGCTCCCTTGGAATAAAATTGTACCAAATGGATGTGAAAAGTGCTTTCTTGAATGGCTTGATCAAAGAAGAAGTCTATGCTGAGTAGCCCCCTGGCTTTGAAAATTCTAACCATGCAGATTTTGTATACAAGCTAGACAAGGCACTTTATGGACTTAAGCAAGCACCAAGAGCTTGGTATGAGAGACTAAGCTCGTTCCTCATTGAAAAATGGTACACACGAGATAAGGTAGATCAAACACTTTTCACCAAGAAGAAAGGTAAGAACATCTTGATTGTTCAAATTTATGTTGATGATATTGTGTTTGGTTCTACTAAATCTGAAATGTGTGAGGAACTTGCTAACCTCATGACTAGCGAATTTGAGATGAGCCTAATGGGAGAACTCCAATTCTTTCTCGGTTTGCAGGTCGACCAAGGACAAGATGGTTGCTTCATAAGTCAAGTCAAATACATCAAGGAGCTGCTGAAAAGATTTGACATAACGAACAGTAAAATCATTTCAACTCCTATGAACACCACAACATCACTGGATTCGGATGAAAATGGTAAATTAGTGGATGCAAAGATCTATAGAGGTATGATCGGCTCTTTGCTTTACTTGACTGCATCCCGACAAGATATCCAATTTAGTGTATGTCTTTGTGCTAGATTTCAAGCTAGTCCTAGAGAATCTCACTTGACTGTCGTCAAACGTATCCTTAGATATCTTGCCGGCACTCACGATTTGAGATTGTGGTATCCGTCATCATGTGACTTATCTCTTATATCTTATTCTGATGCGGACTACACTGGATGCAAGCTGGATCGTAAGAGTACTAGTGGCTATTGACAGTTTCTAGGCGGGTGTTTAGTTTCTCGGGTCTCTAAGAAACAACACTCAGTTGCCCTCTCAACCGCAGAGGCAGAATATGTTGCTGCGGGGAGCTGTGGCACCCAAGTGTTGTGGATTAAACACCAACTCCAAGACTACCTAGTGGATCTTGGTTGTGTCCCAATTCTGTGTGATAACACTAGTGCTATCAACCTTGCAAAAAATCCAGTCCAACATTCTAGGACTAAACATATTGAGATTAGGCATCACTTCATTAGAGATGAGGTCGTTAAGAAAAATTTTAAACTGCATTTTGATGATACTCTAAATCAAATTACTGATATTTTTACCAAGCCCTTGTGTAATGATAGGTTTTCAACACTCAAAAGAGAGCTTGGTCTTTGCCGACCTCAGTCCAATAAAAATTAAAATGATGACTTTGTTCAATTTAGTTGTGTGTTTTTTGCAGATTGGTGTCCATGCATTGTTTATATGTAAATATGTCATTTTGCATATGGTGTAGCATTGCATGTAGTCATGATGCATAATAAAATTGAATTCATGTTCATAATGTATTGCATGGTTTGTGTAGCATCCTTCTTGCATGGCCATGGTATATTAAATGTTGATGTATGGAAAAGACAGGTTATGCTTGCCTAGAAGCACTCAATATGCGTGAGGTTTCACCTCCGCCAAGTACCATGCGTCACTATCGCATATAGGCCATATAGTAAGGGGGAGTTATCTCTTTACAGCATTCATGCATATGTTTCATCTTCATTCTGTTGCATTTAATAAGTGTACAACCATGTGTTGGGTCATGCATTTTATGTCTGCCAAATTCATGTTTGATCAGGTCAACCCCTGTATAGTTCTAGTCAACCTCTCCTTGACATTCGTCATTCCACTTGATTGCAAACATAACTCCTTGAGTGCATTCACTGCATATCCTTAGGGGGAGTCCTGCTGCTATTCTTACTCTCTTACAATCTGAACTTCATGGCTTATAGTCTAAATATGAGATCATGAGACCGACAGAACTACGGCGTAAGAGCTTTTTATTATATGCCCGGATGATTGTCCATCCAATGAAAATGGTTCAGATTTAATGATTTCCTTGAAGTTCAAAAATATTTATTCTGAAATCATCTATGTTCTGTGGTTTTAATAGACCTTAACTAGAGATTGCATATTGTGCTTTGCATGACTATCCTGAAATCTGAAAATCTAAACGTCATGATAATTTTGGTGATACTCTAGAGCTTAGTATTGTTTCTAAACATCTTGATGAGATAGAATTCTTAGAAATCAATTTGACAGAGCAATGATATTTTTGCACGAAAAAATATGTCACGTCATCAAATCAAGTGACGAATGATATATCATGATGTGCCCCTGTTATTGCTGTCTAAATTATATTTGGACTCTAGGCAGAGCACTGGCATAATTGCTGAGAAATATATCTTCTCATCACAGAAATGAGATTGGATATGTCATGACGTGACTTTGCTATCTCTGTTCATTCTGTAGCATAACCGTTAGTCTTGCCAAATACCTAGGGATACTGGCGTCTAAACAACGTGTATTCTTACGGCTAGGAGGTATGTACTAGACTTGATTGCTCGTAAAATATGAGTCATGTGCCTTCAAATTCAAAGATATTGAAAATCAAATTTGTTGAACTCATAAAATTCCATGCTTTAGTCATGATTGCTTAGCCTCAATACTAGTTTTTGTGTTATTCCCTTTGTAGTTATTGAATATGGATATATAAGACAAGGGAAGGTTAAACACTGCCATGATATGCACCTTTGGTTCATTTCTATTAAATATTGGATGTAGCTGCTTTTCAAACTCTGTTGATAATCTCGGATTTCATTAGCTTTGAACCATATATGTTGCTCGCGATATGTTTCAGGTTTGCATATAATGGCTTGCTCTCCACTCCTTTAAGAACTGGTCTCACCGACATTTGTCGCTTCTCTCACTTATCCCTCCTTTTTGCTGCTGTCAAAGGGGGAGAATATTTTATTGTGAGTCATCCTTTGCTTTGTGAGTTGTCATTGGGGGATGAGTGAATTGTGTACGGGGGAGAGTCCAAGGGGGAGAATCCTTTGTGCGCTTTGTGTATCTCATATGTGTATGTGATGGGGTTTGCATAATTGCATAGCATTCATATCTGCATTCATAATTGTATTCACATACTATCACTATCATGGATCTTGAGCTGCATATGTTGCATTTGTTATAACTTTTGCCATTTTAGATATTACTGTCACATAATTACTCACAGTGTTGCCATCATCAAAAAGGGGGAGAATGTTGTGCCCATGTGATCATTTGAGTCTTCCTGTGATTTGGGTCATTCGACATCATCTTATGGTCATTTGAGTTATTGGATATTCTTGGTTTTGATAATAGCTAAACACTATAAGTCATTATTATTTTCCACTCTCATATGACTGACATACGTGATGTTTTGTTCATGACAGATATGCCAATAAATGGACAATGAATTGAGTAGAAATGGCAAAAGTGAAAGCTCAATGATTGCGCCCTCGCACGCGGATCGACCTGCGTGGTCAGATCGCGGGGATCGACTCGCCCGGTCAGGTCGCGGGGGTCAAGGGGGCAGCGCCCCTTGCGGGGGTTTCCGGGGGTGGAGCCCCCGGAACAAAATTTTGATTGAAAACTCAGTAATAAAACTTCAAGACAGTCAAGGTTGATGCCACAAATGAGAACAGACTGCTAAATGACTCAAGCGACTGAGCTAAAGGGGTTAACGGACTGAACTGGGAACACCCGGGGTCTGCCCAGCTGGCAGTCGACCGCCAGCACAGGGGCGGTCGACCGCCCCAGCCAGCAACCCCCAGATTGTAACTCTTTCAGTAGCAGTCGACCACCGGCCCAGTAGCGATCTACCGGAATTTCCAGGAACCACCCGTTTGTAGGTTTCTCAGTAGCGGTCGACCGCCAGAAGCTGTAGGTCGACCGCCAGCCCCGAGCCTTCAATGTTGACTTTGTTTTTCACTTCGAGAAGAGCCCCTTTCCTTGTATTTGTTTAACCCCAAAGTCACCCAATCTTCCATAGATTGTGGATCTGGTCTGGGGGATGTCTAAGGACCATTCAAAGGTTATAAAACACATGCAAGAGGGTTAGAAACCCTAGTTTATTATTTGTGAATCCAAGGGAGATCAAAGGAGGCTACAAGGGTGAGAGGAGTTCGAGTACTGTAGCCGTGAACAGTACTCCGGGAAGAAGTTCTTCATCAAATCCTCAAGTGATTCAAGCTACTTGAAGAGGAGATCAAGCCCAAGCCAAGAGAAGATAAAGCTGCATCCTTCATCCTCTTCATCATCTTAAGGGTGATCTAAACTGCATCCTCAAACCTCTTCATCAACTCAAGAAGATGAAAAGGAAGATCTAAGCTACATCCATAGTCTTCCTCATCAACTAGAAGAGATTCAAAGAAGATCATCTCTCAAGGAAGAAGACACCATCGAAGCATCAGATTCAAGCTCCTACAACTCAGACAAGATCTTTCTACTTTGAGCATATTCTATATCTTGTTTGAGTGATTTCGTATTTGTTCTCTTTTCATTTCTTTCAAACAATTGAAACTGAAGATCATCCCTACCGGTCGTTAGTAGGAAGGCAATTGGAAGTTATCCGATCTGCAGTGTTGACGTCCCTACCGGTGGTTAGTAGGAAGGCAATCGGTGGTCTTTCCGATTTACGGTTCAATGCGTGGCACTAGTGGAGCCTCACCGGATTTGGTGAGGGGTGGACGTAGGACTGGGGATTCAGTCTGAACCACCTTAAAATCCTTTGTGTTGTGGTTTGTTTATGTGATTGCTTCGTTCTAGATGCATGCTTAGGTTCAATCTCTATATTGCGTAATCATCTTGCTAAGCAAATCGTTGTGTCCTTCGTTAAGTTTGTTATATTCCGCTGTAATTTACTTTATCTAGCTATATAGAGGTTTGCATTGCGAAAAGAGGGGCATATCTATTCACCCCTCCCCTCTAGATCCGTTGTCCACTACTCAACAAAAATGTCATTTTAACGGGGGGGCACCCCCTTGACTTAAGGGGAGGCATCTTGGATATTTTTCACCCATTGTCCCCTTGACTTGTCCAAGAAGGAAAGAATCCTTCTAGAAGCCACCTTGGCATTTGACCAGCCCCACATGGACCCCTAGGGCTTAGGTGGACCAATGGAGAAGGAGTGAGGGGGCCCCTTACTGGTCCTACTGGACTTTTGGATAAAAACCCACTAAAACCTAAAGACTCACAGTTTGGCTTATAAAGCCTTACAATTGCACATATGTTTTTCCAAGGATATAAAAATAAACTAAAAGGACAAATGTAAAAATAAAAGTTAGTGGTCTTGCTCTGATGTCCCCATCAATTCTCCCCGGGTGGGAAGAACTTGACCCCGTCGAGTAAGGGGTGCGGCTGCTAGTGACGTCGGCGGATCCGTCATCGTACTTGGAAGCGTGGAGTACGCTCCACTCCAAGCATTCGACACATGCTCATCCCGTATAGATTCGATATGCACACACTGTTGGGGAATGAGGCTAGAGGTGGACAATCCGGGGTGGGGTCACTCTCAAAGGAGGGAAGGCGGCTCAAAGACTCACTAGGAATCACCGCTGCGTCCCTATATGTGACTAGATCCGATACGTTGATGTAGAGCCGATCCCAAAGTCTGACAAGTCTCGCACTCGAAAGGGATTGACAACGCAAGCGTACAAAAGGCCGACTCGACGCGATGCATGTAGACTCACTATGCACTCGACAAGAAAGGAAAACATGGACTCACACATGACCTTAAACAAACCTACGGTTAGTCCGACTCATGCATATGCAAAGGTGGAGCAGGACACCCGAATGTGTGCCATGCATACACTAGATGCAACCGGTGGTTGGCGGAATGTGGGGCTCTTAGACATCCTAAGGTGGACCATGCATGCACACTGGACTTGGATGTGGGAGGGCCAGGAGTACCAAATGCATCTTCTTTCTTTCCCCTATATGATGGTGTATCTCGTAAGTGAACGGGCTTGGTGGGTGTAGACGACCCGGCCCGTGGGAATGGGATGTGGTAGTGGGCTCCCTCGAAGAAGTGAAGTATATATGGTGGATCAAGGGGTCCACTAGGGAGTGGGTCAAAGGGATCAAAGAAGGTATGACCCCTTGTGATGGGTTCCCACAAGTCACGGTCCCATGTGTGAAAGTCTTGAAGGTGTGGATGGTCACCTTCATGCATTGTGGTCGGTGGGACGGTGATCATGTGTAGAAAATAAGATTCCTCCCTTGGGCAAAAGGGAATGAAGTCAGGCTCGGCCGGCATGGGGAGGAATAAGAGGATCTCTGTGGTGACACAACCCACGGTGCACACGGAGGTAATGGACCCTAAGACCGGATGGGTGAAGCTTGCGAACAACCCACCCCACCTCCCTCTTCTCCCCCTTGGGCAGACGGCCCCTCTCCCTGCTCATCTCTCCTCTGGCCGCACCACCCAGCTCACTATCATCCCCACCTACCTGTCATTAAGGACGGGAGTCCCATAGAGGCGGTTCTGTCTCATACCCAAATACCCATGAAGCTAAGTTTTGTTTGTGCTTGTATGAGCATCTTCACCATGTGTTGAAATCAAATGGTGGCAACAAGGTTTCTATTACCGAAATTAGACCCATCTGCTACACACAATTCTGCACATGAGGCGGTCCTGGGCATAAATATTATTTTTACGAATGTTGTCAGCCTGCAAGTGTTTTCGAGCATCTGCAGAGGCTAGTTGTACAGTTATGATGGTATGTTTCTAATTGTTTGGGTTGACATGTCTTCACATAAGCAACTGCACTGTTTGATGAATAGCCTACTTCTATATCGGTGCATTATGGTGCTGTAGGGAAGATTTAGCGACCTGCTTGCAAGAAAAAAAAAGAAACTACTAAAGGCATTTCACCAAGCCAGCGACTATGAGACAAGTTTGAAAGAAACGAGGTAATTCAATAGTGATGTTGGGTCCCAATATGTGAAACATGCACCAAGCTCTGCTCCACTTGCTGCAAGTGCCTCATATGATAATCATGCTTGCCCCATTTGTCTCACTAACCCCCAAGGACGTGGCATTTGGTTGGTACGAAGGTGCCCACTTATGCATGTGGGGACCAAGCTTTGTGATCATGCAGGTCTTGGCATTGAGAAAAAAATAAAAGGAAAGGTGTGTAAGGAGAAGAGAGAGGCCGACCATCCCACCTCTCTCTCTAGTTCGTGAGGTGTGAAAAAAAGGGGGTGATAAGTTTATGAAAAAAAGAGAAAGAAAAAAATGTTTATGTGAAAATGGGGAGGATGTTAAATAAATAGAGTGGGAAATATTTTTTTGAGAAAAATTGAAGAATAACAAGGAGAGAAAGTAGTAAAATTATACGACTCGGGATTCCGTCCCGCATCAGCAATGGTTGCATCGTGCTGGGTCTTTTCCTTCGAAAAGAGATTCTTCCCTGCATCTACATCATTTTGCAGTCAGTCCTGACATGGGTTGGCTCTATTCTCGAATTGATTGGCTTGAATGAAGACGACAACGCATCGAGTAGTAGAACAACATCTTTTATTTCTTCTCTTGTCTTCAGCAGTTGCTCCTGGGGTGGAGCGCCAGTTGCCTTTTGTCTGGCACCTTGCATTATTTTGTTCAGCCTTTTGCCACAATTGAGGAAGCACGAAATGCACTTCAAGGGTTGTGCTGTTCCGACTCATATAGAGAGACCATGTTGGCCGCCGTCTCAAAGACAGGTATTTGGTGTGGATGAGGTGGGTCCACCCTGTATTTACCTAACTGTAATTCACCATCTTGGATCAGGTCCTCCATGATATCTTTGAATACATAGCAGTCCTCGATAAGATGCCCCCTCTTTTGGTGATAGGGGCAGAACCAAGGATCATCTTTTCTTTTGATGTCATTTGGTCTTTTGAGCTCTAGGAGGATGATCTTATTGTATTTTAGGGCCCACTCGAATAGAATTGGTGTCTTGTCCTGTGGAAAGGAATATAGTCTTTTCATTCTTACCATTAATGAGGGTTTTTCCTCCGTAGGGTTGGTAGAAGAAGGATCAGTCGTCCCCTTCGATTTCTTTAGTTGACACTCAAAGGCTTCAAAGTCATCAGTGTTTATTTCTTCTTGCATTGCCTGCTCTTCGACTGGCTTGTTCCTTAGAATTGGGGTAGCAGAAGCCAGGCAATACTTTGCCAGAAAGGCTTCAATGTCAATTGCGATGTCATTTAATTTGTCGAAGGACTTGACTTCGAGGCCAACTACCCTCAGTAGGGTCTCTTTCCTTAGGTTACGCTTGCATAGCTGGACAACATCCTTATAGCTCGGTGGATGTTTGCACCTTGCATTGAGATTCTTCCAGCGTTAAATGTAGTGCGAAGCAGACTCATCATCTTTTAATTTGATCATACGTAATTCGACTTCGGTGACTTCCTCCTCAGCGGGCTTTGTTTCAGTTGTTTGTTCCATCCCCAGCTTGTTCATTAATTTTGGAGATGCCAGACTCTTGTGCGAGCCGACTAGTTGTGGGAGCGGGATTATTAGCGGCACCGCCTAAGGTGTAGAAGCTGCCCCTTGACGCACCTGGAAAGCTGAAGAGTACATGAAGGGTGCGTGATGTATCTACCGAGGGAGGGTGGTCTCCTCATGGTCATATGTTAATCTGGGCATAGCCGACTACGGTGGGGCTCCAAGCAGTTCAGCGTCACCTTGTAGGGCCTTGGGCTATGGTCCCGCCTGCCCAGGTGCAGCCGTGTGTAAAACCATCTCACTCAATCTTTTCCTCGGCGTCTCGTCTTCTTGTATTTTCCGATACAACACTGCGACCAAGGTAGGGTTAGCTTGGTAGGAGCCGGGAATGCTGTTTCCCGTACTGACCCCAGGTGGGACTAGTGGCATCTTGATGTTGGCGTGGGATGCATTCAGCCCTGTATAGGTTGATGTTCTTGCCCCCATGCCCTCACGCGGAGGAGGGGTATAAGAGCATACTTCTTCAGCAGGCGGTGGAGGGTGCCCCTGATAAGTGCTATATTTCATATCATAATTTACATCACATTCATCACTTTTGAGCATTTATTGAACATAGTTGTGTATTAATATGAACAAATCTCATTCTCACCATTAATTGGAGCTTTCATGATTTTATCAGCAAATTTTGAGTCAAAATGACCATGTGAGAAATATTTAGGAAAATGTGCAACTATTACAATTTATTTCCTGATAAAGAATGTTGATATTTTACATTTTTTGAATTTTTAAGAAATTGTAACCAAGCTCTAGTCACTAATTAATGAACGCCCTTCTGAGAGGGCACAAATTCAAGAAACTGCGACAGCTTGGCAGACGTCTATTCATTTTGATCGAAAATAGAAAGAAAAAGGAAAATATTGAGCAACGGTTCGAAGTGTCGCCCATTGAAGAAACTGCGATTGTTTACGCAGGCGCTAAATCCTGATGTACAAAAAAGTCAGAATGCTAAAAAAATTTAAAATAAGGAAATGAGGAATTTGCGCCTGAGTGAAGAGTCGCTCATTGAAGAATTAATGGCTTTGCAGTGGTCGCCATTTTAGTCTGAACCAGAAACGGAACCGGATGAGGCCGATTGAAGTTATCTTCTAATATTTGAGCTCATCTCCTCTTGTTTGAGGAAATGATGACTCTAAACATGGCAAGCTACCTCCTTTGATCAATCCTTGATGCTGGAAAGCCAGATTTGAAGCTAATCTCAAAGTCACAATCGTGGGAGTATAAATAGATGCCAAGGCCACCATGGGAAGGAGTTAGCTTAGCTAGCCTTTTTAGCCTATTTTTACATGCTTTCTGTTCGTCCTTTCAAATTTCTTCCTTCTGCAATGTTCTTCGTTTTTAAGTTCTCTTCAAATCTCTATTCTTTCTCTTCCTCTAATTCTTTCTCAATTTAAAGTTAAAATTTCTTTTCTAAGGTTCTATTTTTAAGCTTTTCTCACTATTCATCTGCCCACCACCCTTTGTTCATCCTTATTTTTCACCTTCTTCCTCACGTTTTCGCCCTCTGCACTCTTCAATCAATATTCTTCGTATTCCTCTGATCTACAACTTTCTCTTCTTCCACCTTTCCCAATTGCCTCTACTTTTTAAGTTGTTCTTCTTCTAATCTCCTTCTATTTTTATTTAATTTTTACGGTGTTTTTTATTTTTCCTCCACCGTAACCCCTCTCTACCCCTCTTCCTCTCTCTCTCTATTTAAAGCATACACGCACAAACAGGTTTTCACTTCAAGTTTTAAAGTTTTCTTCCTCCATTCTTCTATCTCCCTCTTCCAAATTTCTTCCTACATCCCTATGGTGGATCTTCTTCCCTTGGTGCTCTAAAGGCGGTGTCATCTCTAGGGCAGGGCAGTTCTCTCAAAGGCTTGGCAAAGAGACGGCGGTGCACTTCATCCAAATTTCTCGACTCTTATTTCTGCCTTTTTTCTTATTTACAAGTTGTATTTTCATTTTTCATAAAGTTGTACTTGTCACCTTTCTTAGTAATAAAATTCAGATTTTGGGAAATTATGTTCTTCTCTTTCAATCTCCTTCTAATTTCTCTTCTTTCACCCTCTCATATTCTTTAGATAGGTGTATTTTCATGTAATTTACCTTTTCATTAGTTTAAATCTCACTCAAAATTCAGATCTTTCAAATATAAGAATTTTTCATCTCATGTTTAATTGAAAATATTTCTTCTCCATGGGATCGACTCGTTCTTACCACTTTACTCTAATTCCAATCTTTTTAAGTGAGTGAGCTCGGTTATTTTTAAATTATGACACGGCTTTTTAACGACGAGTTTAGTGGCTATCAATTTTTGACACCCTTGCCGGGGATGAAATTATTTTTAATAGGTGGAATTTCTTGTGTTTGATTTGTATATAGTTTTATTAATTTTTCTATTTTTATTTTGTAGGAAAAATAAAAAAAATAGAAAATCAAAGAAAAAGGAAATTTGGACCTGAAATTCACAGAAAATCATCTATTGTAGAAAGTCTGGAAGCGTCGCTGAAAGTCTGCATCTGTCATTACAGGAAGTAGGAAATTTGGAAATCTGAAAAATTCAGGAAAATCAAACGTCGCTAAAGGTCAATTAACGTAGGTACATGTTCTATTTTTCTAATTTCTAAAAAATCTTAAAAAAATTCTAAAAAATCTAAAAAATCCATAAAAATCTAAAAAAAATCATAAAATCAGAAAAATATAGAAAGTATTATTTTATGTTTTATTCTTCATGAGGTTGCATGTTAGTTAGTGTTGTTAGTTGATACTTGTCCTTTATCTCTCTCTCTTTGTGAAAAAGGAAAAAATTGAAAATAAATAACTCTATGAAAAACTCAAAAAATAAAAAATAAAAAAAATAAAAAAAATTCATCATGATATCATATTCTTATCGTAGTTGCATCTCTTTCTTGCATTGTGCCTTTTAGTTGATTGCTTATTTATTTACATCATAATTTGAAAAAAAATCTTTCTCTCCTCTTCTATTTCATCTTCTCAAGGGCAAGTTAGGATTCCTTACACCCTTCTTGAAATTGGAAAGATCCTCTATTGAGCATTCCATATCTTTGGATTAGAATTTCTTTTTTCAAGACCTCCATAAGTCTCCGCACCCGTGGATTCTCTTACGGACGCCGGGCAGGTTGTACCAAGAAGCACCTTGAAGGTAGATTGCCCTTAGAAGATTTCACAAAAAAAGAGTGTTGGAATTTATTACTATTTTAGAAAATTGGTGTCTAAGGCTAGAGGTTTTGTGGCAAACACCCAAGAGAGATTGTGGTTATTTAATTAGGACCCTACGAAAGTAGGGGGAGCCTCCCACAACTCCACCTCTTACCTGGCCGGTTGACCAATTTAATAGTGAGTACCAATTCTTCTTTTCAAAAAAAAAATCCTCATTTTTTCATTCATAATTCATATAGTTGTAATTACATTTACCTTATTTTTGAAAAAAATGTAAAAAATCTAAAAAAAATAATTATCTTTCCTTGGGCACTTTTTGCATTGCATGAAAGGTAAGAGATCCGTACATCCATATTTGTTAGGGCTCATTAGTGAGATTGAGAGGTTAGTGCATTATAGAAATCATCCACAACCTAGTCTCATAGAGGACCAAAATCAACATCAAGTGCAACAAGTTGCTCCCAAGCAGATGAAGGACTATTTCATGCCTAACCAATACCAACCGTCCTTCTATGTCCAAGCACCCCAGAACCAGGCGGTTCAATATGAGATCAAATTTAGTACCATTCAAATGTTGCCATCCTTTTATGGCAATACCAATGAAGATCCATATAAACATCTTGATGAATTTTCCTAGATATGCTCAACTGTGAAAATCCAAAACTTTTCAGATGATGCTCTCAAATTGACTCTCTTTCCTTTTTCTTTCAAAGAAAAAGTCAAATATTAGTTAGGTGCCTTGGGTAGATCCATAGATATATGGGCTGAAATGTAAAAGGAATTTTTGAAGAAATTCTATCCCATAAGATGAACCAATACCATGAGGAGAGCCATTACTGGATCCAAACAAAACCCTTGAGAACAAATCCATGAGGCGTGGTGTAGCACCCTAGATAAAAATAATAGAGAAATCGAACTTTCTCCAAAAATAAATAACTCTATATGAAGGCCAAGTAAAAAGAAATATCATAGCGCTTGGAGAGGGGGATTTCTGTAGCCCATCTAAAAGCAGCCGAACTAGGTCTATCAGGACCAAACGAGGCCCAGCTCATTCCAAGTGACAGTCCCGTAGGGCCCACTTAGGATAAAAAGCCCAATAAGATTACACGGGATCAAACCCTTCCTCGGCGGCCCTTAGGCTCGGAAGGCCCAAACGACGGTCAGAACGGAGGAAGACCCATGCCCGCTCTATCCCCTCACCGGGATAAGGGCAGGCGCTCAGCGCCCACTCCGACCTATCCTCATCCGAGCTATGCCTATCGCCCAGACAGGGTTGGCACCTTTTATGCTCGGGATGACCGACGATTGCTTATCCATGCTGCCATTGAGAACCCTTTATGAGCAGGAGTTTATGAGGATAAGGGACCCATGATCCCTCAAGGTTATAAAGATCCCACGATGAGCACGTGAAGAGCCCTCGTTGAGGACATAATCCCCGCCTGAAACCCCTCAGCTTATGGGACTCGTGAGGCCAGTGCACTATTTAAACCTGGGACTCCCTCCAATGAAAGGTAAGGGTAATACACGCCTAAAACTCTCGGAGCAAGAACCACTTCACCACCTTGGTGTAGAGGGATCTCGTGCACCTCTTTCTACCTCCCTCCATATCCTCCACCATTGCTCTACTGACTTAAGTATCGGAGGGTTTTCCCCAGGGAACCTTCCCTGGGCCCCCTGATCCGTTTACCATTCTTTACAGTTCACTATTCGGTGATCATCTACCCCGCTCAGGACAAGCGCAAGATCACGCCCCTTCATCTGGCGCCGTCTGTGGGAAACGACCGAAGAGCCAGTATGGTGCGAAGAAATTTAGGGAGGAGATCCACCGATGACAGGGGAAAGGCCATGGTGGCGGCGGGAGAAGGCCCCTCTCAAGCCTCACAAAATCCTCTCTCCAATGCCAGCACTCCCGCCGATGGACCGCCCCCTCCCGCCACGGTGGTAGGGCTCCCGCCCCCTCCCGCCGCGGCGGTAGGGCTATTGCTTAACAGCGACGCTGACGCTTTCCAGGCCCTCAATGCAAAACTGGATGTCCTCGTGGAACTCATGAGGACTCATCCGGAGAGCCCCCCCCGTGAGAACATGTCCCAGCACACCGCCGGAGGCCACTTCACCCTCCGAGGATGGCGGATTATCCATAACAGGTCAGGAGGACCCTCACAAGCCCCTCCTCCGGAGCAAGAGGCTTCCTCCACGTCAAAAAGGGGAAAACCTGGGGCACGCCGCCTGAACCCAGAGACCGAAGTCCCCTGGGAGCACCCAGACAGCCCCCCCAGCCCCACGGCGTAGCGACAGCCGGAGCTATCCCTCCGACTGTGAGAATTCGAGAGGTGTTTCACAGAATAGGAGCGCGCCTTATGCGCCCTGCAGAAAGACTCCTCCGCGGAGGACGAGGAGAAATCCCTATTCTCCGACTATATCTTGAAGGCAGAGGTATCTTATAGAACCTCCATTCCAACCTTCAAGCTTTATGACGGCCAGGGCGACCCGACCGATCACTTTGACAGCTTCGATGCTCTGATGACCCTTCATGGAGCATCCGATGCCATCAAATGCCGAGCCTTTGTGACCACTCTGGTCCAAGGCACCCAAGCCTGGTTCGGGGCCCTCGCCCCCGGATCCATCCGAGACTTCAAGCAGTTTGGGCGAGTCTTTAAAGAGAGTTTCGCTGGGAGCGGTCCCCCAAGGTCGGTGGCGGGGCTTTTGGCCCTCAAACAGGCGCAAGGGGAGAAGCTTCGGGCTTACATCACCCGATTCAAATCGGAAGCCCTGAGGATCCCCCGCCTGGACGTCGCCTCGGCTATAACCACACTGACCGGGGGCACCCGCGACGAGAACCTCCACCGCGAACTCGTCCTCCACCCTCCCTCGACCCTTGCTGCGCTAGTGACTCTGGCTCTACGCCACGCTGAGTGCGAAGAAGTGCTTAGCGCGTGCTGAGACACAACCGTCTCGGGTCGGGAGGGGGATAAGAAGCGGGCACCCGAGCCAAACTCGGGTCCAGGAAAAAGGTGGAACCAAGACGGGGAACGCAAGGAACCGTCACGGAAGTACGAGTGGTACACTCCCTTAACCACTCCAGTTTACGAGATATATGAGGACATCAAAGGCTCGGGCCTCCTCAGGCAACCTGAGCCAATGAGGTCGAAGAACCGCAGTCGCAGCAAGCATTACCTATTCCACAGCGACCACGGACATCACATCGGCGACTACCATCAGCTCCAGGATGAGATCGAGCATCTCATTCGTCAGGGGCGCCTCTCCCAGTTCGTGGCCGGGCACAGGGAAGACCGAGGCGCCCCAGAGGAAATCGACAACGCCCCTCACGGGGTCTATATGAATGTCATCGCCGGAGGAGCTGCATCAGGAGGAGACAGTGGCCGAGGAAGGAAGCGTCATGCTGAGCGGGCGAGCCGAGCCATCGAGCCTCCCAAGGCCCCGCCAAGTGAGCCTCAGGTCATAGTCTTCTCCGACTGAGACCTGAAAGGGTTGACCACCCCGCATGACAACGTCCTAGTCACATCAGCCACAATAAACCATCGTAACGTAGACAGGATTCTAGTTGACAATGGAAGTGCCCCCGAAGTATTATCCTATGAATGTTTCCTTGAGATGGGGGAGGATCCGTCCAAACTCTGCCCTATCCGAACCCCCCTGTGCGGGTTCAATGGCCAGGCCACTTATCCCGAGGGAGCCCTAAGCCTGCCTGTTACTCTTGGCACCCCACCCAAGACCGTTACGGTTATGGCGGACTTCATAGTGATCAAAGGTATGATAGCATATAATGCAATCTTCGACCGAGGAATCCTCAGCCGAACGAAAGCAGTGCCTTCTACCTATCACTAAAAGATGAAGTTCCCCACCAAAAATAGGTTGGGGGAAGTCCGAGGCAATCAGGCCATGGCCAGACGGTGCTACAATATCTCGGTTGAAGTCACAAGGCCGGACGGGAAGAACAAGAGCCCCCGGGAAGTCGAGGAAAAATCCGCAACCGCCAAGCCTGGAGGCGAATTGCTAGCGGTTTTCCTAAACGATGACCCGACCCTGGGAGTAAATATTGGAGCCGACCAAACATCTGAAGACCAACAACAATACGAAGAGTTTCTTTCAGCATACATCTGAGTCTTTGCATCAACTCCCCGGGATACCGGAGGAGTCAATGATGCATAAGCTCAACCTCGACCCAACCGTGAAGCCCGTACATCAACGCAGAAGGAAGCACGCGCCAGAGAAGCAGGTGATCATCAAGGAGCAAGTCACCAAGGGGCAAAAGACTGGTCTTTTTAGACCAGTCCTGTACCCGACGTGGCTGGCTAACGTCGTCCTGGTGCCAAAAGCTTCGGGAAAGTAGCGAATGTGCATGGACTTCACCGACTTGAACAAGGCTACTCCAAAGGACGGCTATCCATTACCGAGCATCGACCAACTGGTTGACTCAACCTCGGGCAATGAGATACTCAGCTTCCTAGACACCTACTCAGGTTACCATCAGATCAAAATGAATCCAGAAGACATCGAGAAGACCGCCTTTATCACCGATTTTGGCGTATACTGCTACACCCGGATGCCCTTCGGGTTGAAGAACGCTGGAGCAACGTATCAGAGGTTGGTCAACCATATGTTCGAGGGACAGCTCGGTAGAAACGTCGAGGCCTATATTGACGACATGCTCGTCAAAACCCCCAAGGCCGAGAACCACTTTGCCGACCTAGCTGAGACCTTCGACACCCTCCTGAAATACAATATGAAGCTCAATCCCACCAAGTGCGCCTTCGGAGTAAGGTCTGAGAAATTCATGGACTTCCTAGTCACCCAGCATGGGATCGAGGCCAATCCCGACAAGGTCCAGGCCATCCTGGACATGCGCCCACCCACCTACGTCAAAGGCATTCAGCGCCTGACTGGACGCATTGCCGCACTCAGCAGATTCCTGTCCCGTGCGGCCGAACGATACTTACCCTTCTTCAAGTTATTGAGGGGGCCTAAACTGACATCTGCCACGTTCGCATGGGATGAGGAAAGCCAGAAAGCGTTCGCTGAGCTTAAGGAGTTCCTGGCTTCGCCCCCGGTGCTCTCCAAGCCTGTCCCAGGTGAAGCCCTACATCTCTATCTCTCGGCAACCCCTTCTACTGTTAGCTCGGTCCTGGTCAAATATGACTTGGGAGTCGAGAGACCGGTCTACTATACCAGCAAGGTGCTCAATGAGGCTGAAAGAAGGTACCCCACAACTGAGAGACTCATGCTAGCGTTGGTTACCTCGGCCAAGCACCTCCGACCCTATTTCCAAGGGCACTCCATCACCGTGCTAACCGACGAACCATTGAAGAGGATCCTCGCTCACCCCGAAGCCTCGGGACGCCTCATCAAGTGGGCCATCATGCTTGGGGCCTACGATATATCGTACCAACCTCGCTCGGCTATCAAAGGCCAGGCGCTCACTGACTTCATAGCCGAGATCATCATCCCGACTGAAGAAAGATCTCCGTCCGCACCCGGGCCGACCTGGGAACTGTTCATCGACGGATCAGCCGGAAGCGGCGCCGGGATCCTCCTGAAGTCCCCCAAAGGAGCAGAGCTACAATACGCCTTGAAGTTCAACTTCCAAGCATCTAAGAACGCTTCTGAGTATGAGGCCCTCATATCGGGAGCCCGCATGGCCCGACGATTGGGGGCTGAGCGAGTCAGGATTCACACTGACTCCCAACTGGTCGCTAGTCAGGTCAACGGCGGTTATGAAGCTCGAGAAGCACCGATGGTCAAATACCTCCAGCTGGTCAAAATCGTGGCACAACAGTTCGAGAGTTTTGTGGTAGTCCGAATAGCTCGGGAGGAAAACTCCCGAGCGGACGCCCTCTCTCAGCTGGCCTCCTCTCTTGACCCCGAGGGTACTCGATCGGTCCTTCTCAAAGAGCTAGAGGGGCCAAGCATCGATTCGGAGCTCCTATGTGACGACCCAGAGTTCAGGATACCGATATACCGATAACATCGATGCACCAATACCAAGAACTGGGGAAGCCACCCAAGAGGCTGATGAGGCCCCTGAAGGGTTAGTGAAGTTTGTCGAGGGGATGCATAACGAATTATAATTTGGAACGCGCATATTACAATTAAGCAATAAAATTAAGACAAGTGCGGAAGCAATTCAAAAATAACCAGAGTGATATTATATAACTAGTCCAGAAGGTACAACTACGCGGGGCATACCCCGACAAAAGTACAACAAAGCCTCACAAAGGTGACCCGTCAACTGCTGGTAACTAAGCACGGTCTCCGAGCAACCTCACAAAACACCGGGAGACGGCGGGCGCGGCTCACCTGAAAGGAGAAGGGTGAGTCACAGCCAGACTCAGTAGGGGTCACGCGGATCCCTACCTCGCACTAAACAAGCATGCATGTGAAGATAAAGGCAATAGGGCATGCATTTATATAAAATAACAAGCATTGGCATGAATAACTAATCACGAGAAAGCTGCAAACTCTATCTAAGCAGGCATAACAGCTAACACATGCCAATAATAATTAAATGCAAGTGATTGAAACTAAATCTACCAAATAGAATAAGCCGTAAATAATCCAAGCAACATGGAAGGACAACCACTGGGAGCAGAAACCAGATGCGTCCACTGACGACTTACACTGCGTCTCAAGCACTCGCAGTCGGTAAAACGATAAGCTGAGCGCGTAAACAGTACCAAACCAAGTGACCAATCAGAGTGACACTTGTCAGTGTCAGTCCATAGCCTCTGACCACGTGTGCACACACTGACTCTCGCCTGAGCCAGGCCCTCTAGCTAGTTTTATCCCTCGGTAGGATGCTACTGTTGGCCGGGAGCCCACGGAACTAGCTTACAAACCGTGTACGGGAAACACCCCTCCGCTATCCCCAAGCGGGTCGGTACTCAACAGACCTAGGGCAACAACAGTGGCTCCATTGCAAGGAAAGAAAATCTACTCTATTGGGATTAAAAACATGCCAATGTACAATAGAATAACCTAAACATGGCATATATACGTAATGGAACACTTAACGAATAGGCCGGCACCCATTTTAAACCAACAGGCATGTGGCGGTCTGCTGCCCATGCGCTACAGGTGAGTAACGGTCGGGGACTGGCGCGTTATATCAAGAATAACGCGTCCGCCCCAACCCGTTACATCCACCGAAGTTCCAGCCCAAACGAACGAAAACAGAATGTAACGGTAGGGGCACAGCGCGTTACATCAACCGTAACGCGTTGGACCCTCGCCGTTACATCCACCCGAGGCCCAAACCCACGCATAGCGTTCTAAAAACCATTAACATGTGATATAACGTGCTCGCCCATGCGCGTCGGGTTGACCTGATGGCCGGCCGACTGGACGTCAGGCTCACTGCCTCACCGCCTCACCCGGTCAACGCGATTCAACGGGCGAGTAACGGATGGGAGCCCCACCGTTACTCTCAAAATAACGCCCCGTCAACGGGCCGTTATATAGAAATAACGCGTCCTCAAAGGACCGTCAGGCGTGTGACGGTTCCTGGAAGGACCGTCACACCACCTGGGATGCGGGCGGGTTCGGTTTGAAAATCGGTTCCCTCCCGGACGATGGAAATCGTCGGGTAACGATGTAAAACCTGTTTTTTGTCAAACCATGCATCTCAAACAACAGTATAACAGCTAAAAACATCACATGCAAAGCCCATAATGCATTAATCTCAAAAATTTAGGCTAAAACCCCACAAATAGGAAAAATGAACATTATGCATGCTACAGGATTCTAATCAAACGAACTAGCTATAGGAGTTGATCCTAGCAAGTTCAGGAGTCCATCCCCCTACCTCTTTCAAGCCGAAACGGCCGAAAACGTCGCATGCACGGAGGAGGGTTCACAGAGCCTTCACACACCGTCCTGCTCCCACGATCACCAAACCGCGCCGAAATGGGTACCCACGCATTCCTCTCGACGCGAGGAATCCACCGGCACCAACCACGCTTCAATCCGACGTCGTCTCGCCTGCTTTCCCTAGGAGAGGGGAGAGGGCGATCGAACGAAGAGAGAGAGAGAGCGTGAGAGAAAGAGATCAACGGGGGAGAGAGAGAGGGTGTAAGGGTGAGGGATTAAAAGAAAATAAAATAATATTAAAATATATATAATATAATCATTATATATATTAAAATCTTATTAATTTTTAATAACCCTCAATTAACTCCAAATAAATCCAAAAAAATACTAGGAAAATTCCTAAAAATACAGGAAAATAGTCGAAAATTCCAGAATAAATATAAGATCCAAACCACTAAGGATCCACTAAGGCACGGGCCTTACAGTCCCTCCCTCCTAAAAGAAATTTTGCCCTCGAAATTTACAACAACGGAAAAGGGGGAAACTGAGAAAAGACTTATACCTCACTGGAATAAGAAAGGAAATAGCTGACGCATCTCATCTTCACGTTCCCAAGTGGACTCATTACCAGAGTGACGCTGCCAAGTAACTCTTACCAGAGGGATAACCTTATTTCTCAACCGCTGCTCACGACGGTCTTCAATTCTGATAGGAAACTCTGGCGTAGACAAATCAGCAGTCACCTCGGGCCAAACTGAATCATCGAGAAGATGAGAAGCATCTGGCACATATTTCCTCAACTGAGAGACGTGGAACACATCATGAATAGCTTGCATAGCCGCTGGTAGTTGCAAACGATAAGCTACCGAACCCACAGCTTCAACAATAGGAAACGGGCCAACATATCGCGGACTAAGCTTTCCACGCTTCCCAAACCTGGAAATACCTTTCATCGGAGATACTTTAACAAACACCATATATCCTGGCTCAAACTGTAGTGGACGTCTGCGCTGATCTGCATAGCTTTTCTGTCGACTCTGAGCCGTCAACAATCTTTGCCTGATCAGACGAACCACATCAGAACACTGCTGTACCATGTCAGGTCCTGTCAACAATCTGTCCCCAACATCAAACCAGTTCAAGGGAGTATGACAAGGACGACCATACAGCGCTTCATAAGGAGCCATGCCAATACTAGAGTGAAAACTGTTATTATAAGCAAATTCAACAAGTGGCAAATGTTGACTCTACGAACCTTGACAGTCAAGGCAACACGATCTCAGCATGTCTTCCAGAGTCTGAATAGTCCTCTCAGACTGTCCATCTGACTGTGGGTGATACGCTGAACTGAACGCTAACCCAGTGCCCAAAGCTTTCTGGAAACTACGCCAGAAGCCGGAGGTAAAACGTGGATCACGATCTGACACAAGTGAAACAGGAATTCCATGCAGTGGCACGATATTCTGCAGATAAAGCTCGGCCAACCCTGCACACTCCAAGCGACTTTAATCGGCAACAATCTGGTAGTTTTAGTCAATCTGTCGAGAAGCAACCAGATAACATCAAAACCCTAAGAAGTCCGAGGCAAACCAACCACAAAGTCTGTAGTAACGTGGTCCCATTTCCACATTGGAATCTCTAAAGGCTGAAGTAATCCACCTGGCTTTTGATGTTCGGCTTTAACCTGTTGACAAGTCAAGCACTTAGAAACAAATATAGCCACGTCTTTCTTCATACCTGGCCACCAGAACTACTTTTTCAAATTCTGATACATCTTGATGACACCTGGGTGAATAGCAAAATGAGAACCATGGGTTTCACTCAGAATCTCATGCCTCAATTCATCATCAGCAGGGACACACCATCTTCCCTGGAAGCTGACGACCAGCTCGTCATCAAATTCCACATCATATCTTGATATAACACGGGCCAAATCAGAATCAGCTTGCTGAGCTTCTCTAATCTGCTGATACAAAGTTGAACCCAAAACCAAGCTAGCACAAACTGCCATCCTCGGATCGGCAGGAATCTCCACACTGAATGCCTCACTCGGAAGCTATTCCCATAATTTCCATTCATGAATCAACAGATGATTGACTTGCACCTTCCTGCTCAGAGCATCAGCCACAACATTCATTTTACCCGGCTGATAGGAGAGTGTAAAGTCATAATCTTTCATGAATTCCATCCATCGCCTCTGTCTAAGATTCAGATCTTTCTGGGAGAATATATACTGTAAACTCTGATGATCAGTAAGAATCTAAAATTTCTCACCATACAGATAATGTCTCCAGATCTTCAAGGCAAAAATAACTGCAGCTAGCTCCAGATCATGCGTGGGATAATTTTCTTCATGCTGTTTCAATTGCCGAGATGCATATGCAATAACCTTACCATGTTGCATCAGCACTGCACCCAAACCCACTCGAGAAGCATCTGTTCAAACAAGAAATCCACCCGAGTCGGAAGGCAAAGTCAACACTAGAGAAGAAGTCAAGAGCCTTTTCAATTCAACAAAGCTCTCCTCACACCGATCCGACCAGACAAAAGGTACATCTTTACGAGTTAGTCTAGTCATCGGTGCTGCAATCTTCACAAAATCCTGGATGAACCTGCGATAATACCTAGCCAAACTTAAGAAGCTTCTAATCTCAGTGATCGTTCTCGGTCTCTGCCAATTCAAAACAGCTTCAATCTTTGCAGGGTCCACTGCCACTCCGTCACCAGAAATCACGTGGCTAAGAAAATGAATTTCCCGAAGCCAGAATTCACACTTACTGAACTTCGCATAGAGCTCGTGATCTCTCAGAGTCTGCAGAACGATCCTCAAATGTTGTACATGATCTTCATCAGAGGCAGAATAGATCAGAATATCATCAACAAAGATCACCACGAACTGATCAAGAAATGGATGAAAAATATGCTACATTAGGTCCATGAAAGCTGCTGGGGCATTAGTCAATCCAAACGGCATTACTAGAAATTCAAAGTGACCATATCGAGTGCTGAAAGCTGTCTTCTCCACATCAGATTCCCAGATCCGCAATTGAAAGTAGCCAGACCGGAGGTCAATTTCTGAAAAGACAGTAGCAGACTGTAACTGGTCAAACAAATCATCAATTCTGGGAAGCGGATATTTATTCTTGATAGTTACCTGATTCAGCTGCCTGTAATCAATACAAAGCCTCAGGCTTCCATCTTTCTTTTTCACAAACAACACTGGAGCACTCCACGAAGAAAACCTGGGGCGAATATAGCCTTTTTCCAGCAATTCAAGTAGCTGTGCTCGAAGTACTTTAAGTTCAGCTAGAGCCATACGGTACGGTGCCTTTGCTAACGGGCCTGTACTAGGAATCAGTTCAATCACCATTTCAATCTCTCGCTCTGGAGGCAAGCCTGGCAACTCGTCAGGAAACACATCAGGGAACTCACAGACAACAGGAATATCATTGACATCATGTCGTGGTTTCTCAACAGCAACCACAGAAGCTAAGAATCCCTGGCAACCTGCACTAAGCAACCTATAGGCTCGAATTGCAGAAATAATCATACGAGAAGAACGGGATTGAATACCTTGGAAATAAAAGGCTGATTTTCCTTGGGGCTGAAAATAGACTTTCTTCGATCTGCAGTCAACCACAGCTCCATACTGCTCCAACCAATCCATTCCCAGAATAACATCATAATCTGCCAGCTGCAACGCATACAATCTTGCCGGCAACTGGTGATTATCAATCATCACAGGAGACTCTCCCAAACACAAAGGTGTAATCATGAAATCTCCAGAAGGCAATTTAAAAAACATCTCACAAGACATCTCTGATGTCGGCTCCTCAATACATGCCAAGAAAGCCTCAGAAATAAAAGAGTGAGAAGCACCAGAATCAAATAAGACGCGAGCTGAATGACCATAAAGCATAATCGTACCTTCCACCATATGGGACGCAACAGCTTCAGATCTAGTCATATGAGAAACTTTGCCTTTCTGCTTCTTCGATCCAGATGAAGATTGCTGAGAAGACGCTGACGCTTGTGAATAGAACTGTTGTTGAGTTTGAGGTACAGGAGGAGGTCTGAATTGCGACTGCTGAGGCTGAGAGAACTGAGGAGCTTGCAATTGCTTCGGCCTCAGTGGGCAATCCTGAACGACATGACCCGGCTGGTCACATCGAAAGCAAACAACAGGCAGAGAACACGGCTGGCCCTTATGATGACCACCGCATCTCCGACACGTCCATGGCTGACTGACAGCTGAACTCTGACGAGTCTGAGAAGAAGGTGCTGTCAGTTGCTGGACTACATCCGTACCGGACGACTGCTAGAAAAACTTCTTCTTCTTCTTGAACCTCTTAAACTTGTTCTTGGACGGAGAAGAAGCACTACTAACCTCTGGTTGGACCGAGGGAACACCTGCCACTGGCGGTCGGTAAGCCTGCTGAGACTGCACTGCCGGCTGAACTGACCCTGCCTGAGGATACCCACCTGGTCTCGCCATCTCCAGCTCAAGTGCCACGGATGTCTGGCATGCACCATCTAGATCGGCAACACGACTTGCAATCAGGGGCATCTTCAACTCTGGCCTCAAACCTCGCAAGAATTGTTGAGTCTTCAACGCTTCATTAGCCAGCACATGGGGCGCATATTGACCCAATTCCATGAACTTATTCCGATATTGAAGCACAGTCATACTACCTTGAGTCAGCTCTATAAATTGATACATTTTTGCCATCTGCAAGTAGGCAGGAGTATAGGCACGCTCGAAAGCAGCAACGAACTCTGCCAAAGTGATCTATCGAAGAGGTCTGGAATGAAAAGCAATCTGCCACTCGGCTTTCCACCACATAATGGTTGTACCTTGGAGTTGAAAAGCGACAAGCATAATCTTCTCATCTTCAGCGCTCTCCATAGACAGGAACACGCGTTCAATAGCATCCGACCATTGCCTCGCAACCTCTGGATCGGGCTGTCCATCGAAAGCAGGCGGATTGAACATAAGAAATTCTTTCAAAGCCTTGCCTCGACTGCCAGGTACTTCAACTTGAGGAGCAACCATCGGCGCTGGAGGAGGAATGACTGGAACGGCAGGAACAACGGGAACTGCAGGAGGAGGTACAGAACCACTATCTTCCCTGGGCACATCTCGGGGAGCCGAGGAACTTGAGGAGGTCTTCCTCGACGAGGCGGCATCTTGCACTGCCAAAAAATAGAAAGCAGCAGGAATCACATCAATCACGCAGAAAACAACCCTAAGCCAGCAATAGACAACACGAAGGACTAGCTCTGGACAAGTTGCAAATTCCAATTCCTTATACAAATCCTCAACTCCACTCTGATACCAGCTGTGACGACCTAGAGTTCAGGATACCGATATACCGATAACATCAATGCACCAATACCAAGAACTGGGGAAGCCACCCAAGAGACTGATGAGGCCCCTGAAGGGTTAGTGAAGTTTGTCGAGGGGATGCATAACGAATTGCAATTTGGAACGCGCATATTACAATTAAGCAATAAAATTAAGACAAGTGCGGAAGCAATTCAAAAATAACCAGAGTGATATTATATAACTAGTCCAGAAGGTACAACTACGCGGGGCATACCCCGACAAAAGTACAACAGAGCCTCACAAAGGTTACCCGTCAACTGCTGGCAACTAAGCACGGTCTCCGAGCAACCTCACAAAACACCGAGAGACGGCGGGCGCGGCTCACCTGAAAGGAGAAGGGTGAGTCACAGCCAGACTCAGTAGGGGTCACGCGGATCCCTACCTCGCACTAAACAAGCATGCATGCGAAGATAAAGGCAATAAGGCATGCATTTAAATAAAATAACAGGCATTGGCATGAATAACTAATCACGAGAAAGCTGTAAACTCTATCTAAGCAGGCATAACAGCTAACACATGCCAATAATAATTAAATGCAAGCGACTGAAACTAAATCTACCAAATAGAATAAGCCGTAAATAATCCAAGCAACAAGGAAGGACAACCACTGGGAGCAGAAACCAGATGCGTCCACTGACGACTTACACTGTGTCTCAAGCACTCACAGTCGGTAAAACGACAAGCTGAGCGCGTAAACAGTACCAAACCAAGTGACCAGTCAGAGTGACACTCATCAGTGTCAGTCCACAGCCTCTGACCACGTGTGCACACACTGACTCTCGCCTGAGCCAGGCCCTCTAGCTAGTTTCTCCCTCGGTAGGACGCTACCGTTGGTCGGGAGCCCACGGAACTAGCTTACAAACCGTGTACGGGAAACACCCCTCCGCTATCCCCAAGCGGGTCGGTACTCAATAGACCTAGGGCAACAACAGTGGCTCCATTGCAAGGAAAGAAAAGCTACTCTATTGGGATTAAAAACATGCCATTGTATAATAGAATAACCTAAACATGGCATATATACGTAATGGAACGCTTAACGAATAGGCCGGCATCCATTTTAAACCAACAGGCATGTGGCGGTCTACTGCCCATGCGCTACAGGTGAGTAACGGTCGGGGACTGGCGCGTTATATCAAGAATGACGCGTCTGCCCCTACCCGTTACATCCATCGAAGTTCTAGCCCAAACGAATGAAAACAGAATGTAACGGTAGGGGCACAACGCGTTACATCAACTGTAACGCGTTGGACCCTCGCCGTTACATCCACCCGAGGCCAAAACCCACACATAGCGTTCTAAAAACCATTAACAGGCGATATAACGCGCTCGCCCAGGCACGTCGGGTTGACCTGACGGCCGGCCGACTGGCCGTCAAGCTCACCGTCTCACCCGGTCAACGCGATTCAACGGGCGAGTAACGGATGGGAGCCCCACCGTTACTCTCAAAATAACACCCCGTCAACGGGCCGTTATATAGAAATAACGCGTCCTCAAAGGACCGTCAGGCGTGTGACGGTTCCTGGAAGGACCGTCACACCACCTCGGACGCGAGCGGGTTCGGTTTGAAAATCGGTTCCCTCCCGGACGATGGAAATCGTCGGGTAACGATGTAAAACATGTTTCCTGTCAAACCATACATCTCAAACAACAGTATAACAGCTTAAAACATCACATGCAAAGCCCACAATGCATTAATCTCAAAATTTTAGGCTAAAACCCCACAAATAGGAAAAATGAACATTATGCATGCTACGGGGTTCTAATCAAACGAACTAGCTATAGGAATTGATCCTAGCAAGTTCAGGAGTCCATCCCCCTACCTCTTGCAAGCCGAAACGGCCGGAAACGCCGCATGCACGGAGGAGGGTTCACGGAGCCTTCACACACCGTCCCGCTCCCATGATCATCGAACCGCGCCGAAATGGGTACCCACGCGTTCCTCTCGACGCGAGGAATCCACCAGCACCAACCACGCTTCAATCCGACGTCGTCTCGCCTGCTTTCCTTAGGAGAGGGGAGAGGGCGATCGAACGAAGAGAGAGAGAGAGAGAGCGTGAGAGAAAGAGATCGATGGGGGAGAGAGAGAGGGTGTGAGGGTGAGGGATTAAAAGAAAATAAAAGAAAATTAAAATATATATAATATAATCATTATATATATTAAAATCTTATTAATTTCTAATAACCCTCAATTAATTCCAAATAAATCCATAAAAATACCAGGAAAATTCCTAAAAATACAGGAAAATAGTCGGAAATTCCAGAACAAATATAAGATCCAAACCACTAAGGATCCACTAAGGCACGGGCCTTACATCCTAGCTGTTGACTCTGCCTCCCCAAGTGACTGGCGTACCCCCTATCTGTCGTGGCTCCAAGACTCTCTGGAGCCTCCCGACCCTCGGGAAGCCCGAAGATTGAAATACCAAGCTCGGAGATTCGTCGCCCTGGACGGCACTCTCTATCGAAGATCCTTCTCCGGTCCCCTCCTGAAGTGCCTCAGCACTGATGAAGCCAACCGAGCGATTCAAGAGGTTCACGAAGGTCTATGCGGAGCACATTTAGGAGGATGGTCTCTCGCCAGGATCTTGCTATGACAAGGTTATTGGTGGCCCACTCTGCAGCGCGACTGCTCGACTTACACACAACACTGTGATCGATGCCAGCGATTTGACCACTTGGTCCACCAGCCAGCAACAGAGCTCATCACCTTAGCCGAGCCATATCCTTTCGCTCGCTGGGGAATCGACATCCTCGGGCCATTCCCCATGGCCCAGGCCCAGAAGAAGTTCATCATCGTCGCCATCGACTACTTCACTAAGTGGATCGAGGCCGAAGCCACCGCTAGGATCAGCGAGATAGTCGTCTGGAGCTTCGTCTGGAAATCGATCATCAGTCGCTACGGCATCCCCCAGGTGATAGTGAGCGATAATGGCCGACAATTTGATTCTCGGTATTTTCGAGACAGATGTGCCGACCTTAACATTCACAATCACTTCACTTCGGTCGCCCACCCTCAGGCTAACGGGCTGGTCGAAAATGCCAACAAGACTATCTTGAAAGGCATTAAGACTAGGCTCGGCAAAGCCAAGGGAAGCTGGCTCGAGGAATTGCAGAACGTACTTTGGTCACACAGAACGACTCTCAGAACGGCAACTGGTGAAAGTCTCTTTCAACTGGTATATGGTACTGAGGCCGTGATCCCGTTGGATATTGGCAATCCCTCCCTCCGAGTCATCTGCTTCTCGTCCGAGGCAAACGATCAGAAATTGCTCGAAAACCTCGACCTAACATATGAGCTCCGAGAGATTGCCAGCATCCAAGCAACGGAATATCAATGCCGCCTCACTCGATACTACAACGCCAAAGTCTGAGATAGACACTTTCAACCGGGAGACTTCATCCTCAGGAAAGCCGAAGCCTCTCGACCACTCGAGGCGGCGGACAAGTTATCCCCTAATTGGGTAGGCCCCTGACGAGTGGTCGAGACGCTCGAAAAAGGAGCATACCGACTATCTACGATGGAAGAAGAGCTCATCCCTCGGACTTGGAACGCGACTACACTACGCAAGTTCTACTTCTGAATACTGAGCATCGTGTAAACGACATGAGATAAAACAAAAGCCTCCTTTCTTTTATTCAAACAACTCGCTTGTACATCAGGAAGGCCAAACCCAAGAAAATACATGTCAAAAAAGCAAAAAATCCATCTAGCGACGTCGTACGAGCCCATCGCTTGGCTGACTCAATTGACCTTCCTGCGTCCAGCCACTGACTCTACCTCATGCAGAAACTGGCTCGGATAAAGGGTAGTCGACCCCGTTGGCACGGGCAGCTCAGTACAAAGGTGACAGAGGGATTAGGAAGGAGAAGACTACCTTCCAAGTTGAACTTGGAAGAGAAAGGGGAAGAGGGAACACATATGAAGGCATCCTCCCCGCCAACCAGCCAACTCTTTGGAAGGAAGAGAGTGCAGGCACCCTCCGAAGAGTGAGTGAAATGATGAGAAGAGCAGAAGAGGGAAAAAGAGGCTGCGAGAGGGAAAAAGAAACCAGCAGAGCTAGACGAGGAGGCAGGGGAAAGCCTGGGAAGGAGGGAGCTTAATTGGCTTCCTCCTCCCCTCCATGGAGCGAGCAGGACGGGACGGGCGGCAGGGATGCCTAATGCCCCCATCCGTCCGCCATCTCGCCCCCCCGCAAGTGCCGCCGGAACTGATAAAAAGAAGACGATGTGCCTCCACACGTCGGACGTTCTTCAAACCCGTCCGTCGGCCATCGATCCTCCTTCAAACCTGAAGCAGCAAGGACTCTCTGCCCTCCGTCATCGGCAGCCTCATCTTCCAGAGCATCTTCCATGTTTCAAATACAACAGCACAACGCTACGTGAAGAAAGAATGAGGAAAGACTATCATGGAAAACCCTAAGCGGTGGACAGGAAGGGACGCCCTTCAGATCTTTTATAGGCGAAGGGAGGCTATTTTCCTTAAATGATTCTCTCCTCAAAAACACGTCAAAGGGATCTCTCTCTACGAACGGTCACCTAAAACTTCTCGTTTCCGCCCCAACGGGACACACGAAGCGGCCAAACATTCAAAGCATGAGAAAATGGAAAGACACCCTGTCAGACGCTCACCCAACCATCAGGCGAGATCCACGCAGAAAGTATCGGCACTTTCCAACCACTGCAGATACGCTGAACAAAATACGGCAATGGCGATACGGAACAATTAAGTCTTCGTCATAACGCTATTGCCTTATCTAATTTTTTACACAACGGAGAAAGTTTTTTCTTCAAAAGGAAAAAGATATACAAAGAGAGGAAGCAAAGCGGATACATTAGGCCTCTGGCCCACCCTGAAGCTGGGAAGTGTAAGGCTCGGGCGGTCTGCCCCCGGCATCCCCGGTGACGACCGACCCTGGCACTGACCCCACCGGCGTGGGAACTGCCTTGGTTGCGTGCCCTCCCGAGGTGTCCGGAGCTGGCGACCCCTCGGGCAAAGAGCCCTCCTGATCTTCTTCGTCTGACACCGAAACAGAGGAGCCGGAGGATGACATATCCGAGTCGTAGCATTGTCCGGATGGGAGTTCAATCCCGGACACATGCTCCTCGACATAAGATACAGCCCGGTCGTAGCGCTGCTTGAACCCCTTGCGGATGCCTCGGCGAAGCGCTGACTCGTATTAGGGGAGGGTAGCTTCCTTAAGGTCGACCCGGTAGGCCTCTGAGCATTTGTACTGCTCGATCGCCTCCGCCCCGGACAACCCCACTCTGCCAGCGAGCTCGGTCTTCTCCTGCTCCCTCTCGACTAATCTCCGCTCGGCCTCAGCCGCCCGCTCCTCGGCCTTTGCCGACCGCTTCTCCACCTCGGTTCAATCGGCCTCAGCCTCCCCTGAAGGCACTCAGCTTCCTCCGCCCGATCCACCAGATCGGAGCGCTCAACCTCCCACCGGACATCCAGCTCGACACAAAAAAGGTGCTCCTCTTCAAGAAGCCTGCCCTTCCTCTCGAGCGATTCGCGGGCCTTAGCTAGCTGCTCGGTTAGCGCCCGGGCCTCCAGCTGGCTCGACCGCACCAGCTCCCTAACTGAGGAAAGCTCCCGCCGAAGCCCATCACGCTCCTCGGCAAGCCGGGCCGACTTCCTATCAGACCCACTAAGGGTCCGAGCCAGAGTCACTCGCTCTGACTCCAATCGAGCATATGCTTCTGCCAGAGTGGCCCCCATTTGGGCCAGGACCAGGCCGCCCTCCATAACCCCCGCGAGGGCCGCGGACGGGGAGTACTGCCTACCTCCCCCCCTCACCTTCGCGGCTATACCGCGGCATACCTGGTGCAAAGGGCCCGGGATACCAAGCCTCTCCAAGGCCGCCGGAATGGAGAACCCCCCATCGGCCGACGTCCCACCGAGTGGCTCGGACCGAGCTGCGGCCTCGGTCGGATTTTCTTGCGCCCCCCAACCTTGATCTGCTTGGCACCTGCACCACCACCTGAAGCACCAACCTCAGCCACGGCCCCAGCATCGCCCACCTCTTCTACGGCCCCCTCAGCTCCTACCGAGGGGAGAGCCGGGCCAGCACCATTGCCAGTCGCAGGAGCAGCCCCGGCCCCCTCGGCTCCGGCCGAAGGAGGAGCCGATCCAACATCATCGCCGACCGCAGAAGCATCCCCAACCTCCTCGGCCTCCTCTTGCTCGGCAGGTGGGATAGCTCGCCTGGTAGGGTCAGCCCCATCTTGCTCGGCGGAGGGGCGAGCCGCGGCAAGGTCGCCTTCGACTGTGAGTACGACCCCGGCCTTCTTGGCCCGCTTCCTGGCCTTCACGGCGGCCCGGATCATGCCCTCCACGGGATCCTTGCACCTGGACCCCCGCAGCCTGGAGGATTCACCCTGGGCCGCCCCCTTGCCCTTATCTCTGGCTCGGGAGCGACCCGTGGGAGCAGTCGATTCATCGGCAGTCGAGTCATCGCTGAGCTCGATCACCTCCGCGGCCTCCTCTAAAGCCGGCCGCCTGGTGTCTGCACAAAAAGGAGGACATGGTCAGAAAAAGAAAAATGGACCCAACATCTAGGGAAAACTCTAACTTGTGGCACCTGAGCCAGACAGATGCAGCCGCGTGAGTAGGCACCGCTCGACGTTCTCTGGGGTAACCAGCTCTTCTATGGATTGGCGGTGCTTCAGCAAGACAATCGCATATTCCTCCACATGTGGAGGGAACTCATCCTGCCTGGGAGGGATATTCGGGTGGAAATTGGGGATTACTGGACACCTCCAGGTTTCCTCCACCGAACAAATCCCCACCCAGAAGAATTGAGTTTTCCACCCCGTATGCGAAGAATCCTTCGCAGCCAAGGAGATACAGCTCCTATTCCGCCTCGTCTGGATGAAATAGAAACCCTTCCCGGCCAAAGGATGTGCTTTCAACTCAAAGAAATAGTGAAAGAGGTCCAAGGAAGGAGGAACTCCACATTGGCGGTAGAGAATGCGGAAGGCGGAAAGAAGAAGATAAGAATTGGCTACCAACTGAATGGGCGCCAATAGGAAAAAATTGAGAAGCTGAAGAACGAAAAGTTTGAAGGGAAGGCGGAACCCACCCTTCCACGACAGAAGGAAAGTATAGATATGGCCTGTACGAGAGTCCAAGCTCGTCTCGTGTGGAGAGGCCGCGGCAAAGTAGAACTTGTGGGGCAGGCAATACTGGTGCTCTAGCCTTCTCACATCCGCCTCCCCCAGTTCACTGCAGTTTGGAACCGACCCCTTCACCACTGGCTCGTCCTCCCACTCCTCAGCATCCGAACGCTGGTCCGCCATGGAATCCAAAGAAGAGTTTGAGGAAAGGCGATCTCGGGACCTCGAAGATTCCGGGGGAAGAGGAAGCCACCAGACTGGCTCCGTGGTTATCTCCGCCAACTCCGCGAAGGCCACTGCAAGCCTCTGATCTTCCATCGTATCCTCACGGCGCATCAAAGAGCTCAAAGCAAAGGCGAGTCAAACCCTAAAGACGGAGGGAGTCTGGAGCAATGGCAAGCGCACAACGCCTATATTCCCATGCGGAAGGCGGCGCATCGTTCTGACCTCCGAGAAAAGAGGGCCCCTCCAGTTCAAATCCGTCAGGATCATCATTATTAAGGGCCCAGGTGACCACGACACGTGGCTTACTAACACCGCCATATCTCCACCCACCTGAGCCACGCTGGTCCAAAACCCCAAACAGCTACTCTTCCGAGCTTACTAAAGCTCGGGAGTAGGAGGGGGACAAGTGGAGAGGGGGATTTCTGTAGCCCATCTAAAAGCAGCCGAACTAGGTCCATCAGGACCAAACGAGGCCCAGCTCATTCCAAGTGACGGCCCCGTAGGGCCTAGTTAGGATAAAAAGCCCAATAAGATTACTCGGGATCAAACCCTTCCACGGCGGCCCTTAGGCTCGGAAGGCCCGAACGACGGTCAGAACGGAGGAAGACCCATGCCCGCTCTATCCCCTCGCCGGGATAAGGGCAGGCGCTCAGTGCCCACTCCGACCTATCCTCATCCGAGGTATGCCTATCGCCCGGACAGGGTTGGCACCTTTTATGCTCAGGACGACCGACGATTGCTTATCCATGCTGCCGTTGAGAACCCTTTATGAGCAGGAGTTTATGAGGATAAGGGACCCATGATCCCTCAAGGTTATAAAGATCCCACGATGAGGACATGAAGAGCCCATGTTGAGGACGTAACCCCCACCTGAAACCCCTCAGCTTATGGGACTCGTGAGGCCAGTGCACTATTTAAACCTGGGACTCCCTCCAATGAAAGGTAAGGGCAATACACGCCTAAAACTCCCTGAGCAAGAACCACTTCACCACCTTGGTGTAGAGGGATCTCGTGCACCTCTTTCTACCTCCCTCCATATCTTCCACCAATGCTCTACTGACTTAAGTATCGGAGAGTTTTCCCCAGGGAACCTTCCCTGTGCCCCCTGATCCGTTTCCCTTTCTTTACAGTTCACTATTCGGTGATCATCTACCCCGCTCAGGACAAGCGTGAGATCAGGCCCCTTCAGTGCTATACTTGATAAGGGCCACTATATGTATACACATGTATTTAAGAGGCCCAACATCACTTAAAGACCAACAAACCAACCCATAGATAACACGTATAGGAGCTTTTCCATTTTTCCACACAAAAGGGAATGGGCGCCCCTTACCTGGGCGCCAATTGCCTTTTGACTGGGTCAACCAGTTAATGGGCGCCCCTCCACAAGGGCGCCAATTGCCTTTTGACTGGTCAAACCACTGAATGGGCGCCCTCTTGCAAGGGCGCCATTTCCCATAATAGACGCCCTCTTGAATAGGCACAGATTAATGGGTGCCATATGCTTGGGCGCCAATTCCTAATAGGGCACAACACTGCTGTTCTAGCTGTTCTTCTAGAAGTGTTTGAAACACGAAGAGCCTTATTTCGCTGGCAATGGACCCGCAAGGTAATAAACCGTTTACTTTTTGTTGGCAACGGACTTTCCCTGTAATTATACTTTCTATTGAGCAGACATAGGCTACTGCCATCATCCTGCTGCGTGTAGAAGAGAATATCTCCCTTCTTTTCTTCGGAAGACATGAAGGGGCGTCTTCTTCCTGCATTCTATTTCCTGCTGCTGAAGCTTTGCGGCAGAGAACGTGTGGCTTCCTTTATTATTTATTCTCCTGAAGCTGTGCGGCAGAGAAACGTGTGGCTTTCTTTATTAGTTATTCTACTATCTAGTTAACCACTCATAAAAGATAGGTGTTCTCAAGATTTTGTCCAACTCGTAGCTAATGTAGGGTAACAAGCATGAATATCACTAGCTTAGCTTCCATATTCCATATTATATGGCCCTAGATACACCGGTTTTCATGAAACTGCTGCATGTGTAAATGGAGACCAGCCTGCTGCCATTTATTAATAGGCGCCCAGATCTTGGGCGCCATTTCTTGAATGAAGCGCCCATATGGGCTGGCGCCTATTAATAGGTGACAACATGCACATGCGCCAATTCTTTTCCATATTTAATAATCACTCATACTTAAAAAATTAATATCTATGAAATAAAACCCTAATATTCTTGCATGAGAATGATTCTGAGATCCTGATATTTGTCTTTGTCTAACCATGTCCTTACTTCCTGATTTCGTGAACTTTAGAAATTGTGAATAGTATTTTGTGTCTCAAAACATACCTGCCCGATGCATAACATCACCAATGAAATGGGTGCCCATGTCTAGGGCACCAATTACTTGAATAATGACCCTCCACACTGTTACCAATTAAATGATGACTCTATGAGGGGGCGCCATTGCTTTTACGGCAAACAAAAAAAGAAAAAAAAATGAAAACTTGATTGGGCGCCCCTGGGAACAGGCGCCCATTACCTAAATAATGGCACCAACCTGGGCGCCATTTACTGAAACAAGGGCACCAGACAGGGTGCCATTTAGTCAATAAATGGCACCTGTCTGGGCGCCATTTACATAACCCTACCATGGCTTATAAAAATATTGAAAATTTTAAGAATGGGCGCCCCTCACTGCAGGCGCCTATTATGTAAATAATGGCACCTGACATGGCGCCATTTAATCAATAAATGGCACCAGTCTGGGTGCCAATTACCTTAGCGCTGATTTCTAGAGTTTCGATTTTGAGGCGCTGTTATCTCAGTCTGCCGATGCATCCCCACGTTTCTGGCATTTCTCATACACCCCCACTCGGCAGTAGCTAACTAGCCTCTGTGAGTAGTTCTCCCTGTGCTTCGGAACGAGCGACCATTCCACTGCCGCCCATTCTAGAAATGATGGCACCCCGAAGGGCGCCAATTCAGTAGTCTGTGGCAGCCCGAGAGCCGCCAATTGCACCCAGATTCCCGACTGGTCTTGTGGTTTGTGCCGATATAACCATAGTTCATTTCCTGCAAAATAATCGGACCTTGAACTCCATTCATGAAATCTACCTTATGTTCCTACAATGGTTAAACCCTTGGAATTCTATATTGGCTATAAACGAGAGTAGATGTCGAAAGAAATACATGACACAATGCTGGCATTAATGGGGCCTGATCTGGTCCTGGGAGGAGCACCCGAAAGTACTTGTGCCCATGGGATCTATAATGATCACGGTATTAGCATTGCACCGAAGTACTTGCATTCTTGACTTGAGACATTCCACTCTCTCTCTCTCGTGACACTACTTGCGTGCTTGACTTGACTAGCGTGGCCCGGAATGGGCAAAGACTTGACTTGCGTGGGCCGGAATGGGCAAAGTACTTGCTTGAATAAAATAACCAATTTCTTGTGACACGTACTTGATAATTACTTGCTTGAACTTGTTCCTTGCTTTCTTGAAAAGTTTTGTAAACGCCTGTTGGTACTTGAAATCATGCAATATTCTTTCTATGAAGTTCTTGATATCTTGCTTGTCAACACTTGATAGTATATGAAACCATGCGACATTCTTCTATACAGTTCATGATTTTCTTGCTTGTCTAGCATACATAGCTATACATGCATTACACGTAACCTGTAATTTACATAAAGACTGTTAGAACTTGAGATATAATTCCTACTGAGCGATTCGCTCATCTAGTTCATTCTAACATTTTTCAGGTAACTCGGATAGCGATAACTAAATGATTGGAAATGAGACCGAGTGAAGAGTGCTAGAGTCACCACTACAAGAAAATTGACCTTTACCTACGTTTAAAAAACGTAGTGGTAGATCCAAAAAACGTAAGCAAAACCTTTAGCCACGTTTGCTTGCCACGCTTACAAAGTGTGGCGCTTGCTCGCGTGACTATAGGCTATACCTACGTTTCTATGAAACGTAGTCATATCTCAACATATTCCTACGCTTGTAAAGTGTAGGAATAGTCTAACAAAAAGCGTAGGTAGATATCGACATATACCAATACTTTTAAAGCGTAGGAATAGTTCCTCCAAAAGTATCGACTTATACCTGCGCTTTTAGAAACAACGTAGGTTAAAAATATATATACACACGCATGTAATTGAATATACCTACGATTCTTAAAATGTTGGTATTGTATATTATCACATTCTATAAAAAACGTACGAAAAAGTATTAGAGTCGGTCTCTTAAAAACGTAGGAAATGAGCTAGTCTCAATTTTTAAAAAAACATAAGTATATTGTTCTTTTATTTTTTTTAAATACTCATTGTGCAATCATACCTGTGTACATTCATATAAATGATCCCTGCATGAATCTCACATAGAACACATCACTAATAACATAAAAACTCACAATCAACACATCAATATAAAGTCACATTCAACACATCAATATAAATCATACACGGGCTTTGAAACACCACTAACAACTTCAAGAGATTAATACATCACCAACACACAAATTTACTTTCCATTTAGTAACTATTTGCCACTAGAACATGTGTTAAACAAGTAACACATGCACAGATACATACTACATACATACACATAAATAGATAGTTCCCCTAATGTAAAAGGGCAACAAGGCCACTGATATATACATACACATACATATCATTGTGCAAGCCTAAGTTTATCTTCTTTGCAGTAAGGAGAGCCTTCTTTGTTCCTTCTTTATTCCTTCTTTGAGGGACAAGCAAAAGCACCTTGCACTCTTCGGCCAGCTGGCCTCAGCCTACCATGTTTCTTCCCCTGACCTGCCAAAAATCTCCTAAACAGTTGTTCGATCCTTCCATCCTCTAGCTTCATCTAGAGCAGATATTCTCCAGATACCAGCAGTCCCTAAAGTAAAACAAAAGATGTTTAAAATATGCTGCTTTTGTAAATGATTAAGAAAGAAACTTGCTCTCCTCTAGTGGATGTATCAATTCAAAGCATATCTTTGCTACTCTTCCTTAAGGGCATTTGATATGAAATTTTGGTGACATGGATATTTGCTAGAAAAAGAGGGATGGAAATGGACTGTTTAATGCTTAAGAACATTAGCATGGTCATTGAAGCTCACTAATCAGAAAGTACAACTGTAAGAATCTGATACTAGATTCATAATTTGAGGCCAACTCTTAAGTTTGGGTTCATTGTCATAACAATAATAATAAACACTCATCCAAAAAATAAATCTTGAACCAATATTATGTCTCTTTATGCGTGCATAAAGAGATAAGTGAAAATAACCAGTAACTTCTTTGATGGTGTGCTCACATTTTTTTTACGAAAACACATGGATGGTACCACGAAATATATTAAGATATGGAAAAATTGGATTCTGACACCACCTTTTAACCATAGCAGTAGTTCATGCATCAAGCACCATTAAGCAAAGCATGAAAAAGATCCACATGGCCTCTTGGAAAAATTGGATTCTGACACCACTTTTTAACCTTACCATTAGTTCATGCATCAACCACCATTAAGCAAAGCATGAAAAAGACCAGGGTACCAATGCTTTAGCTTTCTATATTATGAAAAGTGTTCGTCATTGCATCTGATGCCTGAATTATTGGGATCAATGTGCATAGCTGTAATTTTGTCATCTATAGCCTCATCTCTAATGAATGGATCTAAGAAGAACAATATCCTTCACTTATGTTAAAAGGGTCCAAAACTCAATTTTCTAGACCTGAAATGTACTATAGTTACCACATCAAGCGTTTCATTACTTCCATGATAAAACACTATGCTCCCATAAGTCTTATACCTGCCAACCAAAATGCTTTGAACCACAACCTACCCTTTCCTATGCCCACTGATGCAGAAAGTATAATCGGAAGCACCAGAAAGAATTACTTGTAATCAAAAGATTTTTGTCTCATTGTTTTCTTCCCCTTCTGGTTTTCAATCCCCCTCTCTTTATACTGTTTGAAAGGCCTTTCCAGCATGCCCATTTAGAAATATTATTTATAGTTAGAGTCAACTGTAGAACTGTAGAATAGACTTTTTCTGTCATAATTTTTCAAAAGTTCTTGCATTTTAATTACTTGGCGATGGTTTAGCGCTTCTCTGTTCCCAAATGCCATCAATTAAATAGGAAATAAGTTGGACTGAGACTGAAAACAAAGTATGAACTGTACTATTACCTCCTTCCGTCCCTCTCTCACTAAGCATTTCTGTGAGTTTACCTTGTTTACTGATTTAGTAACAGTATTTATTATTGAAGTATGCAAGAACGCTATTTAAAAGTAATCACGAATAATGGAATCAAGGCCGCTATACTCACAAAAATACTTTGATATATTCAAGTGAGAAGATGCTGGGTCTACTGAAAAAAAATGTCCAAGTACCCAAATTCAGACACAGAAAATAGAAAATAAAAATGCAATTTACCCGGGTATCAATTAAAATTTAGTGGAATAAACACAAGATGACTGAATACTTTGATTATTATCTTTTTTTTAATTAAACGATACCAGAGGAGGAGCCAGGGAGAGCGCACCCCTACCTCAGAGAGGAGGAATACTTTGATTATTATCCATTTGGAATATAATTAAAGATAAATAAGAACCTGGGTTGCTATGCCAGTATGGTCCATGCCAGGCACCCACAAAGCATTGTAACCGGACATTTGTAATAGCGGATCATTGCATCCTAGAGCTATTACAATTGCATAAGAACAGCTCTTAAATTAAAAACTTCTTATGTGAAAGCATGCATGTAAAAGGTAATAGTCACACCCACCTGCCGTAAGAGCATGGACTATATGCAGGGCTCCAGTCACATTTGTGGCGGGAGAACCTAAAAATTGCTCCAAGCATAAACATGAGAAGGAAATCAAGAAAATTGAAAATATACCATGACAATGCAAAAGGTTCTAAAACTTTTTGCCACCTAATCCGCGACATCAGATGATACCTACAATGACAAATGGAGGTTTTGAACTCATAACATCTGCTAGGAAGAAGTTTGATTTCTCCCACCATGCATACTACCTGATCAACAAGTGAAGAACATTGGAAGAAAAAGGTAAATACATCAACTTATTCAGGCAGTCGGAAAGGACCAAGTTAGCATACATACCCTTTCTCCACGGCACTCGGACCATATTGCTTCGCCATCTGACGAGAAAGCCTTTTCTTCTCTCCTGAAGGATTATGTGGGTCAACATAATTAATCTTCGGGATTTTCTCCTTCGGCATCCCTTCTTGCATGTTTCCGTTCACTTTTCTTTGAACCACTTGATGCTTTCTGAGCCTTTTAAGGGAAAAAAAGTGCATGACATGAATGCTAAGTAATGTAATAGGAAAACCAATGAGGCACCTTAGATTCTGGATGTGAAGTCTAATACAAAAAATTAAATAGCAAACTGAGGAAGCGAAACCAATCTAATACATGGAAAGGAAAGGTGAATTCTATTACTACCTGGAGTTTGGCAGCCTCTGCCTTTTGTGTCGCCTTCTGTTTCTTCAATTCTTTCTCTCTGGCCTGGATTCACTCAAACTTTATAAATGATGATAGAAAGAAGCTTTCGGATTAATGATCTACAGTGTAAATTTAGAGTAATCAAGTAAGTCAAATCACCTTTTTCAAGCATTTGGAGAAGAGATTACTTTGGATAAACAGAACAACATAAGGAAATTATCATCTACCAAAACAATGTTACACGGAAAGGTTGGATAGGAAAAGAGAGGCCATAAGGGATTCATGATGGCAAAGGGGGTAAAACCACTATATTTGGTCATTGTCATAAATAAGAAAGATGGACAAAGTAGATGCACCGTAGTAGGGTCAATGAACAAAATCCACATGTTTAAAAGAAACCCAACATCACAAACTAATGATGCCAAACACTCAAAGTTCCATTCACTGTGATCTCCTTTATTATACTAACTGCCCCCAAAAACTGATCATAAAAGAAACTGCAGCTCATCCCCCCTAAGCTGTTATGTAACTTAGAACTGCTACTCCCACTATTTCTATGTGAAAATGCAACCTGAAGCACCCGGTCAGATATGCCTTCCCAAGAAAATGCAACCTGAAGCACCCATAAATTAGGGAAAAGAATAAATTAATGCAGTAGATATGCATTAGCAAGCAATGGATGTGCAGAACTTACATTCAATTGTTACGGACAAAACATAGGTGCATCTTTCAATTTTACCCTTTTCCTTTCAGATATAACATCACCATGCTAGAATTTGGCTGATTGTGCATCTTTCAATTTTACATCATTATCTTGCTTAAAAAATAAAATCAGATACAAACAAGATAAAAAGACTGCATTCTTTTCACAAAAGGTGAATAAAATGCATAAGATACAACCAAGTCAATAGAGTTCTCACAACAAGACAGTTCTGCAACAATGAGGAACCTGAAAAGATAGAGAAGAGGATATGATAATTAATAAACACCACATCCATTTATTAACCATTTTATAAATGCCCTAAATGAGAAGAGGAAGAGGAATTTGGATAGAGATAGTGAAGAAAGATATGCAATATATAAACATTGCTCTGCCACAAGCACAAAGACATCAAAGTTTGGATCAGCTGCAAAATAAATGCATGTAATACAAGAAAACTTAAAAACAATCACAAATGCAAAAAATGTGCTTTGTCCAATTTAGATCACTTTGATGAACAAGAATGGAGAACATAGATATGCAAAGGTATTCTCAAACTCACTTTAATAAATAATAAAGCATATGGATTGTAGATTCACACCATATAAAATTTTTTTAATCTTTCGATAGGAATTTTATCACATGTTGCATTTGGTGATACAAAAGGACACAACCTGAATAACTACATAGTAAATTAATACACCAAATTATTACTTTGAAGAAGTAACTATTAGAGGAATTAGCACATGGAAAAGCAACAATTAAGAGAATATCAACCTCCACTTCTCTTGCTGCTCAAATAGCCCTATAAAGTAGGATTAAATGTTACCTAAACCATAACAGGCAGGATATATTCATTTTGGATTTTTGTAATATCAAATATCAATCCCTTGGTTTAAAGCTTCTCTAAGTACTCCTATTGATGCATCTTTCACTAGATTTTTCATGTGTGAATTGAGTACCCTGGCACATTTAAATGATGCGTATTTCTATGGTTGAAAGATTAAGAATTGGTCAAGCAAGACAAGAAAGGAGCTCCATTATTGTATTTGAGTTGTAGCATATCCCCTCTACTTGTGTAGGAGCTCCATTTTCGTTGTTTAACAATATTTGATAGAAATTTGTTTTGCAATATGAACTTGCCCATGCAATTAAGCACAGCTCAGAAACAATAAGAAGATAGCATGCCAAACAGAGTGAAGTAAAAGTGGATAAACAATATGTTTAAAGTGACACTAACAAACAAGAAAGCATATATATATATTGTATGACTATTTATTTCTGGCAACCTACAAAACTCAGGTATTTGGAAGTGGACATAGAAACAACATACAACATATACTAGGCCTAGCTATATTTCATGCATTATTTCTACAATAAACATCTAGTTAAGCAAATCTTAAGGTTGACATGAAGGTCAAGCACTAGGCACACATGTGTGAAACCAAATCAGAAAATATTCTTAACTTTGGCATGAAGAGGAACAATATGAGAAAGCAAAATGTTAAAAACAATGCAAAGCTCAATACTAATTCAAAGGACATTAACAGGATTGCCCTATTGGGAGATCATGGAGCTCAAGTGCTCTGCACAAAAAGAAGGCCTAATGGTCAAACACTGGATCTGAATTGATGATGCAGGTCTCACAACACTGCACCAAGATGATAGTTGATTATCTCATCATCTGCTCCTAAATGAGGTAAATGGGAATGCATTGTTAGATGAAAAGGTGCGATGGCATCATGAAATCCCCATTTTTCTACTGGAACAAAAGATGAGCAACGTAGGAGCTCAAGACTTGTTTCCCACTTTAAAGCATGATATTGCCTAAAAGAAGTAAATGTATTAAAAATACAGAGGATGATGGATGGGGCATAGACTTGAAGAGGTGAGCAAAGAAATGGTCATTTTTTTACTGGAACAAACGATGAGCCCAAAAGAAGCTTAGGACTTGATCCCCACTCAAAAACATGCTATTACCTAAAAAGGAGTGAAAATAAAAAAAAACAGAGGATGATTCATAGGACATAAACTTGCAGAGGTGAGCTAAGAAAAAAAACATCCTCTTTTCTTCATGGCCTCTTAAAGTTGAGTCATATACATCATGATGTACACTCAACATGGATTTGTCCACATCAAGAACCATGAGAAATACAACCTTCAAGGATATAACGAATTAGCATTAGAGCTCTTGTCGGTTGAGCGTATGGTACCATGTGGGCAGTACCTCTCACGGTCGCAAATGTTAGGATGTTTCCATACTCAGTTATCCAGCCACCTACCTTCAAACAAAGTAACACAATAAAAGAATGACGAAGAAATGACAAAAATAAAATAGCATCTGAAAGAACGTAGTGGTAATGATTACTTGAATATCCATACATGTATGTGATTGTTGATTATCCTTTTAAGCAAGGGAAGGATGTTTTTATTGCCATCAGTTTCACCGTAGAAAAAGGAAAATGATTAGGGACTAAGCTCAAGCATTTCAAACAAATTTTCACAACTTAATGTCAGCACAGACATCCAGACCAAGTATCTACTCCCACAAACAACAACAATTAAATCATTAATTTTCCAGCTGCAATGGGTAAACAAGACTTGGGTTCTCTTCTTCTATATGAGGCAAGAACAAACCTTTAGAACATCTGAATAAGAAAACATGAGTTACAGCCACAACAGTAAGTTGCTGAGAGTTGAACTAAGCTTCATTCAACCTATAGTACATTCACACAATAATTAAATCTTAAAAATATTCATTCAAAAGATAATAAATCTATAGTACATCCACAGCAACTGCATAAGTCTCCATAAACAAAGAAAAAGATAGTCTACATCCATCTCAAATGTACATAAGTCAAGATCTCTCTTTCAGTTTAGTCAATTTGCGAACCTCAGCTACAATCTACAAGTGAAAATTGGCAAAAAGGAATAGAAGCAGCTGAGTATATATCTAATTACCAAGTGCTAGCACAAATGAAATATAGCTAGCCATTAATACTTGTTCAATTGTATCCGATGATACAACACCATTTTCTTTGATTTCCTTTTGTGGTGCAGAGTTGGGCAAAAGCTAGGGATCTAGTGAGACACGGGAAGCAAACATTGTAAGGAGAGCATTTCAGAGGTTCTATGTTCTAACAATACCTTACACTTGAGCATAGTGGTTGCTGGTGCCCTCAACTTTCTGCATAACTTTCCATTGTCACCTAGCAATCCAGTAGCAGCTGGCATGCCATTCCTGAAGCCAAACAATTGAGAATAACAACAAGTTGGTCTTCATTCCACACCCTTTTCTAGATCGCATAAAGACAAGAAAAAGGCTTGGAAGAACGAAGTGAGGTCGACCTGTGTACTTGGAAGAGCGTTTATAAATTGATCACTTATCTTTTCTTTTCTTTTCTTTTTTTGCTGAATTGGGAACTGCTTGCTCAAACTAAATCCTAGAGTTCCAACTCTGTGACATGCAGGAGCAAAACAATCTTTTGATTGGAACATCTATAGTTTTAAGGCCACATCTCCTGTGAACATCAATAAATGACCATACCACTCCTACTTCTCTTCAAACAGAAATGCATGAAATGTATGAAAATAGTAAATAAATCTGTTAACTTAATCCCTCTGCAAATGTAAAAAAGTTTCACATTCTTGAAATCTACGTAACAGCCACTGACACAAGGTCATCGACTAAATTGATCCAAGATAAAAGAAAATAAATGGGTCTTGTCGAGATCTTCAGATCTCCTAAATTTTAGAGAAACAATGCAGAGAAGAAACTTCTGAGATTCAGAAGGGAAGCAAGACGGTTACCTCCCTATGCAAATCCTAAAATCTACATGCTTTTGAAGTCTATCAAATAATATTAACAAAACACCACCTACGAATTGCTCCAAAAAATACAAAAAGATATAATTCTTCTCAAGATTTCCAAATCTCCAAGAGATTTTGAAATCGAAAAAAAGGGGGGTGGGGTGGGTGAGAAAGATGGTTTACCTTCCGTCGGCCCTTTTTTTTGCAGATGGGAGGCCTGCAGACGTGTTCAACAGCAAGCAGTATGATCGACGGGACCGAGATGGTGTCAGCGATGCACATAACATCGGATTAAAGCTGAAAACCCCAAAAGGAATCTTTCCTAGGTCACCTTCGCAGACGTCACCCAAATCTACAAATACAACAACAAAGATAGAGTAACCCCTGGAAGAAGCCAGCAACTCTAATAGTTAATTACTTAATCACTCCGTGAAAGCATCTTGGAAAGCTGCATTAGAAAGTTCTTCAAGCTCACTGCAATCACCAATTTATAGATTATTTCCCAGAAAGTTTATGCTGCATAAGAGATGTGAGTCGCTTTTGCTCGGAGCTGAACCAATTTAGTGGAATCAACAGAAAAGAACATTAAATTAACAAAAAAAGAAGTGAACGGAAACTTCCTTCACACGCCGCCAAATGATCCACGGAAGATAGAAAAAAAAGAAAGGGAAGGGCAAAAAAAAGATAGAAAGGAAGGCCACTACCTCAAGAATTCCACAGATCAAACTCCACTCCGGAGCCCCCCTGCTACCCGCCTCCCACTTCGGAAGCCCCCTCCCCTGCTGAAACCCCCCTTGCTATCCCCCGCCCTTGTCATTACCCCCCTCCCCTGCGGGTGTGGGGCTTTGGGGCACCGCCATCAATCTGCATCTCAATGGGCTCATCCATGAGCTTCGTTCGCTCTCTGGCTTCCCCGCCTCCGCCTTTGTCGGCAACCCTCGCCTCTGCGATGGCCCGCTGCAAGGGTGCAACACCATTGTCCGCGCCGACCCCAGCAGTCCTGGATCTGGCAGAGCGCCGCCTCTGAGCCCCCCGGTGGCCACAGCCGTCGTCTCGTCCTCTCCGAGCTCGTGGCCTGACGGCAGCATCGCCACCTCGAGCGCCGCCATGAACGCCGCCCCATCAGCGCCCGTGGGCTCGTCACAGCGCCACCCTTCCGGGTGAATGCGCCGCGCGGCGGTGGTGGTGCTGGTGGTAGGCGACTTCGCCATGCTGGTTCTCATCGCCGGCCTCCTCTTCTGCTACTTCTGGCGCAAGTTCTCCGGGCGGTGCAGCCCGTCGCGTCCGACGAGGCGTACAAGAGGCAGCTCTCCATTTTGCCCACCGTGCTGTGCTCAAGATCGAGGGAGAAGAGAGGGGAAGGGATGGGCGAGGAAGAGAAGCAGGCACGGGATGAGTTTGATTTGGGGGGAGGGAAATCGGGTGTTAATATGAAAAAAAATGAAAAGTATCGGGGCGACCATTTTGCCGCCACCCAGGTCATCTCAATTTCTACGTTTTTAAATTTTTTATTTTTTATTTGAAGCGATTTATTGTTACACTTTGTTAAAAATGAAACAATATCTAAGATCTATTCTCACATTTACAAAAAAAAACGTCAGAGTATATTATCTTTTCCTACATTTCTTTTCAAAACGTTGGAATAACATGACCATATAGCTACGCTATAATAAAGCGTAGGAAATTTACCGACGTTAATTTAAAAATGTTGGAATATGTCGCCTATACCTACATTTTTCGAAAGCGTAGGTAAAATTCATGACTATATGTCATTTTTCTTGTAGTGCACTGATCGTCTACTGTCTGCTAGTCACGTCTTTTGATTTCTTGAGTCCTTACCTTTGTACTTCCAGTTATATTAGTTGGTTGAAACTTGTTAAGGCTTGTAATCTTGGTTTAATTTGGGTCATTATCATTATGGTTAATTGGATAATTATTATCTTGGAATGTTGGTATTATTTTAGAAATTTAAATCTTAGTTATTATTTGTCTAGTCTTTTGCGCACTCTATCTTTTGTCAAAAATCTTATTGCTCTGATTGACATGATCTATATAAACTCGCCACGCACCCCAGGTATATTCCGCGCTCGGGGCGTGACAGTTTTCATGCTATCAGAGCCTAGGATTTCAAATTCTTAGGAAAACCTAAGTCCAAGGATAGGTTTACACTTTGTACCCAGTGAGATTGGTAGAGCCATAGGTTAAGTCCTATGTTAACATTGAACATTACAATTCAAACATGAAACTAATTAGACCTGAATTATCTTGTAGGATTATGGCCGCTGAAAGAGCACAATGGCACGAGATGCAGAGCACAGTGCAATGTTATACGCAGGCGCTACAGTAAGTGGCACAAGGCGGAGCCAACCATGGGGCTGGCGATCTCCATAGGGGTTTTTGCAACATGAACCCACCCAGATTCGCGGGTTCGTCTGACCCTGAGTATGCTGAAAGCTGGTTGAAGGAAATTGAAAGAATTTTTCGTGTAATGCAATGCACGGATGAAGAAAAGGTTTTGCTGGCTATCTTCCAACTGGAGCGGGATGCTCGATGTTGGTCGAAATTCGTAGAAGCAGCATTGCCTGGTAACTATGTCACATGGGCTGAATTTTTTGAACATTTCAACAACAAATACTTTTTCGACCGCAATTAGGAGAAAATGGCCGCGGAATTTTCTGCATTAAAACAACCAATGGCCGAGTATGAGGCCCAGTTCTTAATACTGTCCAGGTATGCACCCCATTTGGTGTGTACTGAAAAGATGAAGGCAAGAAGGTTCCTCAATAGGCTTAGGTCCCAATACATTAACCAACTGGCACCGATGGACATCCAAGTCTGTTCGGAAATGGTCCGACGTGCATAATTGCTCGAAGATGCCACTGAATTATCTGAAAGGATCCGAGGAAGAGGCAAGAAGGAGCAAGTCACAAGTCCCAGAAACTTCAAACCATTATTTAACAAGAAGCGGTCCAACAATGGAGGGGAGTCCTCTAAAGAAAAGAAGTTTAAGAAGAATGACAAGCCATTCTCCACCACCACACCTTCTAAGGAAGTTTGTAAACACTGTGACAAGGCCAACCATAGAGTCGAGGAATGTTGGAGGAGACTGGGAGCCTGTCTCCGATGTGGGAGCCGAGAACATCGAATTCATGATTGCCCGATGATGAATGAGCAAACCACTAAAGATGAGAAGCGTTCGACAAAGAAACAAGGCCATCTGCAAGCTCTCCAAGAGACGGAACCAACAGACGGTGGAATCGTGGAAGGTACACTAACTATTTGTTCTAAGACTGCTAAAGTTTTATTTGATACCGGAGCAACTCATTCATTTGTTTCCAAGAAATTTACTGCTTCATTTTCTAAGGAACCCGAATGGTTAGACTTAGTCATATCTACACCTCTCGAGAATGAGTCCAATATCACACATTATTACCCAAACTGTAAAGTTATGGTTAAAGGAAACACTCTACCTACCAACCTGATATGCCTAGATATGAAGGGGTATGATGTCATACTAGGTGCCGATTGGTTATCCACCCACCAAGCAACTGTAGATTGCCGAAATGGCAAGATAACTTTTGTGGATTATCCAGAGCTGGTTTACATTGGCCCTCAGAATAGATCACCTCTTATATCAGCTCTCCGAGTTAGCAAACTTATAAGTAAAGGATGTGTGGCTTTCATAGCATTTGTGACTGTCACGAAAGTCGATGAGTCTAAACTTGAAGACATCCGTGTAGTTCGGGATTTTCCCGACGTTTTTTCAGAAGAATTGCCCGACTTACCCCCGGAGAGGGAAGTGTCATTACCAATCGACCTTGTTCCTGGTGGTGGTCATGTTTCCAAGGCACCTTACAGAATGTCCCCTGCTGAGCTGAAAGAGCTAAAAGAGCAGCTAATGGAGTTACTAAAAAAGGGTTTCATCAGGCCGAGTACTTCCCCATAGGGAGCACCTGTGCTATTTGTCAAGAAGAAGGACGAGTCAATGAGACTCTGCATCGACTATCGGCAGCTAAACCACCTTACAATCAAGAACAAATACTCGCTACCGAGGATTGATGAGCTGTTCGATCAAATATCTGGAGCTAAATACTTCTCCAAGATTGATTTCTGGTCTGGTTACCACCAACTGAGGATCAAAGAAGAAGACATTCATAAAACTGCGTTCTGAAGCAGGTATGGGCATTATGAATTTACTATTATACCTTTCGGACTAACAAATGCCCCCGTAGCTTTTATGCAGTTAATGAACAGCACCTTTAGGCCACATCTAGATCAATTCATTGTGGTCTTTATTGATGATATCTTAATTTATTCAAAGTCTGAAGAAGACAATGAAGTACATCTGAAGAAGGCATTATAGATATTGAGGGAAAATAAATCATATGTCAATTTTAGCAAGTGCAAGTTCTGGCTCGAGGAAGTATCCTTCTTGGGCCATATAGTCTGGAAGACGGAATTTCCGTGGATCCATCAAAGGTCGAAGCCGTGAAGAATTGGGAACAACCAACAAATGCAAAGGAGATTCGAAGCTTCTTCGGGCTAGCTGGTTACTACCGACGTTTTATGAAGGACTTCTCAAAAATTGTTGTTCCTCTCACCAGGTTGACTCGCAAGTAAATACCTTATGAGTGGAATACAAACTGCAAGAAAAGTTTCCAAGCTTTGAAGGATCTCTTGACCACTGCTCCAGTCTTATCATTACCAATTGAAGGAGAGACGCACGAGGTATATACCGATGCTTCTAGTATTGGCCTCGGGTGTGTATTGATGCAAGATGGGAGAGTCATTACATACTCTTCCCGGCAATTAAAGAAACATGAAGAGAACTACCCGGTGCATGATCTAGAGCTAGCCACGGTAGTATTTGCCTTAAAGATCTGGAGACACTACCTCTATGGAGAACAATTCAATGTGTACTCTGATCACAAAAGCCTCAAGTATTTATTTTCCCAAAAGGAACTAAACATGAGGCAAAGGCGTTGGCTTGAATACCTAAAGGATTTTGACTTCACTATACAATACCATCCTGGTAAGGGTAATTCCGTAGCATATGCCTTTAGTCGAAAGTCGAGAGCAATTTTGGCCAATTGTATGATTCAAGAATGGAAGTTGCTGGAGAAATTCTCAGAACTCAATATAAGCACGGATGAGAAGAACGAGTGTATCACTCTATCCCATATGAGTCAACACCCAGATTTGCTACCTGAAATTAAGAAGCTACAAGAAGAAGATTCTGCACTAGTGGAGATAAGGGACAAGTTGGATGAGAGACTCGATTTCAAGCTGGCATCCGATGGTAGATTGCTATTTCATGAAAGGACATGTGTACCAGACTGTCCTGACCTGAAGAAGATGGTTCTTGAAGAAGCTCATTGATCAAGATACACAATTCACCCTGGAGCCACTAAGATGTACCAAGACTTGAAACGGACTTTCTGGTGGCCTAATATGAAAAGGGAGGTAGCGGACTTCGTGTCTGGCTGTCTGACGTGCCAACAAGTAAAGGCGGAACATCAGAAACCCGCTGAAAAATTACATCCGCTAGATATTCCCAAGTGGAAGTGGGAGGACATCGGCATGGACTTCATCATGGGCTTGCCTAAGTCTAGGGGCGGACATGATGAAATTTGGGTAATTATCGACCATCTAACTAAATCGGCTAATTTCTTGCCCATCAAGAGCCGATGGTCTGTGGATGTTCTTGCAGCCATGTACATCAGGGAGGTTGTTAGATTTCATGGAGTTCCTGTGTCAATCGTATCTGACCGAGACCCGTGCTTCACTTTTCATTTCTGGAAGAGTTTACAACACTCTATGGGGATGAAACTCAACTTTAGTAGTGCTTTCTATCCCCATATAGATGGTCAGACCGAGATGACAAATCAAGTTGTTAAAGATATGTTAAGGGCATGTATTATAGACTTCGGCGGAAGCTAGCATGAACACTTACCCATGGCCGAATTTGCTTATAACAACAGCTATCAAGCCAGTATCCAAATGGCACCTTTCGATGCACTTTATGGCAGGAGTTGCCGATCTCTAATATGCTGGGTTAAAGTCAGTGAAAAATAAATTATAAGCCCATATATGGTAAGAGATACAACCGAGAAGTTACACCTCATTTGAGAAAGACTAGCACAGTCCAGGCAGAAGTCGTATGCTGACAATAGAAGAAGAGATCTAGTATTCCAAATAGGAGACCGTGTTTTTCTCAAAGTATCTCTTGGCCGAGGTATCAGAAGATTCGATGTTAAGGGCAAGCTTACACCGAGATTTATTGGTCCATTCGAGGTATTGGAAAGAGTGGACGAGGTGGCTTACCGCATTACTTTGCCTCCACAACTATCAAAAGTGCACAATGTATTCCATATTTCTATGCTAAAGACGTATGTGCACGATCCTTTCCACGTCATTGACCACAATGACTTAGTGATACAGAAGGACCTTACCTATGAGCAAAAGTCGATGAAGATCCTCGACCGAGAACTCCGAGTTTTGAGGAACAAGATAATCCCTATGGTGAAAATCCAATGGAATCGATGCTTAGAACAAGAAGCTACATGGGAAACCGAGGAGTCTATGAGAAGGAGATTTCCGGAGCTATTTTAGTATGTAAGTACTTCGCACCCTCCATGTCTCCATATATGCAGTTGAGTTTGGGGACCAAATTCTTTTAAGTGGGGGGGGGTGTAGCACCCCAGATAAAAATAATAGAGAAATTAAACTTTCTCCTAAAATAAATAACTCTATACGAAGGCCAAGTAAAAAGAAATATCATAGCCCTATACTTGATAAGGGCCACTATATGTATACACATGTATTTAAGAGGTCCAACATCACTTAAAGATCAACATACCAACCCATAGATAACACGTATAGGAGCTTTTCCATTTTTCCACACAAAAGGGAATGGGCGCCCCTTACCAGGGCGCCAATTGCCTTTTGACTGGGTCAACCCAGTTAATGGGCGCCCCTCCACAAGGGTGCCAATTGCCTTTTGACTGGGTCAACCCAGTTAATGGGTACCCCTCCACAAGGGTGCCAATTACTTTGACAAGTCAAACCACTGAATGGGAGCCCTTCTGCAAAGGCGCCATTTCCCATAATAGACGCCCTCTTGAACGAGCGCAGATTAATGGGCGCCCTATGCTTAGGCGCCAATTCCCAACAGGGCACAACACTGCTGTTCCAGCTATTCTTCTAGAAGTGTTTGAAACACGAACATCCTTATTTCGTTGGCAATAGACCCGCAAGGTAATAAACCATTTGCTTTTCATTGGCAACGAACTTTCCCTATAATTATACCCTCTATTGAGCAGGCAGAGGCTACTGCCGTCATCTTGCTGCCTGCAGAAGAGAATATCTCCCTTCTTTCATTCGGAAGACGTGAAGGGGTGTCTTCTTCCGGCATTCTACGTCCTGCTACTGAAGCTTTGCGGCAGAGAACGTGTGGCTTCCCTTATTATTTATTCTCCTAAAGCTGTGCGACAGAGAAACGCGTGGCTTTCTTTATTAGTTATTCTACTATCTAGTTAACCACTCATAAAAGGTAGGTGTTCTCAAGATTTGGCCCAACTCGTAGCTAATGTAGGATAACTAGCATGAATATCACTAACTTAGCTTCCATCTTCCATATTATATAGTCCCTGATACACCAGTTTTCATGAAACTATTGCATGTGTAAATGGCGACTAGCCTGTTGCCATTTATTAATATGCGCCCAGATCTTGGGCGCCATTTCCTGAATGAAGTGCCCATATGGGCAGGCTCCTATTAATAGGTGACAGCATGCACAGGCGCCAATTCTTTTCCATATTTAATAATCACTCATGCTTAGAAAATTAATATCAATGAAATGAAACCCTAATATTCTTGCATGAGCATGATTTTGAGATCCTGATATTTTTCTTTGTCTAACCATGTCCTTACTTCCTGATTTCGTGAACTTTAAAAATTATGAATAGTGTTTTGTGTCTCAAAACGTACCTGCCCAATGCATAGCATCACCCATGAAATGGGTGCCCATGTCTAGGGCACCAATTAGTTGAATAATGACCCTCCATAGAGTCACCAATTAAATGATGACTCTGTGAGGGGGCTCCATTTATTTTAGGGCAAATAAAAAAAAATGAAAACTTGATTGGGCACCCCTGGGAACAGGCGCCCATTACCTAAATAATGGCACCCACTTGGGCGCCATTTACTGAAATAAGGGCACCAGACAGGGCGCCATTTAGTCAATAAATGGCACCTATCTGGGCGCCATTTACATAACCTAACCAGGGCTTATAAAAATATTAGAATTTTTAAGAATGGGCGCCCCTCACTATAGGCGCATATTCTATAAATAATGGCACCTAACAGGGCGCCATTTAATCAATAAATGGCACCTGTCTGGGCGCCAATTACCTTAGTGCTGATTTCCACAGTTCCGATTTTGAGGCACTGTTATCTCAGTCCGCCGATACAGCCCCACATTTCTGGCATTTCTCATACCCCCCCACTCGGCAGTAGCTAACTAGCCTCTGTGAGTAGTTCTCCCTGTGCTTCGGAACGGGCGACCATTCCACTGCCGCCCATTTTGGAAATGATGACACCCCGATGGGCACCAATTCAGTAGTCTGTGGTAGCCCGAGAGCTACCAATTCCACCTAGATTCCCGACTGATCTCGTGGTTTGTGCCAATATAGCCATAGTTCCTTTCCTGCAAAATAATCGGACCTTGAACTCCATTCATGAAATCTACCTTATGTTCCTACAATGGTTAAACACTTGGAATTCTATATTGACTATAAACGAGAGTGGATGTCGAAAGAAATACATGACACAATGTTGGGGTTAATGGGGCCCGATCTGGTCCTGGGAAGAGCACCCGAAAGTACTTGTGCCCATGGGAGCTATAATGATCACGGTGTTAGCATTGCACCGAAATACTCGCGTTCTTGACTTGAGGCATTCCACTCACTCTCTCTCATGACACTACTTGCGTGCTTGACTTGACTAGCGTGGCCTGGAATAGGCAAAGACTTGACTTGCATGGCCCAGAATTTGCAAAGTACTTGCTTGAATAAAATAGCCAATTGCTTGTGACACGCACTTTATAATTACTTGCTTGGACTTGTTCCTAGATTTTCTGGAAAATTGTGTAAACACCTATTGGTACTTGAAATCATGCAATATTCTTTCTATGAAGTTCTTGATATCCTGCTTGTCAACACTTGATAGTACTTGAAACCATGCGACATTCTTCTATACAGTTCATGATTTTCTTGCTTGTCTAGCATACATAGCTATACATGCATTACACGTAACCTGTAATTTACATAAAGACTGTTAGAACTTGAGATATAATTCCTACTGAGCGATTCGCTCATCTAGTTCATTCTAACATTTTTCAGGTAACTCGGATAGCGATAACTAAATGATTGGAAATGAGACCGAGAGAAGAGTGCTAGAATCACCGATCGTCTACTGTCAGCTAGTCACGTCTTTTTATTTCTTGAGTCCTTACATTTGTACTTCCAGCTATGTTAGTTGGTTGAAACTTGTTAAGGTTTGTAACCTTGGTTTAATTTGGGTCATTATCATTATGGTTAATTGGATAATTATCATCTTGGAATATTGGTATTATTTTGGAAATTTAAATCTTAGTTATTATTTGTCTAGTTTTTTGCACACTCTATCTTTTGTCAAAAATCTTATTACTCTGATTGACATGATCTATATAAACTCGCCACGCACCCCGGGTATCTTCCGCGCTCGGGGCGTGACACGTGGGATAGATTGAAAGACTTGCTAAGGAAATGCCCCTGTCATAGATTATCAAGATGGCAAATTATCCAGGCATTCCATGAGGGTTTGATAAAAAATTATAGACACATGGTGGATGCTTCATGTGGGGGAGCATTTATGAGTAAGAGCGAGGATGAGGCCTATGATTTATTTGAGATGTTTAGTGAAAATTCCATTAGTCATGCCTCTCTCTCATCTTATGAAAGAATGATTGGGCCATCTAAGAGGTGAGGGCTTTATGAAGTTAAAAACCAAGGAGAAAGTGAGAATAAGATGGATATTAATGCCATAACTCAAAAATTGAACAAAATGGATTTATTGGCGTAGAAGATGGAAAAGGTTGATCTGGTAGCCCAAAAGTTAGATCAGTTGTTATCTAGGAAAGAACCTTCTTCTCCTTTTTCTGCTCCTCAACCTCAACCATTCTTAGCTCCCACTAATGAAGAAATTTGTGCTCTTTGTTCTAGCCCTAATCATGCTGTTATTGATTGCCCCACGGCTGCCCAACTCCCTCCATTTATCCAAGAATAAATTTTTACTGCTTAGGGTGTCTCCAAACCTGCTTATGATCCCTATTCTAACACATATAATCCAAGTTGGAGAAATCATCCCAATTTTTCTTGGAAGTCTCAGCAAGGTCCATCTACCCAATCCAATCCCTTTCAAAAACAATCTTTTCCAACTTCCAATCAGTCCCATCCAAATCTTTCTTATCCTTATCCGTATCAGCACCAATTCCATCAACCTCCATTCCATCAAGTTCAGGCCCCGTATCACCAAGCTCAGTCATTTCAGGGCCAGTATCACCCCCCTAATCGATTCAATCAAGCTCAAGTTCCTTATCAACCACCACCTCCTCAGCCCAACTTTAATGAAAAAGTTGATCAACTCCAACAATTAGTACAACAACTTATTCTGTCTCAGAATCAATCCACTCTTTCCAATAATCAATCCATTGCTAAGTTGGAAGGTTAAATAGGGCAATTAGTTACTAGTAATATGAGGTGAGAAGTAGGTTAGCTTCCTAGCTAGCCTGTGGCTAATCCGAAGAACCAACCTCTGGGCTTTCACCAAAGAGCCCCTCTTCTTCCTCAACCAACCCAACCTCAGCCTCCTCCTCCTATGGGCCCTCAATTTGAGAACGCCAAGACTATATCTACCCTTAGGAGCGGGAAGATTTTAAATGACCTTTATAAGGCTAGGGGAGTTGGAAGTAGCTTGGCCCAAGAGGCCCAAGAAGAAAGTGAAAGTGAAAATGAGGATGAGGAGCCGGTGATTGTGTAAGAGAAAAAGAAGCCGGAGGGGGGAGAAAACAAGCTGGATAAAGGTAAAACTAAGGTTGATGACGAGAGTCCCCAAGAGTATGTTCCTAAGATCCCTTTTCCTGATGCTCTAAAGTCAAAGGCTCAAAAGAAAAAGCCGGTTCAACAGGAGGAATTAGTGGAATTGTTTAAATAGGTGAATATCAATATTTCACTTTTGGATGCGATCAAGCATGTGTCGACATATGCGAAGTTTTTGAAAGAGCTATGCACTCCAAAGAGGGAGCCTAAGGCAATAACTCAAAAGATCTGCCTATCTGAAGATGTAAGTGCTGTCGTGATGAATCATTTGCCTAAGAAATTGAAGGACCCCAGAGCTCCTCTAATTTCATGTGATATAGGTGGAGTTACATTTGATAAAGCATTGCTAGACTTAGGTGCTAGCGTGAATCTTTTGCCCACCTTCATAAATGAGCAATTTGATCTGGGGGAGTTGAAGCCCACATCTATAATCCTTCAACTGGCGGATCGTTCCGTGAAGACTCCAAAAGGTCTACTAGAGGATGTGATAGTGAAAGTGCATGAATGCTATTTCCCGGTAGATTTCCTTATTTTGGATATGGCCTCGTCCCAGGAATTAAAACACACTCCAATTATTTTGGGACGACCGTTTCTAGCTATGGCAAAGGCCAACATAAACTGTGCCACGGGAATGATGGATATATCGTTCGGAGGTGAGAATGTTTCCTTAAATATTTTTAGAGCATCCCAATATCTGGAATAAGATGAGGAATGCAATGCTATTGACATTTTTGAGGAATTGATCGATGAAAACCCGGATGAAGTGAAGGATACCTTAGAAGAGGGTAGCATACTACAGGATTCTCTATTCTCTTCCGCACCCTATTCTAAGATAGAGCCACTCCCTCTATTGCAAGCTGAACCTATTCTTCCATCTTTGGATCAGCCGCCCATTCTGGAATTGAAGCCTCTGCCAAATTCTTTAAACTATGCTTATCTAGGTGCTGACCAAACTCTGCCCATGATTATTGCTTCCAATCTAACTTCTGCTCAGGAGTCATAGCTTTTAGATATCCTTTAGGAGCACAAGGGAGCGATAGGTTGGTCTGTGGCAGATTTAAAAGGTATTAGTCCGGATGTGTGTATGCATTATATTTACTTGGAGGACAATGCCAAGCCGAGCAGAGAGATGCAGCACCGGCTGAATCCAAACATGAAGGAGGTAGTAAAGAAAGAGGTTGTAAAGTGACTGGATGCTGGGATTATATATCCCATTTTGGATAGTAAGTGGGTTAGCCAGACACAAGTTGTTCCTAAGAAATCAGGGCTAACCGTTGTCACAAATGAAAAAGGAGAAGAAGTACCAATGAGATTGCAAACGGGGTGGAGAGTGTGTATAGATTATAGAAAATTGAATTCGATGACAAAGAAAGATCATTTCCCACTCCTGTTTGTGGATCAAATTCTGGAGAAGCTAGCTGGACAAAAGTATTTCTAATTTTTGGATGGCTATTCTGGGTATAATCAGGTTGCTATTTACTCGGAGGATCAAGAGAAGACAACATTCACGTGCCCCTATGGTACGTTTGTTTTTAGAAGAATGCCGTTTGGGCTGTGCAATGCCCCAACCACCTTTTAGCAGTGCATGATGTCAATCTTTTCTGAAATGGTGGGTGAATTTTTAGAGGTGTTTATGGATGACTTTTCAGTGTTTGGTACTTCTTTTGAAAACTGTTTAGAAAATCTAACGTAGGTGCTGAGGAGGTGCATTGAATCAAATCTTGTATGAAGCTGGGAGAAGAGCCATTTTATGGTGAAAGTGGGAATAGTTTTAGACCATGCTGTTTCAGAGAGAGGAATAGAGGTTGATAAGGCTAAGGTTGGTTTCATTTCCAATCTTCCTCCTCCTTCTTCTGTCAAACAAATTCGATCTTTTCTTGCCCATGCTAGATTCTATCGTAGATTTATCCAAAACTTTTCCACCATCGCTCATCCTCTCACTCAATTACTTGCCAAAGACACTCCTTTCAATCTTGACGATTCTTGTCTTGAGGCATTCAACTCCTTGAAAGCGGCCCTCACTCAAGTTCCGATTCTTCAATCACCTGATTGGTTGCTACCTTTTGAGATAATGTGTGATGCTTCAGACTACACTATTGAAGCTGTCCTAGGTCAGAGAGTCGATAAGAAGCCCGTGGTGATTTACTATGCGAGCCGCACCATCGTCGACGCACAATTAAATTACACCACCACGGAGAAGGAATTGCTAGCTGTTGTTTTCACCCTTGAGAAATTTCATTCATATCTGTTAGGGGCTGAGGTTATTGTTTATTCTGATCACTCTGCTTTGAAGTATCTCATTTCCAAGAGGGATGCTAAACCCCGTCTCATTCGGTGGATTTTATTGTTGCAAGAATTTGATTTGGAGATAAGAGACAAGAAGGGGTTAGAGAATATTGTAGCTGATCATTTATCAAGGATAGTGATACCTGAGAGTGCTCCTATGTCGGATTCTTTTCCCGATAGATAAATTCTTTCCATCTCTCAAGCCTCAACCCCTGGTTCGCTCACATTGTCAATTACTTGACAGTAGGACAGATTCCAGGAGGGTGGACTAAGCAAGAGAAGGATCAATTCTTTTCAAAGGTCAAGCACTATTTTTGGGAGGATCCAGAGCTGTTTCATATGGGTCCTGATCAGATTATAAGAAGATGTGTCCTCGAGGAGGAGCAACAATCCGTTTTGAACTTTTGTCATAATCTTGCTTGTGGGGGACATTTCTCTGAAATAAAAATTACGGCGAAAGTATTACAAAGTGGATTTTATTGGCCCACATTGTTTAAGGATTCTTATGAATTTTTCAAAACATGTTTGAGGTGTCAAGCAGTGGGTGACAATTCAAAGAGAGATATGATGCAGCTTAATCCTATTCTGGTTGTTGAAATCTTTGATGCTTGGGGAATAGATTTTTTGGGACCATTTTCACCTTCATTTGGTAATGAATACATTTTGGTGGCAGTGGACTATATTTCAAAATGGATTGAAGCTGTTGCTACTAGGACAAATGATCATAAGGTAGTAATGAAGTTTGTAAAGAAAAATATCTTTTCTAGATTTGGTTGTCCTAGAGCTATTATTAGTGATGGGGGTTCTAACTTCACGAATTTTTAATTTCGAGCTCTGCTTCGTAAATTTGGCATCACTCATAAGCTCGCAACCCCCTATCATCCCTAAACCAGTGGCCAGGTTGAAGTATCCAATAGGGAAATCAAGACCATTCTGCATAAGACAGTTAGGCCGGATAGATAAGACTGGTCCGAGAGACTAGATGATGCATTATGGACCTACAGAACTTCATATAAGACTCCCATTGGCATGTCCCCATACCGTCTAATCTTTGAAAATACCTGCCACTTGCCCGTAGAACTGGAGCATAGAGCATATTGGGCCATTAAACAAATTAACTTTGATCTAACTCAAGCTGGTGCCCAAAGAGCTTTACAACTCAATGAACTGGAGGAACTAAGAAACGAAGCCTACGAAAATTCAAAGATTTAGAAAGCTAAAACCAAGGCATTCCACGATAAGCATATTCACAGGAAGACTTTTTCTATTAATCAAAAGGTTTGGCTTTTTAGTTCTAGGCTGTGTTTGTTCCCCGGTAAGCTGAAGTCCAGATGGGATGGACCGTTTATTGTAGTTAAAGTTTTTACTCATGGTGTGTTGTATCTCTGTGATTTTGATGATGCCAAACACTATGACTCATTATGAGCATGATGTCATATGTGCTTTGATGGATTGATGATTTGTTTCTGATGATCCAAACACTATGATTCATATATGCTTCACTCTGTATGTGTCTCTCTAGTTTTGGACAAGGTTAATGCATAATGATCACCATGTATAGAAGGTCAGTGCACATGTGTTCTTTTCTGTGTATTCAGGATGATGCACATTTCATTTTTCATGTAGACAATTGTGTGCATTTCATCGAACAGGTTGTGCACATGCTTTCTTCGCTATACAAGGACGGTGCATGTCGGTGTCACCAGCATATAGGTCGGTGCATGTTTGTGTTTAATTGTCTACAATCGATGCATGTTTTCCAGACTGCATATGAGGTCGGTGCACCTTCTTGTTTCTTCGTCAGAAGGTCGGTGCATATTTTGTTGTTCAGCATAGAACATTGGTGCACATTTTCTTGGCAGAAACTAGGTTGGTGCATCTTTTGCTTCATGCCATATGAAGTCGGTGCACATATCAGCTCAATGCACATAAGGTCGGTGCATCTTTGGCTGAATGCATATAAAGCCCAAGCACATTTGCTAGTGTGCATGCCAGGTCGGTGCACAACTGCATGCTCACCTAGAAGGTCGGTGCAGGTTCTGCATTGTGCATGACAAGGTCGGTGCAGTTTTTGCATTGTGCATACAAAGTCTGTGCAGTTCTTGCCTTATGCATATACAAGGCCAATGTACACACTGTAGTAGGTCGGTGCACATTTTCTATCTTGCATATGAAGGTCTGTGCATGTTACTGCTTGATGTATATGGAGGTCGGTGCATACATTGTAGCCGGTTGGTGCATGTTTGCATGCAAGCATATGAAGGTCGGTGCACCTTTTGCCTTGTGCATATAGGTCTGTGCATATATGATGAGGACATCACCAGCAATTTCATTTGATCAAGGATCCCGATGCTCGCCACCCATGCTACATCTTGTTCACCACTTTATTTCGAGTCATATGATGTAATTTTCATTTTCTTATCATGTACTTTTCCTTTTATTTGAGTCCAATACCTAGGTTAGGTAGCTATTTACCTAAGTCTTAAGTCTTTATGTGTGTTATTGGGCCCAATTATATGGGCTAGGCCAAGGGGCGCCCCCTTCCCCTTGGTTTAGTGTTAGTAGTCCAAGAGTCAGGGACTTATATGTAAATGTGGGATTCCTATAAATAGGACCCCAATCCCTCATTTGGAAGCTAATGAAGTATTGATAAAAATTTGCCAAAAGCATTTGTACATCTCTCTCTCTCTCCCTCTCTAGCTCTCACTCTCTCTTCTTCTCTCTCTCACTAAAAGGGGTGAACCCCTCTCTCTCTCCTCCCCCTCTCTCTCCCAATTTCACCCCCTCTCTCTCCTCCCTCACTTGCCACATCATCCCCCCCATTGAATACAACCCTTCACCTCCCAAGACTCATAAACCCCCTTTACTCCCACCACTCCCCAAGCAACCCTTCCCCTTCCCCATACAACCCTTCACATTCCCAAGGGAGAATCCCTTCTCCTAGACACCCTTTCCCCTCCCCAAAGCAACCCTTCCCATCCCCTAGGCCCCCCATTAATCCTTCCATTAATCCACCACCCACACCCAAGAGACACCCCCATTCCCCTAGGCCATTTGCGCCCCCACCATCCACCACCTCCCAGCCCATTCCCCACACCAGGTCCGCCCCCTGCCAACCTCCCCCTCTCCCCTCTCACACCCCCAAACCTCCCTCCCACATTCACAACCAGCAACCTTCCATCCCTCTTCGCTACCCCTCCATCCCTTACCTTCCCATCTCCACCAACAACCCCCCCTTCTTTTAACACTGCCCAGTTCACAGGTAGCAGATTGGGAGCCGACTTGCAGAACCTGCCCCGGAGTCATACGGAATTCCCTGAAGGCATACCATATATCTCCGGAAATATCATCCAGATAGCTTCGCAGCCGAGGTGGTCTCGCCGGCATCCGACATTTCTACTGTCCGTGGTGCCCATTCTCGTGCGGTTGCGCCAGATTTGAGCCAGAACCTGAGGTCTATTTGGCAGAGGTTGCACCGACATCATCAGTGCGATTCAGCCTAAACTCTCTTCTGAGAGTTGTTTGCTCTCCAAGTCCTCTTCACATGCGAGGTGGAATCGTCTCGTTCTGACTTCACTACAGATCGTGGTGCCCATTCTCGTGCGGCTGCGCTAGATTTGAGCCAGAACCTGAGGTCCGTTTGGCAGAAGCTGCACCGACGTCAACAGCGTGAATCAGCCTGAACTTTCTTCTGGGAGTTGTTTCTTATCCATGTCCTCTTCACGTGCGAGGTGGAATCGTCTCGTTCTGACTTCACTACAGATCGTGGTGCCCGTTCTCGTCCAAATGCACAGCCAGGACCAGAACCTGAACCAGAGCTGCAGTTCAGAAGCTGCCACGCCCTCACCTCTGATCTCCTGAGCACGCCACTTGTCCGAGGCGAAGATCCCCCTTTCCTCCATCTAGCACAGCAATCGGGGCCTCGTTCGGAGTTGGGAGCTCCCCGTTCCGATTTATTTCCCCCAAGTGCGCAGATTTTTCCTGCCAGGGAATGATCAGACCCCCTCTTCTTGTTCGGGCTACTCCTCCCTGCTCCGACGTCACCTAGAGCCCATCTCAGTTGCTGATCGAAGAGGACTCGACCACGCTTGCAACCGTCCTGATACTGCCTCAATTGGATAACGGGAGCGATCGGAGTGAAATCACCAACCTGATGCTACAACCTGCACCCCATCCGAGGCACAGCGGAACAGTACCAGTCCACCCTCTGCCCCGGCCAGCGTCGGCAACTTCTGGCGACAAAAAAATTCAGGGTCCATCCTGGACCAGTCACCGATGTTTCAACACTGATCCCATCTTATTTTGAGTCCGGGAGCGAGTGCAGCGGAGTCGACATCCAGTACCTAGCAGCGGGCAGAACCGGCAAGCAGCACTCCGGAAGGGCGAACCGGTCCCGTTCATAGTTCCTTGGCTCTCCCCGCCTGGCCGGCTTACCTCCCCTCCCAGCGTGGAGGTAGTGTTTGATTGTAACTATAATCTCCCCACCCCAAGTTCCCCCTCTTGTGCGAGGCGTAGTGGATGTAATTAATTTCAACAGGTTGAAGCTTCATCGACGCAGCGTGCGGGTGGCCCACGCTTCCCCGCTCGCCCTCGTCTCCGGCCGGGGTCGGTGTATTCACACTGATTAGGTGAGCTTCGGGTTGCCCTACTCTACTGGAATTGCTTTGCTTGTTTAGTAATGTTTCTTAGTGCCGTCGGTCGGTGAGTGAGTGCCTGATCTCAAAATATCATCAATTTGAGTGCTACCGCGGAGCGAGTTGTGAGAGAGCCACTATATCCCACGCCCTTGGCGTGCTGGCCGCCCACGGAATTGGGGCATCCCAGGCCCTTAGGGGTTCAGCCCAAGCTAGTTAAATCTCCGGAAAGGTGAGGTCCATTCTCAGACCCTCACCACTATCGCCAGTCCACCTACGGACCTGGGTGTGCGCGATGCGGGTGAATCCGCTTGAGTGGGTCCGCCGTTCGGATCGATTGCTTGCAAATTTAAGTCCGAGGGGTTGTGTCACATCAACTTGGTATCAGAGCAAGTTTTAGACTTGTCTCTACGAGTCTAGTCCTAGGGCATTGACATTTGAGTCTCCCTTGCATCATGTTTTCCATCACTCCCTTGCATGACCACCCTAGGGAGACACCCCAACTATCTATGGACCAATTTGACGCTTTCATCAACAAATGTCATAACTGTATAGATACCCTCACCTCCCGGCTTGATCGACTTGAAGCAAAAGGGAACCACGGCCCTAGGGCTTGGTCACCTCGGGATGGATTTAGAGCCAATGAACCCCCACTTAGGAGCAATGGCCTTAGAGTCTTGCCTCCCCGGGATGAATTTGAATGGGAAACCAAAGGACCCAGATACCCATGGGAAGAGATGAGGAATGAGATTAAGAAGATCTTCACTCCCCCTTTCCCTCCCAGTCAACCCAAGACCTCCCTTAGGGCCCAAACTCCACCACCCCAAATAATTCCAACCCCGATCACCACCACCATTCAAACCAAATTGGCCACCACCCAACCCACAAATCCTCCTCCCACCCCTTCCCAAAAGGAACTTAAGGAGGTGACCGAAGTCTATGAGGCTCCCCTAGATTGGGAAGAAGAATATGAAGCCCAATTGGGTCAAAAGAACTCGTTCCTTCCCAAAGAGAACCCATTGAGCCAAATTAGGTGCACCCTCCCCCATGAGTTACAAGATCCCCAACCTAGGCCTCTACTACTACCCCTCCCCATTCTATCCCAAGTCCCCCATTACCCACCACCCAAAGAGCACCACAGGTCAGTCCTCATCACCCCACCCACAAAGGACCTACTCACCTCCTTGGTAGAGGAAACCATGATACCCACACCCGACCCCCTAGTAGGGAACATCCCAGAACCACTCCCCATCTTAGAGGAAACTCATGGCCAAAACGAGGAAGATGTTTCACCTTTCATGCCACCCCCAATTTGGAGTGAACTTATCATAAGTGGGCCCTTGGTTAGATGGCTTGTGGAAAACCGGGCTCACCCTATCCTGCCCTATGCTTACCCTTCCATGGAACAACACCTCCCCATAGTACCCTTATCCACCTATTGTGAGCGACGTCACGCGGTTAAGGGAAGAGCGGAGAGGACGCGGAGCGCGCGCGGGCTCCTTCTTTTTTTGTTTTGTTTGCTTTGCAACACAGAAATAAGAGAAGAGAGAGAAGGGGCCACCACGGGAGATTGCTCCGGCGGGGCGAGCGGGACAAGTGTGATATAGCAAAATATGGGGGTTAAACGGCCATAGCTGGAAGTGACTCACCGCGGCCTCGGGGGGACGGGAATGGTACAAAAATTAAATAACAAGAATTGAAACGGCCATTGGGGAAGTGACTCGCCGCGGCCTCGAGAATATGAGCAGATAATAAGATGACAGAATATAGAGAGAATACAAAGAGCGGGAATTTAAACGGCCATTGGGGAAGTGACTCGCCGCGGCCTCGAGAACACAAACAGATAAGAATATAACGTATAAGAACGTGAATTTAAACGGCCATTGGGGAAGTGACTCGTCGCGGCCTCGAGAACATGAATAGATAAGAATATAACATATAAGAACGGGAATTTAAACGGCCATTGGGGAAGTGACTCGCCGCGGCCTCGAGAATATGAGCAGAATATAACAGAGTATAAAGAGAATATAAGAACGGAAATTTAAACGGCCATTGGGGAAGTGACTCGCCGCGGCCTCGAAAACAAGATGTGATCGCCAGGGGCCGAAAGACCCCAAAATAAGAAAGTGATCGCGCCTACCTCAAGAGCGGGAGATGGCGGGTTGCTTCTTCCTCTCCCTCCGGCCGGCCGACGGAGAGGGCTTTCCTCGGCTACCCTTGCAAAACAACGACAAACAAATGACAAGTGGATTAGAAAGACGGAGGTGTAGTATTTAAATCCTTGCGATAAAAAAAATAACGATGGCAAGACACACACCTGGTTGGTGTTATCTTTTAAACCCTCTCGGACTCGAGTAGGAGGAAAATGAGATGATGGATGTAAGAAGTGTATAAGAAAAGGCGCCCTTATGAAGGGGGATAGTGGATGCAAGATGATGAATGCAAAAGAACTACGAAGAAAAGGAAAGAATTGGCTTATTGGATATGCCGATGGTGAAATCCGGCGGAGCTCCGGCAGCGTGGGGACGACGTGGAAGCGCGGTGGATGAAGACGACCTTCCTCTCGCGAGCGTGAGCACCCGAGAAGCCAGCAGAACCTCCACCTACAAAAGAACCCACGGGTTAGAAAATGACTCCGTAGCCTCTGGGCTCTGGCAGCCTATCGGATCACTTCTAAGCTCCCCCAGAACTGAGGGGGTGGGCCTCTATTTATAGAGCTCCGGAGGGTGGAGGCGTCCAGGACCCTGGACACCTCCATCAGGGCCGAATTAATGATTTATTCTATTTTTATATATATTTTTTGGAATAATTTTGTGGGGGCGTCCAGGGTCCCGGACGCCTCTAACAGGTCCACCGAAAATCGATGACGGCCGCACGCGGTTTGGCACAACGCGTGGTTTTGTGAGCGGCGCCTCGTGATTCAGAAATGGGCGCATCCAGTTGACTGGACGTCTCTATAATTTGGCTTTTTTCACACACGACAAACCGTCGTTCGGTGGGCGGCGCCCGTGAGAGAGTTGATGGAGGCGTCCAAGGGCCTGGACGCCTCCAAAATATATTATTTTATTTTTTATTTGTCTTTTGTGCCAAGGCTGGCATTTTGATTTTTTTATAATTATTTTTATGGAGGCGTCTAGGGACCTGGATGCCTCCATTAACATATATATATTTTTATTTTTTATTTTTTTGTTTTTTATGCCAACTGGCATTTTGCACACATTTTTTTATTTTTATTTTTATGGAGGCGTCCAGGGCCCTGGACGCCTCCATTAATATATATATATTTTATTTGGTTTGGGCCCTGAGAAAATAAAATAAAATAAATTAAAAATATGGGGGCGTCCAGGGGCCTGGACGCCCCCATTAAGACCCACCCGGGTTCTCAAATCAGGCGTCGGCGGTCGCCCGTCAGACACCCTTCCTGATTCCGGAACCTCCTGATGCGTCTGACTGGTGTTGACGCTGTCCGAATGCCGTGACGGGACGATTCCGAATGCCGAAAAGGGCAGAAGAAGACCCAAGAAAAGGAAGTACTTGAGTGATTTAAAATGTGTAAGCCGTTGCGGGGCGTCGTATAGTAATATGAGACTTTCTCAGGAGGCGTCAAGAATGGCGTGTCTACAGCTGCCCCGCCTTGGCGTCTGCTTTGCAAGGGAGCGACACGTAGTGGAATGGTATCGAAGTGGAGTGAAATGAAGTGGGAGCGGACTGATAAGTTGATGCCAAGGTGTGATGAGACACGCTTTTGACGTTATTGTTTGGAATCTTTTCTGAAGTTTCAATGAGGCGACCTTGAAGAAGGTCTTTCAAATATTGACGATTACTTGGACGGAGATCAAATAAGGGAGGGTGAGATGTGTGCTCAGGCACGAAAAAGGAGACCAACTTCTCGGTGTGGAAGTACCTGGGTCATAAACCGGAGGTTTCACCTTTGGGGAGCGGTTACCAGCCAATGTGGAAGTGCTGCGGCCAAGGTGGGTCCAACAAGGTCAAAAGTAAAGGAATATCTGAGGGTCTGTCCAAACAAGGGTCTCCTTTGGAAGAGCAGCGTAGGGCTGTCTCAAGGAAACTCAGTATTTCATTCGGAGTGGAATATCTCATATTTGTGGGAATTGAAACACAATGGCTTTCACAATCGAATCACTTGAATGGTCTTCCGCAATAAATCAAAGTCCTATATGAATGCATGTTGGGTTTAAAGAAAAATTTAAAACAAACTAAAATAGAAAATAGCCAAGGATAATATTGTCAACTTGTTAAGAACGGGTCAGGATACCACTCCGGTGAGCCGACACTGGGCTGGGGCCCGTTTATCCGCGCACCAACTCACTGAATGGAACCGTCGTCCCCATGCTACCACAAATTAACGGCCTATCCGTACAACCCAAATTCTTCCGGGATCATCACCGTTTTTGTTGAAGGGGAACTCAAATCCTAGATTCGCTCGGGCCGCAAGGTCCTTGACATATTCTAGTAGCGTAGGTATCGTATACTATGATGCATGACATGGTGGGACCAACCATTGAAAGGTGGGACAGGAGATAGGACAAAGATGTCCGTTAGTAAAACCTGCACAGGCCAGCAAAGGTTAGCAACATCAGAAAGTGGCAGAATCACAGCAAAATCGCACCACAGTACAAAGGAGATCCAGACAAAATCTTGACAATGAGCACTGATGTGACATGTTCCGTCCTGTAGCGATCTTCCCTTCCTATAAGAACTCCCCTTAGGCTAGTTCATTCAAATGCACCAAGGTGGGTTTTGGAAGCTCAGGAGAGGAAAGAGAGGAGAATCTAGAGATTTTCAGGATGGAAGGAGAGTCTTCCCGCGTTATGAAGAGGAGCAGGCCTAGCAGCGAGATCAGGCGACTCTCCGACTTCGAGGGTCATCTGAGTGGGATGATCTTGTCGCATATGGTAAGCTGATTCATTTCAAATTTTCCATGTAAACCTTCTTCTTACTTCCTTCATTTCTTCTTTCTTTCCTCTTCCAGCCATATCCACTCTTCCCAGGCCCGAGGAAGTTTTCCAAACTGCCATGGCTTTCAAAGCTAACTTCCAATATCTCCATTGGCATGAGGGCCATACTCTCGAAGTGGCATCTGCAGGGGCTCCTTATTCACGCCAAACATTATGAGAAGATTCGTATGGACTGGGCGGCTATGGGCGCACTAGTGGAGATCTGGCATCCCCAGACCCATACTTTTATCTTCCCGACCTTCGAGGTGACCATCCTCCTCGAGGAGGTGGAACTTCTGCTCGGATTGAAGAAATTCAAGAGTGACGGGAAGGTGAAGGCTATGCAGATGCTGACACGGGTGACTTCCGAAAGCGTTCTTGGGAGCTTCATGCCGCCCGACGCAGCCAGAAAGGTCCGTACTCAAAAGGGGATCGATCTCCAAAAGCTTGCGGAGTGGGTCATGGACGCCCTGAGAGGGTCACCAGACGATGACTATTTGGAGGGAATTATGAAGGGGTTCACCATTTGTCTGGCGGGTGCTCTCTTGTTTCCTTATACCGACAACATAGTGGAGGAGGATCAACTAAGTGCCATTTACGGGATCTGGAGTGGAAAGAGGGTGGGACCCGCCGTCCTTGCCTATCTTTACAGCGGCCTTACTGCCTCGAGCATGGATAAGCCTCCTTTTGGTTGCGCACTTGTCTTGAATTGCTGGCTTGATTTGCACTTCAAATTCGACCACCGCGAGGGAATGCCAACTGCTTCGAAGCTCTTCCAACAAAGCCTGCTTCACCACATAGCCGACGTGTTAGGCTTCGGTGGTACTGTAGTGAACCGCGTTCCGTGGCTGAAGAAACGTGAAGACTGGCGGTCTCACTTTCGTACCGTGACACAAGGCTTCTTTACTTGCACACCGGCATGGTTGCTTCCGCTAGATCTCCTCATGAGGCCTTCTCTCGAAGTTGATCTTCAACTGATCGACGCGACCGAGTTCGTCCTTTATAATGCGCATCGGTGCTACCTCCAGATTGGCATCCCACGCCATTCGTTCCCGCCACCGACTGGCATCGTTCCTTTGAAGAAAAGGGAGTTGGGCACTGAAGCGGACGCGAAAGAAGCGAAGGCCATTAAAGCTCCCTGGAAGATAAGTGTTGCAGGAAAGGCCTTAGCGCACGTGGTGGAAGAATGTGAGCCGTGGAGGGCTTATGTAACCGAACTGGAGAAGTTAAGGCCTAAGGTGCCTAAGCCCCTGATGTAGTTCACTCTGCTTTTCTGATGGAATAAAATCTGGCATTTGGCAGTTTTGGACCAGTTCCGTTAATTATTATTATCTTTTTTGTGGTTTTTCTTTTTCTTTGTGTTATTATTATTATTTTTTGTTTGGATTATATACATACTCTTATCTTTTTTACTTTTATTATATATATACACTTTTTTTAAAAAAATTTTTTATTGTGGGGGCGTGCAGGGGGCTGGACGCCCCTAATTTTTTATTTTTAAATTTTTTTAAGTTTTTGTCTTGGGGGCGTCCAGGGGTCTGGACGCTCCTATGTTTTTATTTTTGATTTTTTTGAATTTTTTGATTTGGGGGCGTCCAGGGTCCTGGACGCCCCAAATTTTTTTGAATTTTGAAAAAAAAGAAAAAAGATGGGGGCGTCTAGGCGCCTGGACGCCCCAAAGAGGCTGGATTCTATATATATGGGGGGGGGGGGCTCCCCCCTTTGCTCAATTACTGTTCATTCAAACCGCCCAGTCAATCCAGACGACCCATTCTTCATCCCAATGGAGCGAGGAGGATCGAGCCAGGGTCCACAGAAGCGGAAGTGACGGGCTCGTCGTCCGAGGAGGCTGAGGGATGATGCCGAGGAGGCTGCTGCGGCGGAGGAGATTGCCGCGGGTGAGGAGGCTCTTCCTTTGGCCTTGGAGGCTGCAGTGGACGCTGGCGACGCGGCAGAGGACGAGCACGATCCGGTAAGCCCCTCGGAACTCTCACTCTGTGGTTCAATAGGCTAAACGGACGGGTGAGAGGCTGTGAGAGAAGGCCGGGGAGTGAGGGAAAGGAGGCGTCCAGGGCCTTGGACGCCTCCACATTTTCTTTATCTTTTTTATTTTTTATTTATTTATGAAAATAATAGAAATATAATTAAAAATAAGGAGGCGTCCAGGGCCTGGGACGCCTCCATGATAATATATATATTATTAATATATTTTTTGTTTTGGTTTTGGGGTTTTTATAAAAATAAAAGAAAATAAAGGAAAAGGAAAGGAGCCGTTCAGGGGCCTGGACGCCTCCATAAAAAATAAATATTTTTTTAAAAAATAAAATAAAATGAATAAGTAGTATATATAGTGTTATTGTTTATTACTATTCATGATACTGATGTGTTTTCTGTTGGTTTTGTGGTGTGTAGGGCGTGATGAAGGGCCGGATCAGCTGGTCCCTGGTGGTGGCAGCATACCGCGGGCTGCCGGACTTCCAGAGGGCGCGTGTGGACGCCATGGGCTTTGGAGCTTTCCTTAGGATCGAGCCCTTTCGGCTCGACCTTCCTCTTATCCAGGCATTGAGGGAGCGGTGGCACGCACCGAGCCAGGCGTTTCTGATGCCCTGGGGGCACATGGTGCCGACACTAGAGGACGTGGCTCGGATTACCGGGCTACGAGTTGACGGAGAGGCAGTCAACGGGGTCACCTACCCTGACTACCGAGAGTGTGCCCTGGACCTACTCTGGTTAGAGACGAGCGTGAATGATAGAGACAGCAGGGTAGTCGGCCGAGTGGAGATCATGGAGGCGCTCGGATTCGTCGACCCGCGCCAGCGGGTTAGCGAGACTAGAGCGGAGTTCTTGGCTCGACTGGAGGGGGATGCTCGTGCAGCTTTCACCCAGGATCCGAGCGAGAGGGAGCTGGTGTGATGCTGGACGAGATACGGACACGGCAAGCTCGCGATCGTCCCTTGATGAGGGAAGCGTCGGACGTGCACGGTTGAGAAACCGGTAAGAGCTAGGGTGGTCGGCTCGAACTTTCATGCCCGGATCGGGTCACGGGACGGTCTCGCTCACTCTCTCGCAGCAACGGTGATATGAAATTATAACGAGCTAGGTCCTAAAACATGCTCTCTAGCAGTGGCATAAACAAGCATATATGAAATAAGCGAAATGCCAAGTGTAGGAGCGAAGACGATACCTCCACGCGCTCGGCGTGGGGACGACGGACCCGGCCGAAACTCGTACTCCCGGAACAATATTACACAATATTACAGAAATGCAAGCCGCTGCCCACTCCACGCAGGGAGGTAAAGGGCTACACAATGGGGTCCGGGAGGACCGAATTCGGGTTGACGGGCGGCTTCTCGCGTTGATTCGGCAACGCCCGAACTAATGACGGTGGGGCCCACGTGCCGTCCTGAGGGGCCGTGTGGGACCCGGGTCACCGCTGTGGTGGGGGACACTGATGGAAGCGATCCCCGGGATGGCGGCACGCTGGAACGATGATCGGAGGCCGGGCGGCTCCGGCCGGCGCCCGTCTGGAAAACTTCCCATGGATCTGCAGTTTCTGGTTTTCAGCGCGCTGTCCGGCGAGAACGGACGCTGCGGTCAGATCCGATGTCGGATTGACACGAAATTAGCGCCGTTGGAAAGCTGACTCGAAGTACTTCAATGTAGGCCTAGATATCTGGCCTGGATCTTCGCTGATCTGGACTTATAGAATTTACAACCTCCTGTTGTACAGTAACTGAATACTCAGATCTGTAGAGCTGATCTCTGATAACTGCCGTTGACCGCTAGGAGGACCTTGGATGCAGACTTCGACTTCTTCATAAAAGTTGTAGGATTTTGAGTTGGGAAGATGGCAAAGTTGGTTTGGACACGTTTGGATGTGTCTATGAATTTCTATGATTTGTTTACTGGAAGAAGGTCAAATCTGAGATCTGGCTGGAGGTACTGTAGCTCCGGTAGAACATGAATTTTGAAAAATAGGTAAAAGACTCAAAAAAAATTAATAAAAATGGTGGTGGTAGGGAAAAATGGACAGAAACCTCAGTTAAATTGGGAGGGCAAACGAAATTCAAAATGGTGGTAGAAGGGGATGAACTCAAAGGTTCTGTCACTGTAGACAGAGACAGATCTGATTTGAGTTTGGGGAATGAACAAAGTGGAAACAATATGAAACGGGGGAATTTGGAGCTGAATTATTTTTTGAGGAAGGGTCTATAAGGTAGGAACCAACCCTAAAAATTTGAACTCTATCTGAACTCGTGGCTGACTTGAGGAATTTCCGAGCTTCACCTCTGTCCAGCAAGACAGAACACCGAAATTGATCCCGTGGCGGCTCGAAGGCGGCACGAACGGCGGCGGCGGCGGCACCGGTGATGATCAGAGGTTGAGAGGGGATGAAGGGAGGTAGAACCACTCTAGATATGGGGTTGAAGGTGGAAGAACAACAGGGGGAGGAGAGAGGGGCGCACCAAGCTCCAAGAGACTCAACAATTTTCTGATTTTTTCATTGAATTTCTTATGAAAATACAACATTATATATGACTCCAATCAAATCTAATATGGACCCTTGAATCAAGGGTTGGGGATTGAATGGCTGAGATGAGGTGTGAATAACACACCAAATACAATTGTTTAATCCACCTTGACCATCTCCATTCAACCTTAGACTAATTACATTCAAACTCCACCTAATACACACCAACCAAGCCACCAAGCCTAATAAGGCCAAAGAAGCTTGTGCCCCCCTTCATGGGCCAAGGCCATTCATGGGCCAAGAGCAACCTAATAGCTCATGCTAGGCATGGGCTCTTCCCACTTAGTTGGCCCATGAGGGAGTGTAACCCAAGTTGGGCCTTAAGTGCATTAGTGACCCAATAGACACCTAATGACCCAATATGGCATAAGCTCCTTAATGGACTCTACTAATGGCAACCTAGCCATGGACTCTACATTACAAATGGCCCATTGGCTTGATATAAGCCTTACAAGGAGCCCAAATAAAAGAAATCACACAATTACAATCTTATACAAGCCACAACACACAAATACACTTCACCCGTGTATGGAAATCGCCTTTGATGCCCCATCATGGTGGATCTAGACCTTCGGAGGTTTCTTTTCTTCTTCCTGGGCCGCCTTTTGCTGGGGACGAAGGGGGATGGCATCCACTGCCGTTTCCTCGGGATCTTGGCGGATCTGGACAGAGTGGGACACTACGCGTGGGGAGCGGCCCTGCTTGCCCATTTGATTGCTGATCTCTCCCAGACTTCGGAGAAGGAGACGACAGTCAGCGGCTTCGCACCTTTCCTCCAGGTACACAATTTATTTATGCATTTTCACAGTTAAATATGCAATTATTGTACTAATGACGTATGATGGATGCAGGTGTGGAGCTATTACTATTTCCCGATGGGGAGGGCTAAGCATGGGAACAGGAGGGCGGTCGTGGTTGCAGCACCCCACGGCTACCAGCTGGCGTCGCTTCGTCTGGAGCTGAGCGAGTATCCCGAGGCCATGGTATGATGCGTATGATTTTTTATATTTTTTTTATGCATGTGACTATCATGATGTATGCATGGTGATGCAGGTGGTGTGGAGACCCTTCCTGGGCATGGGCGACGCTGGCCAGCCTTGGGTTGTAGAGGGTCTTCCTCGTTTCAGGCGGGACGTGTGGGTCCATTGCCTGAACGAGATCGAGCCGCTTCGGCTGTGGCTGGTTATGAGGACGTTGGGGCTAGCCCAGGAGTGGGTTGATGTAGAAGAGCCGGCCCGCATTGGGCGGAAGACCAAGGGGAAGGCGAAGGTTGTGGACTGGCGTACGCGCTTCCCAGCCCAGTACCAGGACTGGCAGCAGGGCGGGGTCCCAGTGGTGTCCCATGTACAGGACAGTACTGATTACCTGAGACGGTACCGGGCTACGTATGGGGACCGCCTCTTCCTTGGTGGTATGGCAGGGGTAAGTGAAATGAGAATGCTTCACTCTTTTATATGTATATGCATGTGGTACTAACTTACGTGCAATGCAGGATGCTCGTGATACCATGATCGCCGACCTGCGGGCCCAGTTGGCGGATGCCAGGCGACAGTTGGTGGCCATCCGACAGGAGTTGGAGATCCTGGTGAGTTTATGCGATGCATTTTTTTGTGACCTAGATTTTTGATACTTGGCCTCTAACTATCATTCGCTCTGTGTTTCAGCGGGCCCACCAGACAGCGGCAGCCGGGATGGCTGGTGGAGCGGGTTCCAGTTCGCGGGGCCCTCCTCCGGAGGTTTCTGCCCTCCAGGAGCAGCTGGCGTATGCGGTGGCTCGGGCTGAGGAGGCCGAGCGTTACCGCGAGGCTCGAGTGAGCGTTTGCCTGACCTCGACTCTCCTTCTGGCTGCCCTCCTTCTATCACTGTTGTTCTCTTATGGTGCATGCGTGCTTTGACAGGTGGCCGAGATCCGAGAGGCCCTGGCGCGTGCTGTTCGAGCTGAGCAGGAGCGCGATGCCCGGGTGGCAGAGCGTGACGCCCGGATTGCGGAGCTAGAGGAGGAGCGGCGACGGGAGGCTGAGGAGCTTCCTCGCGACGTAGTGGATCTGCGGATCGCCCTCGAGCTGTCGAGGAGAGAGGCGATGAGGGAGAGAGAGGAGAGGGAGAGGGATAGGGAGAGCGTGGAGAGAGAGAGGGAGAGGGATAGGGAGAGAGAGAGGGAGGAGCGACAGCGGGATCAGACCGAGAGGAGGGCTCTAGAGGCCCAGCTGCTGGAGCTCCGATTGAGTCTCGGCACGGCGGAGGGGAGGCTTCGAGAGAGCGAGGAGCGGTACCAGAGGGTGAAGGAACGCGGGGCGCGACTTCGTCAGTCTGGTTCTTTTTCCATGGGCAGCTATATGGTTTCTTCGGCCGAGGAGCGTCGTCGCGCCTTCGAGGCTGGAGTGCCACCGTAGGGCGAGGCGAGCACGGCTTCTCAGGGTTCGCAGAGGCCCCCTAGGGATCCCCGGCGGAGGAGGGAGGAGAGAGATGACCAGGAAGGTGATGGTGAGAGTTAGAGAGTTGTTTGTACACATCACCCTTCTCACTGTATGATGTACTTTCGGCTATTATATGAAATGAAAATAGCTTCCTTGTGTTGTGTGTACTTTTCTCTCTCCCACACTTTCTTCTTTGCACTGAGTTGTCCTTCGAGGCACGCTCCACGAGACCTTGCCCTGAACAGCGGGGAACTACGCTTTGCATGGGGGGATTCTATTTCCATTCTCCCCCTTTTGGGCGCGTCCAGGCGCGAGGACGCGTCTTAATCCTTGAATTCAAATTTAAAGCGTCGGGTGGCCTTTCTTCTCCCGTGCCTTACCCGCAAACGAGCCCGCCTTCTGCCGAAACTCGCTTGCCCCCTTTCTCGTCTTCCTCCTCTTTTGATCGATGGAGTTCGGTGGGCCCGACCACGATGAAGGTGGAGAGGGACGCGGGACCCCTCGCCCAAGGAGGGACGCGCCCGAGCACGGAACGGCGTCCATGGAGGAGGAAGGGCCGCTCCGGGCCCCCGAGGGACCCGAGGGGCCCGATGGCATGGGAGGAGGTGAACACGGTCCGGTAGGTCCTCCGATCTCTTCCTCTTTTAATTCATTTTGGGTTTTGAAGCGAGCCGCGCGAGGGGGAAAGGGTTCGGCGAGTGTTGCACTCAAATGATGGACGCGTCCTAGACAGGGGACGCGTTCCTTTTGACTAATGTGGGACCCCTTTCTTGGTGCAGGACATGGCAAGGACCCTGGGTCTGGCCGATGAGTGGGCGAGTGCGGATGAGCCGAGCCGCGTCAGGAGGGAGAGTCGCGGCAAGGCGAGGCTCGAGGACTGGCCCGTACGTCTCCCTAGACAGCAAGGGGGTATACTGGTGCAGGACAATGCCGACTTCCTACGGCGGCAGAGAGAGAGCTACGCGGGGCTTCCCCAAGCTGGGGACACGCGTGGCATCGGCGGCTCGCGCGCCCAACTGTCAGAGACTAGGCGGCAGCTGGCCGTCGCTCAACATGAGTTGTCGCTCCTGGTAAGTTACGTGCCGCACTTTTAACTTCAGATTTTGGAGTTTCACTGACGGCCGTTGTTTATTTTGTTCTAGCGTGCCCAGCAGACAGCGACAGTGGGAGTGGCTGGTGGATCTTCCAGCTCCTCGGCCCCTTTTCTCGAGATTACCTCCCTCCGGGAGCAACTTGCCGGTGCGGTGGCCCGCGTGACCCGGGCGGAAGAGGAGTGTGACGCCTAGGTGGCGACTGTAGCGGAGCTGCGGCATCGTGGTGAGGAGAGACCTTCTCCAGACATCCTGGAGTTAAGGGTTCTTCTGCAGATGATGAGGAGAGAGACAGAGAGAGAGAAAGCCGAGAGAAGGTCCGAGCGACAGCGGGATCTGACCGAGAGGAGGGCCTTGGAGGCCCAAGTGGGGGAGCTCCAGCTGGGCCTTCAGGCCGTCGTGCAGAGGCTAGGAGGGATGGAGACGCGCTATGAGAGAGCGCGAGAGTTCAGGGAGCGACTCCGCCAGTCCGGTCGCTTTGCCGCCAGTGGCTTCTTCGCCACGCCAGGGGAGGAGCAGCGAGTCACTGCTGCGGAGCAGGTGCCCAGAGGCGAGGCAGGTGCTACTGCACGGGGATCCCGGAGGCTTCTGAGGGACCCTCACCTCGGGGGAGAGGAGGAGAGTGCCCAGAGAGATGAGTGATGGTGAGGATTGACGAGCTAGTGGACCCGCCACCTCTCTATGATTGTAGTGTTTGTGACAGCTTATGTAGAATTATGAATGGAGTGATTTGATTTTCTGCTATTTATTTGCTCTTTTGTGCGTTCCTTCTACCCTACACTTCTTCTCCTTTGCACTGTTCCCATGTGATGGGTCTGCCGAGACTCCGCCCCGAGCGGAGAATCGCGTCTTGTTGTGACCATTTCCACAGGAATCTACCGTCGAAGTCAAAAAGACGGCCCTAGTTTCTTTTCCCGAATGCTGTGTCAAATTTTGCGGATGTCCTCCAAATCATGATAGGGTATCCCTAGACAACATAGGAGCTATTCGTCCTAGTTTTCGTCCAGTCAATCACCCTGTGCGAGCGGTGAAGCGACACATGGGACCGCTTGGCCGGTGCCTCATTGCGAGGGCTATCATTAACAGGTGATGGAGGCAATCTTGGCCCGCACTCCTTCCATTTCTATAAATTCTTGTCCCTTTTATTTTCCCAGGTATATCGAGAGCTAACTCGAGGAGCACAAGTTCTCACGGGAGAGGAGGAGTTTGAAATTCTGAGGGTTGGATGGAGGGCGAATCTTCCCATTCCTCGAAGAGAAGCAGGTCCAGTGGTAGTAGTTCCAGGAGGCTTTCAGACCTTGAAGGGCACTTCAGCGAAAGGGCCCAATCACAACTCGTAAGCCAAGGTTTCTTGCCCTTTTTTCATTCTTTCTTCCTTTCTTCCGACCAAACCTCACCCCCATTCCTTGTATGTGTAGGTTGTGATGAAATCACAAATCTTATGGGAGTTGGTAGTAGCAGCGTACAGGGGCCTCCCAGATTTTCAGAAGGCGAGGCTAGACGTGATGGGATTTGGTACCTTTCTTCGGATCGAGCCAATCAAGCCCGACCTGGTCCTGATCCAAGCCTTGTGTGAGAGATGGGACCCAATGAGTCGGGCATTCCTGATGCCGTGGGGGCACATGGTGCCCAGCTTGGAGGATGTGGTCCGGATCACAAGCCTGAAGGTAGAGGGCGAGGCAGTGACCGGAGTCACTTACGCGGACTACAGAGAAGGTGCCCAGAAGTTACTGGGTTTGGACCTGGATGGTCGGAAAAACAGGTCGGTAGCTAGGGCGTCCCTGATGGATGCATTAGGGCTCACCGACACTCGTCGGCGGGACGATGAATCCTCAGAAGAGTTCATGGAAAGGATAGAAATAGGATGCCGCGCCGTGTACTGCACAGATTTCGGCGACTGGGAAAGATGCAATATAGATTTGAGTAGATTTCTCCTCTTCCTTTTGGGGAGATTGGTACTGAGCTCGAAAGGGGACGGTATCCAATGTTGCTTCCTGGAGCTGCTGTCAGACCTTGAAAGAGTAGGGTATTATGCCTGGGGAGCCGCCATGCTGGCACACTTGTTTGCAGGCCTATTCCAAGAAATGGATCGTGAGATGACTGTGAGTGGTTTCACACCATTCATCCAGGTATTTTTTTGGTTTTGCTTGCTTTTTATTTTTTTTGTGTTTTTGCAAAGTTCTGATGACCTGCGCCGAGCAGCTGTGGAGCTATTATTACCTCCCTATGGGGAGAGCTCGGCATTGGCGACCTGCGATGGTGCCGCTAGCCAGGCGGTGGGAATCCATCATGAGTGCGGCACCCCTAACCTACCAACTGATGGTGCTAAGGCGGGAGCTACATGAGTTCCCTGCAGCGATGGTAAACTGGAGACCCTACTCAGACATGGTCGATGCCGACCAGCCGTGGGTTCTAGCAAGTCGTGCCCGGTTCGGACGGGAACTGTGGATGCACTGCCTGAATGAAATCGAACCGCTTCGGCTACGATTAGTTATGAGGACTTTAGGACTGGCTCAAGAATGGGTGGATTCAGCTGCGCCACCTCGTGTCGGGAGAAAGACGCGGGGACCGGCGACCTGCATTGACTGGCGCGTGTGATTCCCCGAACAGTATGAGGACTGGCAACGGGGTGGCACGATTGTAGAATCACAGGCGCGGGATAGCGAGGACTACTTGCGTCTATATAGGACAAAGTACGCAGAGCGGCTCCAACCCCGGGGACTTGCGGAGGTAGGTTTCCCCTTTTTCTCTTTTCTTCTTTCTCCCTTTTCTCTTTTTTTTGATTTTCCGGTGGAAATGCTGACTCGTATGGCTGCAGGATGTCCGGGATGCCATGATAGCGAATTTACGAACTCGCTTGGCAGAGATGGAACAAAAGTTGGGCGATGCCCGCGGAGCTACGAGCGCCTTGGTAGGTGTATAGTGCGCGTTCGTAATTAAATCCTCAGATTCTTGATGTTGGCTGCTAATTCACGCGGTCGTAGCATGCCCAGATTGGCGCGGCTTCCCCAGCGATGGGAGTTGGTGGTGCCTCTTCCAGCTTGTGGATTCCCACCTCAGAACTTGACTTGCTTCATGAGCAACTTGCTCACGCCACGTAGCGTGCTGCGGAGGCAGAAGGGATGCTCTCTATACAGGTAAGAGTCTCAGTGTTAAGTTCTCCTTGTTTATGCCTTATCGTGTATCTGAGATGGTACACTCGGTAGGAAAAGGAGACGGAAGAAGCGCTTGGCCAAGCTGCACAGAAGGAGGCTAGGATAGCAGAACTGGAGAGGGAACTGCGGCGTCATCCTGATGATGACTCCTCTAGGGATGCTGTGGAACTGAGGATCACTCTCCAGTTGGAAAGGGAAGACCGTGAGAGAGAATGTGCAGAGAGAGAAAGAGACGCGGAGAGAGAAAGAGCCAACAGATTGACTGAAAGGGAGGAACGAAGGGCCATGGAGGCCCAACTATTCGAACTCCGAATCAGCCTTGGCCTTGCTGAACAGTGGCTGAGAGATGGTGAGGAGCGCTACCGAAGAGCATGAGAGCGTGGCTTTCATGTTGGTAGCTTCTCTACTGCTTCCGTAGATCAACGCCGGGATACGGGAATAGGAAGAGGAGTACAGAGCGGTAGGAGTACCGCTTTTCGTAGTTGGGTAGCACCTTTGAGAGTGTTTTGTCCGGAGAGTAGTGGGACGAGTAATGCAGAGAGAGAGGGCGGAACTTGATGTAATTTTTTTGGTTTTTTGGAATAAAACACAAGGTTCGGTTTGTTTGTTTTTCACCTATGCTTCTATTGCCTGAATCCCTGCACACATCACTGAAATAAACAAATCAGAATTTCTTTTCTGACTTGGCCCCTTGCTCAATAAGCAAATGGTCACTGTGACTGTCCTTGATAACTGGTCAAGGGGCCAAGCCTTTATTTTAACGAAGGCAAGGGAAAGAAGTGGTGATGATAAATGCGACATGCAAGCACACGAATGCAAGCGGTATTAAAGTAAGATGCTGCACGCAAATGCAATCATGCAAAATTGATTTGTTTTCTTTTTTATATTTGATATTTTTTTATTTTATCATAAAAAGATTTTTTTTGTTTGCAAATATGTACATTTTCTCTTTTCCATTTTTTTGTTGTTTTATCATCTCAGTTTTTTATTGCTAACGCCCAGCAAGCACCCAAATGGCACCTAACCTTCGTGAGAACAGGGGTTTCTTACTAACCTCCCAGGTATCCTAAGTGCATATCTAGGTTGATTTGGGCCTCTAGACCCCTCAAATGATGATCCCGCCGGCTAAGACTTACCCTGATGACAATACCGTCATGTCATGCTTAGGCTCCCAGTCGCTTCCAACCACAGGGATTCACCCAAAAGGTGTTCGAGGTAAATGATTTGCCCGACCCGGGTCTGTTTCCTCACAACTCTAGATGGTATATGATGGAACACCCTGGAACCCTAACGACCAACCGCGCGACGCTGACCGGAATCAGACGCCGTCGCACCCATAGGTGACGCGCTTGCATTGGCCTAAGCCCGAGGTTAAACAAGAAGATATCAAGGTGGTAAATAGGGGTCTTGACCAGCCAGAAACACAGAGACTCCTTTGCAGCGATAGCTTTTGCTTTTCAAAGTAGGCAACCAAATGTATATATTAAAATAAGGTCGCAGACCCTGGGCAGTTTTCACCTTTCAGAAACTCCATCGGACCTTCATCTTTAGAGGGAGAAGGAAGAGTGTAGGGGATAAACCTCCTGAGAGGACCGGCAAAGCCGTTAACCCGGCGAGCGAATAAGGGCCCATTAACTCTTTCCTTTCAGACAACTTCGGACCAAATCTCGAGCATTTACATTCCACGGCCCCTTTTGGATTCAGACTTTTACTTTGAGGGGTTCCGTTTATCGTAACAGGCACGGTCACGACCAGGCTTTTCTCTTGATTTTGATTTTGTATTTCTTTTTGTGAGAGAGATAAAGTCGTTTGACGTTTGTGGGCTCCCTTTTCGTATGCCTGCGGGGACACTGCCCTCTTCTCGTGCTCTGATCGATGCTCGAGGAAATGGATCCTACTCTTACCTTTGGGGTTTGAGTTTCGGTTTCTCATGCTCAGCGTTTTAAGGGCGCCGACTGTCTCATTTGGTCGAAGAGAAAAGAATAAAGATTACAGCTTCCGGAGATCTTCTGGGTGGATTCCACCGTAGGTGATGCTACCGATTTTTTTGAATAAAATACATAAGTGAGCGCATGTTAGCTTCCTTCGAGCGAGCATAGGCTGACGTGGCCGGACAGGGATCTCCACGGTTCTGGCAAACCAAGACCCGGTGCCTACCAAGCCTCCATGGGCCCTATCCTAACATGAAGGTTAGATGCAGGGACTTAACTACATGGTGACTGCCAGGCATCGGCATTTTGAATTTTTCATATTTTTAGTGGTTTTCGGTATTTCTTTGTTTTTAATGTTTTTTTTTATCTTTTCATCATTTTTTTTTGTGTTGTGCTAAGGGTAGTATTTCTTAAGATAAAGCCCATTCGAAGGGTGGGATAACTCGGTCCCTTCGGCGTTGACTAGCTTGTAGGCGTTGCCAGGGTACACGGCTTGAATTACAAATGGTCCTTCCCAATTGGGTTGGAGCTTAGAACGCGGACCTCCAGGTTTGACAAAAATTCTTTTTACGACCATCTCACCAACTTTAAATTTTCTCTCAACGACTTTCTTTTGGTAAAAGCGAGCGAGTCTATTTTGATACACACGCGCGTGTTCGGCAGCGGCCAGCCGTTTCTCATCCAAGAGTTCCAACTGGGCGAGGAGTGAATTACGACGATCATCGAGGGGAAATTCCTCGTCCAATTGTACCCTGAGAGAAGGGATCAGAGTCTCGTACGGGACTACCGCTTCCATACCATAAGTAAGGGCAAATGGAGTCTGCCCGGTGGGGGTACGGATTGAAGTGCGATAGGCCCATAGAGCTTCGATAAGCTTTTCTGGCCAGTCTGAAAACTTACTAGACTCGCAGGTTTTTTTGATGATTTTAAGCAATGTTTTATTGGTGGCCTCCGCTTGGCCGTTACCTTGTGGGTAATAAGGCGATGAATGATGCAATACAATTGCGTACCTTTTGCAGAGGTCCTGTAGGTCCTGAGAAATGAACTGTGGCCCATTGTCGGTGACGATTGTGCTTGGGACGCCGAATCTGGCGAGGATGTTTTTCATGATGAACTTGCAGACTGTTGACGCCTTGATTTCTGCGTAAGCTTCGGCTTCGGCCCATTTGGTGAAGTATTCCGTCGCAGTAAGGATGAAAGATTTCTGCTTGGTGAGGGAATTGGGATCACCTAGGGGACCAATGATGTCGAATGCCCACATGGAGAAAGGCCACGGGGAAGATATTGGATGAAGTGAGGAAGATGGTGAATGGATTTTATCGGCGTGAAGTTGACACTTGACACACCTACGGACATAGATAGCACAATCTTCTTCCATAGTGGGCCAATAAAAGCCTTGGTGAATGATCTTCTTGGCGAACATCTGACTATTCACGTGGCCACCGCACACGCCCGAGTGCGTCTCCTCTACACATTTCCAAACCTCATCGTCACCAAGACATCTTAACAGAATACCAGTAAGGCTCCTCCTATAGAGTAGACCTCCAACCAATGTATATTTCTGAGCCACCCTTCTTATGGCTTTCTTGTCCTCTGTGGTGGCCCCTTCAGGATAAGACTGATCTTGGCAGTATTTGACAATTTCATAGAACCATGGTTTCTCTTCATCAGCCAGTTCTTCTTCGGCCTCTGCCAACATGATTTCCCTCTTCTCAAGGATATCTTCCTGCAGGATCTTCCTTGCTATCCTGTCTTTGATATTTACATAGGAAGCATCATCGATTGCAGGGGCGTGAAGTTTATAGATGGAAATGGACTTAAACCATCTTCCTAGAGGGAACCTTATGGATGATGCCAACGAGGCGAGGGCATCGGCGAGAATATTCTGATGACGAGGGACATGAACAAAGATCAGTTTGGCGAACAGTTTGGCAAAGGCAGCAGTGAGTTCTTGGTATGGCTTGAGTTTGGGATCGCGAGTGCGATATTTAGTGAGCACCTGACGAAGGATGAGTTGACTATCTCCTACGACTCGCAACTCAGTGATACGAAAAGAATGAGCGAGTTCTAGGCCAGTTAGAAGGGCTTCATATTCAGCTATATTGTTGGAGACTGAAAATTTGAGCTGATATGCCAACGAGAATGTGAGGCCTTCAGGCGACAGAAGGGCGACGCCGATTCCTCTCCCTTGAGAATTCAGAGCTCCATCAAAATATAGTGTCCACATTGGCTCATCTGATTGGTTGATGGACATTAGTTCCTCATCTGGAAACTCTGATTGGACGGGATCGAACTTGGGAAGAGGATGGTGAGCGAGATGCTCGGCTATGGCATAGCCTTTAATCACCTTTTGCTGGATGTAGGTGATGTCGAACTGAGAGAGAAAACTTTGCCAGCGTGCTAGCCTATCAGTAAGGACAGATTTCTCCAGAAGGAATTTGATAGGATTCATTCGAGCAATCAAGTGGACCTCGTGAGCCAAGAAGTAGTGCTTCAATTTCTGTACTACCCAAACGAGGGCAGCACATGTTTTCTCCATGTCGGTGTACTTCTGCTCACAGGGATTGAGAAGTTTGGACAAGTAATAGGTTGCCCGTTCCTTACCTTCTTCATCAGCTTGTGCGAGGACGGCTCCTACGGAGTCATCCAAGACTGAGACGTAAAGGATCAGAGGTTTTTCCGGTTTGGGTGGAATGAGAACGGGTGGACTAGCCAGATATTCCTTTAACCCTTCAAAAGCTTTCTGACATTTAGAATTCCAGTGGAATTCTACTCCTGGCTTGGTCAACTCGTAGAGAGGTCTACACCTTTGTGAATGTTGGGACACAAATCGACGAATAAACTGCAACCTCCCGATTAAACCTCGGACTTCTCTCAAATTCTTGGGAGGTGGCATATCCCTGATAGCCTTAGCCTTGTCAGGATCTATCTCGATCCCTCTTTTACTCACGATGAACCCCAGCAATTTACCTGACGACACACCAAACACACACTTCTTCGGGTTCATTTTCAATTGGAACTCTCTTGACCTTTGCAAGACCTTAGCCAAAACTTCTGGATGTTCCATCCTGGTCCTTGATTTCACCAATAAGTCATCCACATACACTTCCAGATATATGTGCATCATGTCATGAAATATGGCCATCATCGCTCTTTGGTAAGTAGCTCCAGCATTCTTTAATCCGAACGGCATGACCACGTAACAATATGTTCCCCAAGGGGTAGTGAATGACGTCTTTTCCTGATCCTCTTCTGCCAAACGAATTTGATTGTATCCTGAAAATCCATCCATGAAAGAGAGGGTTTCGTAGCCTGCCGTGTTATCAATCAGCACATCAATGTGAGGTAAGGGAAAATCATCCTTTGGACACGCGCGGTTAAGGTCCCGGAAGTCGATGCAAATCCTGACTTTCCCATCTTTCTTCATGACCGGGACAATGTTCGCCACCCATTGAGGATAAAGAACAACTCTAATGAACCTGGCTTTGTGGAGCTTATCGACCTCTTCTTTCATTTTCAAAGCCATTTGAGGGTGGAAACGCCTTAACCTTTGTTTTACCGAGACGGACCCTGGTTTTAGGGTTAAATGGTGTTCGGCCAAGGTTGAATCCAGACCCGACATATCCTCGTAGCTCCATGCAAACGTGCCCTTATATTCCTTGAGAACCTCAATTAATGCCTCTTCTTCAGAGGGTGGTAGGTTGTCACTTATGAGGATGATCCTAGGGTCTTCCTCAGTTCCCAAGTTGACTTCTTTGGTGGATTCTTCTACGGCGGTTGACGGCTCGTCGAATCTCCTCATTCCACTAGCGTATGCGTCCGCCGCATCCTCATATTCTTCACCCTCATCTTCAGTGGGGCATTCTTCATCCGTGATCTCATAGACTCCATACCCTTCATCAGATGCACAGTCGCCCTCGCATTCTATTTCGGGTAGCTGGATGGGATTTTCTAACAACTGGGGGATGGCAAGAAGGGCCTGACACCTGGCGGCCAAATCCAGAAGGAATCGACGAGGGATCTGCCTACCCTTGGATTTCTTCCTAGGTACTACCCTTGGCCTATCATTCCTAGATTGACTGACCATATTTACAGAAGAAGAGGAAGACGAAGAGGATGGTGTAGAATGTACAGGAGAAGACCCCTCAGAGGAGGGGTAGAAAAGGTCGCTCATCGGACCTTGGACGGGTGGTCCGCAAGGCGGTACGCACCCGTGGGAGATGTAGGAGGTTTCCTCAACGAAGATGTGCTGTTGGAGAGTTTGAAAATTGACGTTTTTTTTTCGTTTTCATTTTTAATGACAAAGCAGTGAAAAGAGATTAGAGGAGAGAGGAAAGCGGTTATGGCTAGAGGATTGTGAGGCTCATAGAGCAGATCATGGTTGAAGACCTGGCGCGGGTTGAAAAGCCCGCGTAGGTATGTAAGCAAAGAAGGGGACCTGGGAAGATCATCAGATAATTGTCTAGCCCAGGAAGAAGATATCAGCAAAGGCTGAGACGAGTGGATGGAGAAGATGACGGCTAATGAGCCGTCGACGGCAATGTTGAGGACGGATGAAGATCCGTCGATGACAGAGTCCTTCTGGCGAGGACGAGGATAGTTTGGAACCTTGGCAAGAGTGGTAATATTCTCTGGTATTTCGGAGATCAATGGTGGTCCTTCAAGCTGCGGAGACGAGAACATCCTTTCCAGTGCAACGGAAATGTCCTGTATGTCGAACCATTTGTCCCACTCGCATTCCGGATCTTTGATCTTGCCTCTTTTGGTGATCCTCGGACATTTTTCAGCCAAATATACAGCATGTGATCCCCCATATGCTTCTCGTGGCTGATCTCCCATTTGAACAACGGGCCCTCTGTTGAAGTGGTTTGATAGAGTCCACGTGAGGGGCTTCCAATCTGCCTTGAACGGTCCTTTGAAGCCCAGGCCAAACCTGCGGTTCGGCCTAATTTCCTTTGGCGGTTTGAGCATACCCTGTAACTGTGCGCCCAGACCTTTTCCTTGTTGATAGCCGATGTTCCTCATAATCTCCCAACCTTTGGAGTGAAAAGGGAGACATGATGTTGTGGTTGCCCTGACCGGCTCCTTTGGTGCTAGTGGAACATGAGATGGATCACGTACGTCCAGCAGTGACAATATGGGCCGATGAGACAGCCAAACAGAAGGTAGAGAGGTGTTGATAGCATCCACTGTGTGAAGGACAGGTGTACTGACCACTTTAATAATTCTCCCATTGTAAGGAAACTTCAGGCACTGATGGTTGGTGGAAGGCACAGCGTCCATGGCTTCGATGTAAGGGCGACCCAATATAGCCTTGAATGTGGGGTCCATGTCGAGGACATGGAATTCCGTGGGAATTGACATGGGGCTTAGTTCTGCCTTCAGAATAATCATCCCCTGCGGTGGCCTTTTGCTATTGTCATAAGCCGTGACCGTGATCGAGGAAGGTCTTATTTGTTCCTCGTTGACCCCACACAACTGAAGAGTGCTCATGGAGATCACATTTATGGACGCACCCGTGTCCACAAGACACGGGTTTATGGATACCCCATTAATTTTTATTGAAATGCACAATGCATATTTCTGAGCTTCCTTGGGAGCGAGCTCGTAGTTGTGGAACATGATGGCCGGTTGTGTGTTTGTTGGGGTCAGAACGGTCGAAATCTTCTCCACGGGGAGGTCTTCATTAACCATGACTCTTTGAAGGTACTCCATTAAGGCTGCTTGGTGGGATGTGGATCTTTGAAGAAGCTCCAGGATGGAGATCCGAGCAGGCATCTTGTCCAAATGTTTTAATAGATCATACTGTGTTCCAGGGATAGCTCTTTCTGGTTGTTCTGCACCATCCTTCTCTGGCTGAGATTGCTCAGGATTCTGACTGTTGTGGGGGAAAACTCTGTGGAAAATCCTTCCACTCCGGAGCACCATTGCCTGCGACTTTTGTGCCTCTGTGGGGGTAGCAGTGGGTTTTAATAGGGGTTTGAGGGGTAGTAGTGGAGGAATGGTTGATGAAGCAGGGGTGATGACGGAAGCAGGGATTCTGATGAGGGGTTTGTTAGGTGGCGGCATGGTGGAGGTAGAGGGGATATTGCGCGGATTATGAAGGATAAGGGGTCTAGAAGGTGGCGGTGGAGACGAAGTAGGAGTGGGTAGGGCTTGAAGTGGGCAATGATTTTGAGGTGGGTGATGGTTAATGAGTGGTTTTGAAGGCATTAGTGGTGATACGGTGGAGAAAGACGGGGTTATGTATGGTTGACGGATGATAAGGGGTTTAGAAGGCGTAGGGGTAAATGTGGTAGAGGTGGATGGTAAAGTGGGGGAGTGAGAGAAGATGAGAGGGTGTGAAGGCGTAGTGGAGAGTGTCGGTTGATAGGAGGTCGGGGTACGGATGAGAGGGCGTAATGGTAGTGGAAATGGTGATGGTGATACTGACGCGGGTTGATGAGAGAGAGGTGCTACCCGGGCAAGGTGAGGGGGTTGCATGACGATAGGGTTGAAAGTAGAAAGAATGGAGGTACTTTCCTAGTGCCACGCCTACTCTCTCCCGACTTCCGGGAAGGAGGAGATGGGGTTAACCTGATGATTGGGCTGTTGGTGCTCCGGTAGTGGATTCTGGATTATGCCCATGTCGGGCTGTTGTTGTGGGGCCTGCTGAGCCTGCTGTTGTTGTTGTGGTTGTGTTGCTGTTGTAACTGCTGCTGTGGCCTATGAGGAGGTCTCCTAGCCTTGAGAGCCGCGACGTATCGTCTCATCTCATCCCAATCTATTTGATGTTCATCATTCATATCATGGATGTAATCTTTGAAATGGAAGCAGTAATCTACTGTGTGTCCCGGCTGCCTGTGGTAGACGCAGTATTTGGAGGTATCAACATTGGGGAGCCACGCGGGCCTTTCTCTGGGTAGGGCGAGTTGGTTTGATGCCATGAGGGCATTAAAAATGCCTGCTAAGGTTTCCGGCAATGGTGGATAGTAGGCTCTCTTGGGACCGAGCGGCCTCCTTTGTTGCTGTTGGGGACCATAGTTCCCCGGGGGTGGAACTTGGTTGTACTGAAGCGGTGGTTGTTGTTGCTGAGGTTGTGGTTGTTGTTGCTGAGGTTGGCGTAATGGAGGCATATTATCCTGGGGTGGATTATTTTGGGGTGGAGGACGAAGAGGGAAAGGACCTGGTTGGGGTGGAAGTCGGGGCATTTGTGGAGGCCTTGGGTTGACTGCATAGTTGGCATTGTTGACCGCACTGACTTGCTCATTTGTCACGACCCCTTCTGTGGCTCCGCCGGGACACCAGCGCCTATCTTTCTGACCACTTTGGGCTTCGGCGACTCAAACATGTTCATGATGGGGGAGTCTTTTAGCTGGGTTTGGATGTATCGGGCCCTTTCATAGAGTTCCTCCATTGTAGTAAGTTTATTCATGGCCAGGACATGTCTGAGCTGTGGGGTTACATTAGACACAATCATCTTCACTTGTTCGGGCTCGGAGAGGGTATCCCTTATTCTTTCCGCCAGAGACCTCCATCTATCAGCATATCGGACAAAATCCTCGTCGGGTTTCATCTTTTCGGCCACTAGGTCGGTAATGGAGAGTGAGGGACCGACCCTATCCCTATATTTCTGCAAGAACCTTCTCTGGACTATTTCAAAATTCTCGGCCTCGCGGGGCTCCAAGGAATAGAACCACTCAAGCGCGGGACCATCCAATGGTCTCCGAAAGAGGTATGCCAGGGACCTCTGATCGGTTTGCCAATAGGAGGATTCATACATGAAATCCTTGAGGTGAATGAAGGGGTTGCCGGTACCGTTGTATCTGCGGTACGTGGGCATTTCGGAGGGAGGAAGATGAATGACGGGAAGGATTGGCAAAGCAACCTCCGGGGTGGCTTTCACGTCCACCATCCTCCTCAGATTTTGAAACTGCTCGTCCATGCGGTTGAACCTATTGAGGAGCGATTGGGCGAGCTCCTCTGGAGGTGAAGGTGGCACTTGCCACTGGGGGAGAAACTGTCTCCCGGAGACTTGAGGGGGGGAACCCAGAATGAGAGGGAGCTGTCGGACCGCCGACAGTTGGCCCCGGCTGAAGCGGTGTCTGGGGAACAACGGGAGTTTGAGATTGTGATGGGAACTGGAATGAGGGTGGTTGTTGGCTTGCTTGTCCTTGAAGCGAGGGAGACTGGATGGATTGCGCCAACGAAGGAGATGGAATGGCCTGCACGGACTCTTGGAGAGGTGCGATGGCCGGAGTTGATTCCTGGGGCGTGGGGGAAACAGATTTCCCTTTTAGAATGGCCTGGAAGGCCCGGAGCTGTTCAGAGGTAAGCTCTGTGTTGGCGAGGACGCCCAGTAAGGAAGTGATATCCTGTGGCGGGGACGTGTCCCCGGAAATAACCTGCACCTCATGCGAGGGGTCATGAGAAGGACCCGAGTCCATAGCATAGACTCGCGGGTCGGCTGACAAACCACGGCTAGGGTGGTTCTCCTCAAAAGACTCGTGAGACATGCTCACAGTTTTCCCAGAACGTAAAAACATACACTAGCAAGTAGGTAGCAGAGATTATCAAATAAGTGGATGCCTTTACGCCCTTTTTTTTATGTTTTGATTTTGATGATTTTTTTGTATTTTTAGCGTGATCCGAAGTTCACACAAAATGGGGACCCTAGTTTGTTTTTGTTTCACCGCCGTGTCAGCTAGGGTCTCTCGTCTCACCACGAATGAAATGACTAACTCCGGGGAACTTCAATGGTACAACCAGCCCAGTGAACGAAGAGGAGATTCTTCGATGTCGGGGACTTACGGAGGTCCCAGTGTAGGAGATTCTAGTCCGTTGAGAGGAATTCTCAAACGGAGAGTCCTTCCTTCACCGGGAAAGGGTGATCCTCAAAAAATGAAAAAAAGGATAGAAAAGAGGAATGGATGTATGCAATGGAATGCTGACAGAGATATGGAGTGGGAAAACAACAAAAATAACAGACATATAATAAACAAACAACCAATCAACTGACAGTGCTGCCGTGAGCACAACGGGGGCGCGCGCGGGCGCCAAGGTGGAGAGGCACGGATGGTGCCAAACTTGCAAGGGTAGCCGAAAGGAAGCAGTAGCGGTCCCACCGTGATCGCCAATCTGTGAGCGACGTCACGCGGTTAAGGGAAGAGCGGAGAGGACGCGGAGCGCGCGCGGGCTCCTTATTTTTTTGTTTTGTTTGCTTTGCAACACAGAAATAAGAGAAGAGAGAGAATGGGCCACCACGGGAGATTGCTCCGGCGGGGGGAGCGGGACAAGTGTGATATAGCAAAATATGGGGGTTAAACGGTCATAGCGGGAAGTGACTCGCCGCGGCCTCGGGGGGACGGGAATGGTGCAAAAATTAAATAACAAGAATTGAAACGGCCATTGGGGAAGTGACTCGCCGCGGCCTCGAGAATATGAGCAGATAATAAGATGACAGAATATAGAGAGAATACAAAGAGCGGGAATTTAAATGACCATTGGGGAAGTGACTCGCCGCGGCCTCGAGAACACAAACAGATAAGAATATAACGTATAAGAATGTGAATTTAAACGGCCATTGGGGAAGTGGCTCGCCGCGGCCTCGAGAACATGAATAGATAAGAATATAACATATAAGAACGGGAATTTAAACGGCCATTGGGGAAGTGACTCGCCGCGGCCTCGAGAATATGAGCAGAATATAACAGAGTATAAAGAGAATATAAGAACGGAAATTTAAACGGCCATTGGGGAAGTGACTCGCCGCGGCCTCGAAAATAAGATGTGATCGCCAGGGGCCGAAAGACCCCAAAATAAGAAAGTGATCGCGCCTACCTCAAGAGCGGGAGATGGCGGGTTGCTTCTTCCTCTCCCTCCGACCGGCCGACGGAGAGGGCTTTCCTCGGCTACCCTTGCAAAACAACGACAAACAAATGACAAGTGGATTAGAAAGACGGAGGTGTAGTATTCAAATCCTTGCGATAAAAAAAATAACGATGGCAAGACACACACCTGGTTGGTGTTATCTTTTAAACCCCTCTCGGACTCGAGTAGGAGGAAAATGAGATGATGGATGTAAGAAGTGTATAAGAAAAGACGCCCTTATGAAGGGGGATAGTGGATGCAAGATGATGAATGCAAAAGAACTACGAAGAAAAGGAAAGAATTGGCTTATTGGATATGCCGATGGTGAAATCCGGCGGAGCTCCGGCAGCGTGGGGACGACGTGGAAGCGCGGTGGATGAAGACGACCTTCCTCTCGCGAGCGTGAGCACCCGAGAAGCCGGCAGAACCTCCACCTACAAAAGAACCCACGGGTTAGAAAATGACTCCGTAGCCTCTGGGCTCCGGCAGCCTATCGGATCACTTCTAAGCTCCCCCAGAACTGAGGGGGTGGGCCTCTATTTATAGAGCTCCAGAGGGTGGAGGCGTCCAGGACCCTGGACACCTCCATCAGGGCCGAATTAATATTTTATTCTATTTATATATATATATTTTGGAATAATTTTGTGGGGGCGTCCAGGGTCCCGGACGCCTCTAACAGGTCCACCGAAAATCGACGACGGCCGCACGGGGTTTGGCACAACGCGTGGTTTTGTGAGCGGCGCCTCGTGATTCAGAAATGGGCGCGTCCAGTTGACTGGACGTCTCTATAATTTGGCTTTTTTCACACACGACAAACCGTCGTTCGGTGGGCGGCGCCCGTGAGAGAGTTGATGGAGGCGTCCAGGGGCCTGGACGCCTCCAAAATATATTATTTTATTTTTTATTTGTCTTTTTTGCCAAGGCTGGCATTTTGATTTTTTTATAATTGTTTTTATGGAGGCGTCCAGGGACCTGGACGCCTCTATTAACATATATATATTTTTATTTTATTTTTTTGGTTTTTATGCCAACTGGCATTTTGCACACATTTTTTTATTTTTGTTTTTATGGAGGCGTCCAGGGCCCTGGACGCCTCCATTAATATATATATATATATTATTTGGTTTGGGCCCCGAGAAAATAAAATAAAATAAATTAAAAACATGGGGGCGTCCAGGGGCCTGGACGCCCCCATTAAGACCCACCCGGGTCCTCAAATCAGGCGTCGGCGGCCGCCTGTCAGACACCCTTCCTGATTCCGGAACCTCCTGATGCGTCTGACTGGTGTTGACGCTGTCCGAATGCCGTGACGGGACGATTCCGAATGCCGAAAAGGGCAGAAGAAGACCCAAGAAAAGGAAGCACTCGAGTGATTTAAAATGCGTAAGCCGTTGCGGGGCGTTGTATAGTAATATGAGACTTTCTCAGGAGGCGTCAAGAATGGCGTGTCTACACCTATCACACCTATCACACCATAATCCAATCATCCTATCAAGTAGAAATATTAGGGGATCTTCTTAAGGGTATAGTTTGGCAAATGGAGCTAACTGGCATGTTGACTACAGTAGCCGACCGACCTAGGAGCCTTGACCTCCTACACCTATGTGTCGGATCCATCTCCTCCATTTACACTGTGGGTTGCTACACTAGCGACCTTCTTTTACTCCTCCCTACACCCGACGAGCCCGATGCTATCCACAAACTAGAGTTGCTTGTCTCGGGTAGAACATCCAGCCCTCCATTCATGGCCGACCATCCCACCAAAAACTTTGGCCCAATCATTTTACTAGAGGAGGAGGATCCACCACCATGTTGTGAGGACCAAAAGGACCTAGAGTTCCTCTCCTTAGATGACCCTTACCATGACCCCTTGGATCCCTTCCTATACCCACCCACCTTACTCACCACCAACCTTTTCCTACCCCAACCAACCTTATTGGACCAAGCCCATTCCATTTTCCTAGACCCCTTTGACCCCTATGAGTGGAAAATCTCACACCAAGTCATACACATAGAAGGAGCCATTTGGATGGGAATGCATGTGCCACTACATTTTGCATCATTTGGTAGGGCTAGTAAGCCCAGTCATCTCATACATGTCACACACACTGCATGCCCAATGCATGACTGGCTCACATTTGGATGTGCTGGTCCTCCCACATTCGTCATAGCTCTTAAGCATGAAAGGGGCATACATGGATGTCCGGGTCCCCCGGTAATTATCACAACCATGCACGATAGATCCACCTATGGTTTCCCCGGCCCCCCTGAGTCCATAAAAGTCTTCATCACATCTATGCATGATAGGTCTATGTACGGTTGTCCCGGTCCACCTTTGCATGCTATCCACTTTCACACCCACTCACCGCATTATGATGCATGGCATGAGCATACACGCAAGCAATTCTTGACGAGCGGTGAGGTTCACAAAGAGAGGAAAAGAGCTCGCGAGCGCCACTTGGAATTCCAAGTAGGCAATCTGGTGATAATGACATTGGAGTGGCTCTACCCTAGGGTCACCTCCAATTCGAGGGCACGAGGACTTGGACCTTCCCAAGTTCCGAGTGACTTTGGCAACCCGGCTATCGGGTTGGACTTACTAATGGGTTTTGGGATTCACCCCATTTTTCACGTGGCGGATCCGACACCCTATATGGTCACCGCGCTGGATCCTAGTGAGTGCCTCGAGCCTTTATCTTCCTTTGAGAGGGACACCCTCGGAGAGCCACCAAAAGTCAGCCTGAGAGTCCGACGTGTGCACACGGAGGCAATACTAGGCAAGCAGGGTTCCATCGCAAGCAAGAGGGTGCACCTGAGCCGCCTCGAGAGGATGAAGGACCATCCCCTGGTTGCGGACGCAGGGTTGAGTTTGGAGGTTGAGGCTCACTTTGAGCTGCTTGAGAGGACCACTTCTCCGGTGGGCCCATACTCGACGGAGTCGAGTTTTCCGCACCCCGGGGGTATGATGAGGACATCACCAGCAATTTCATTTGATCAAGGATCCCGATGCTCGCCACCCATGCTACATCTTGTTCGCCACTTTATTTCGAGTCATATGATATAATTTTTATTTTCTTATCATGTAATTTTCCTTTTATTTGAGTCCAATACCTAGGTTAGGTAGCTATTTACCTAACTCTTAAGTCTTTATGTGTGTTATTGGGCCCAATTATATGGGCTAGGCCCATGGGCGCCCCCTTCCCCTTGGTTTAGTGTTAGTAGTCCAAGAGTCAGGGACTTATATGTAAATGTGGGATTCCTATAAATAGGACCCCAATCCCTCATTTGGAAGCTAATGAAGTATTGATAAAAATTTGCCAAAAGCATTTGTACATCTCTCTCTCTCCCTCTCTAGCTCTCTCTCTCTCTTCTTCTCTCTCTCACTAAAAGGGGCAAACCCCTCTATCTCTCCTCCCCCTCTCTCTCCCAATTTTTCCCCCTCTCTCTCCTCCCTCACTTGCCACATCATCCCCCCCATTGAATATAACCCTTCACCTCCCAAGACTCATAAACCCCCTTTACTCCCACCACTCCCCAAGCAACCCTTCCCCTTCCCCATACAACCCTTCACATTCCCAAGGGAGAATCCCTTCTCCTAGACACCCTTTCCCCTCCCCAAAGCAACCCTTCCCATCCCCTAGGCCCCCCATTAATCCTTCCATTAATCCACCACCCACACCCAAGAGACACCCCCATTCCCCTAGGCCATTTGCTCCCCCACCATCCACCACCTCCCAGCCCATTCCCCACACCAGGTCCGCCCCTGCCAACCTCCCCCTCTCCCCTCTCACACCCCCAAACCTCCCTCCCACATTCACAACCAGCAACCTTCCATCCCTCTTTGCTACCCCTCCATCCCTTACCTTCCCATCTCCACCAACAACCCCCCCTTCTTTTAACACTGCCCAGTTCGCAGGTACCAGATTGGGAGCTGACTTGCAGAACCTGCCCCGGAGTCATACGGAATCCCCTGAAGGCATACCATACATCTCCGAAAAGATCGTCCAGATAGCTTCGCAGCCGAGGTGGTCTCGCCGGCATCCGACATCCCTACTGTCCGTGGTGCCCATTCTCGTGCGGCTGCGCCAGATTTGAGCCAGAACCCGAGGTCTGTTTGGCAGAGGTTGCACCGATGTCAACAGTGCGATTCAGCCTGAACTCTCTTCTGAGAGTTGTTTGCTCTCCAAGTCCTCTTCACATGCGAGGTGGAATCGTCCCCTTCTGACTTCACTACAGATTGTGGTGCCCATTCTCGTGCGGCTGCGCCAGATTTGAGCCAGAACCTGAGGTCCGTTTGGCAGAAGCTGCACTGACGTCAACAGCTCGAATCAGCCTGAACTTTCTTCTGAGAGTTGTTTCTTCTCCAAGTCCTATTCACGTGCGAGGTGGAATCGTCTCGTTCCGACTTCACTACAGATCGTGGTGCCCGTTCTCGTCCAACTGCGCAGCCAGGACCAGAACCTGAACCATAGCTGCAGTTCAGAAGCCGCGACGCCCTCACCTCTGATCTCCTGAGTGCGCCACTTGTCCGAGGAGAAGATCCCCCTGTCCTCCATCCAGCACAGAAAGCGGGGCCTCGTTCGGAGTTGGGAGCTCCGTGTTCTTATTTATTTCCCCCAGGTGCGCAGATTTGTCCTGCCAGGGACTGATCAGACCCCCTCTCCTTGTTTGGGCTGCTCCTCCCTGCTCCGATGTCACCTAGAGCCTATCTCGGTTGCTGATCGAAGAGGACTCGACCACGCTCGCAACCGTCCTGATCCCGCTTCAATTGGATCACGGGAGTGATCGCAGTAAAGTCACCAACCTGCTGCTACAACCTGCACCCCATCCGAGGCACAGCGGAACAGTACCAGTCCACCATCTGCCCCGGCCAGCGTTGGCAACTTCTGGCGACAAAAAAATTCAGGGTCCATCCTGGTCCAGTCACCGACGTTTCAACGCTGATCCCGTCTCATTTTGAGTCCGGGAGCGAGCGCAGCAGAGTCGACATCCAGTACCTAGCAGCGGGCAGAACCGGCAAGCAGCACTCCGGAAGGGCGAACCGGTCCCGTTCATAGTTCCTTGGCTCTCCCCGTCTGGCTGGCTTACCGCCCCTCCCTGCGCGGAGGTAGTGTTTGATTGTAACTATAATCTCCCCACCCCAAGTTCCCCCTCCTGTGCGAGGCGTAGTGGATGTAATTAATTTCAACAGGTTGAAGCTTCATCGACGCAGTGTGCGGGTGGCCCACGCTTCCCCGCTCGCCCTCGTCTCCGGCCGGGATCGGTGTATTCACACTGATCAGGTGAGCTTCAGGTTGCCCTACTCAACTGGAATTACTTTGCTTGTTTAGTAATGCTTCTTAGTGCCGTCGGTCGGTGAGTGAGTGCCCGATCTCAAAATATCATCAATTTGAGTGCCACCGCGGAGCGAGTTGTGAGAGAGCCACTACATCCCACGCCCTTGGCGTGCTGGCCGCCCACGGAATTGGGGCATCCCAGGCCCTTAGGGGTTCAGCCCAAGCTAGTCAAATCTCCGGAAAGGCGAGGTCCATCCTTGGACCCTCACCACTATCGCCAGTCCACCTACGGACCCTGGTGTGCTCGATGCGGGTGAATCCGCTTGAGTGGGTCCGCCGTTCGGATCGATTGCTTGCAAATTTAAGTTCGAGGGGTTGTGTCACATCAATATATGTTTACTAAGGTCTGTGCACATTTTAACTTGAGCAACTAAGGTCGATGCACATTCTCTAGCATGTCATACAATTCTATGCATGTACTGTAGCACACTCAACTAAGGTCGGTGCACATGTGTTAGCGATAACTATTCAGGTCAGTGCACATGAAGAAGCTAAGTCATCTAGGTCAGTGCACATCAAAAGTCTCGACACACGCAGTCACATAAAGTCTGTGTACATGTGAGTCTCGACACATGAAGTCATACTAGGTCTCAACACACGCAGTCACATAAAGTTTGTGTACATGTGAGTCTCGACACATGAAGTCATACTAGGTCTATGCACATGTATTAGGCAAGGTCTATGCACATGTATTAGGCAAGGTCTGTGCACATGCATTAGGTAAGGTCTGTGCACACCTACTAGGCATGATCTGAGCATCTGTCTCATACATTACTAAGCATATGCACTCAAGTCTGTGCACATGCACATTCAAGATCTGAGCATACTGGTATACCATCTGTGCTAGTGTGTCAAAGTTCTCATATGAAGTCTATGCTTTGAAGCATCTGCATCATCATACCTTGTTTGATCTAAGCATCTGACATTTGATCTGATCAATTAAGGTTTCTGAATATTGATTAAGCAAATATTCTCTCTCTGATGCCATGACTATAAGGTGTTTGATGAAATGCCTTATTCTTTCTTGACAGGGTTAAGTCAACTAAAGGACCAAGTTTCGAGCAGGGAGCTTTACACTAATGGAGTCACGTGATTCAAGACTTTTACCCACAGTTTATTGGCACATGATCCAAGGTAGATACGTCTAGAGGATTCTGCTACGTGGATCAGCTCACTTATCTGTACCTGACGCGTGTCATCTCCAATTAGGCGGGAAAGAGCCCTCCGCACACCCAATGTGTGAGCTCGTGGGTCCCCAGGCCTGGAGCTATATAAAAAGTCTTCTCGGATCGGAGAAGAAATAGAATTTTTTTGAGAGAAGATAGCAAGAACCTGGAAGAGTGGAAGAGCAGAAAAGCCAAGAGCAAGAGAAGCTAAGAGAAAACAGAGTATCGTAGAAGAGAGAAAGAGAAGAAGAAGAAGAGGGAGATCGTGAGATCGAGAGAAGAGATTGAGAGAGAAATTGAGAGAAGAGATTGAAGTTCCTGAAGATCTGTTCTACTGGCCCTTGGATCAGATCCAAGCCAGTCTGCTCCTGCGAGAGCTATAGTTTATATGTGTTTTCATCTTCCAGCTTTCCGTTGCTGTGTCTTATTTTCATTTTATCTTTTAAACATCAAGCTATTAGTCAGCAGTGCAAGCTGTGATCCACAGCGGCGAGGATTAAATCCTCGGACAGCAAGCTGTGGTGCTTAACTGTAAGCCAAGCTATAATACTCAGCGGACGCAAGCTGTGAGATGCAGCGATTCAAGTTGTTAGGCAGCAGTAAGCCTCACTCTGGTTAGAGTTGGGGGATGGACGTAGGTCTACGGGCTGTAGACTGAACCATCTAAAAACTCCTTGTCTTTGCGGTTTGACTGCTTGCTTCTTGATTCACTATAGATGTATGATTAGGCTCGTCATATCTGCCTCTGATTAGCCTATATCATTCTGAGTTCACTAGGCATTCTAAGTTGTTTCTGTCTAACTGTTGCTAAGTGTGTCAGCGGGTTGCTGAATGTGCTAGGCAAGTCTACTAGTGAGAATCACACAAGAACATCTATCAAGTGTTCGAGTGTGGGTCTCAATAGAATATCAGTTTAACTGAGCCTACCTGGTTAAATGTTTGAGTGTGTGTAGAACTTCTGATCAGCCCAGCCTATCTGATTTTAATTCTGCAAGATTTTATATAGAATTTTTAATTGGACATTTTTATAGGAGAGATTTGTTCACCCCCCCTCTGAATCCGGTTTGCACCATCTCATAGACTCAATAATTGGTATCAAAGAGGGTCTCTGACTTCTAGATCCAACGATCTGCAGAGGATCCTACTAATTTGGTTTTGTGTTTTACTGTTCTAGTTTGGTGCAGTTTTCTTTCTGAATTCGTTCAGTTGTTTTTCAATGGCATCTCCTGTGGTGTTTGATGGTTCCAACTTTAGCACATGGCTAGGAGGCCTATGTGTCTACATAAATTCCATTGATCCAAATCTATGGAATCTTGTATCAAAAGGCCCATATAAATTGCCTCAGAATGAGACCAGATGGTCTAAAGAGGACATAATAAAGTATAGCGAGAACACTAGAGTTCTCAATATTATGAGAGATGTAGTTAACACTGAAATATTTCCTTGCATTGCAGGATGTAATTCTGGAAAGGAAATTATGGATAAAGTAAGTGTAGTCTATGAGAGAAATGAAGAAGAATGTCTCATGGCAAGAAGAGGTGATCACATCAGTGATCAACAGGAGGAGACATCGTCATAGGTAAGCACTGAATCCGAGGAACTCACTTTTGATGAATTAATGATTTTGCATAATGGTTTTTTAGATAAGTATAAGTCTGTCACATCTGAAAAGAAGAAAATGAGAAAGGTCATGACATCTGACATAAAGTCATTAAGGTCTAAAAATGAACACTTGAAATCTGAAATAAAAACACCATGAAAAATATCATGAATCTTAGTAACCAGGCCTACTTCACCTAAGACGTATTGAGGTTCGTGTCAAACAAAAATGGGAACCTTGATCTGTGTAACTGGGCCTGCTTCTCTTAAGACAAAAGTTGAGGTTCGTGTTAAATAGTGAAAGGTAGTGCAGCATCATGTGTGGAATAAAAGATCCCAAAGGGGACAAATAAATAAGGCAGACAAAAAGCTAGTATGCTTAATGCTCTGATTAAGAGGTGTAGGGTTGAAAGGCACTTGTTCGAAATAGTAAATGGGAGACGCAATTATCTATGTTGTGGATTTGGTAGTTTCACATGCACAAGTGTTAGTGAACTTTTATTTGAATTCTTGATCATGTACTTTTAATTTTCAAATATAAGGTTAGTATGTATTAATGATTCCGGATTCCTAATCTTTGGTTGATTCTATGAAAGGAAAGCTGGGTATAAGAGTATGAATTTTGCAAACTCTTGTTAGTCCTAAATTTTAATTTATTTACACTGCTAAGAGACTAGCAATGAGTAAGTTGGGGGGTGTGATAAGTGCTATATTTCATATCATAATTTACATCACATTCATCACTTTTGAGCATTTATTGAACATAATTGTGCATTAATATGAACAAATCTCATTCTCACCATTAATTGGTGCTTTCATGATTTTATCATCAAATTTTGAGTCAAAATGACCATGTGAGAAATATTTTGAAAAATGTGCAACTATTACTATCTATTTTCTAATAAAGAATGTTGATATTTTACATTTTCTAAATTTTCAAGAAATTGTGACCAAGCTCTAGTCACTAATTAATGAACGCCCTTCTGAGAGGGTGCAGATTCAAGAAACTACGACAGCTTGGCGGGCGTCTATTCATTTTCATGAAAGATAGAAAGAAAAAAGAAAATATTGAGCGACGGTTCGAAGTGTCGCCCATTGAAGAAACTGCGACTGTTTACGCAGGCGCTAAATCCTGATGTATAGAAATGTTAGAATGCTGGAAAAATGTTAAAATAGGGAAATGAGGAATTTGCACCTGAGTGAAGAGTCGCTCATTGAAGAATTAATGGCTTTGCAGTGGTCGCCATTTTAGTCTGAACCAGAAACGGAATCGGATGAGGCCGATCGAAGTTATCTTCTAATATTTGAGCTCATCTCCTCTTGTTTGAGGAAAGGAGGACTCTAAACATGGCAAGCTACCTCCTTTAATCAATCCTTGATGCTGGAAAGCCGGATTTGAAGCTAATCTCAAAGTCACGATCGTGGGAGTATAAATAGATGCCAAGGCCACCATGGGAAGGAGTTACCTTAGCCAGCCTTTATAGCCTATTTTTACATGCTTTATGTTCGTCCTTTCAAATTTCTTCCCTCTAAAATCTTCTTCATTTTTAAGTTCTCTTTAAATCTCTCTTCTTCTTCTTCCTCTAATTCTTTCTCGTTTTAAAGTTATAGTTTCTTTTCTAAGATTCTATTTTTAAGCTTTTCTCACTATTCATCTGCTCACCACCCTTTGTTCTTCCTTATTGTTCACCTTCTTCCTCATGTTTTTGCCCTCTACACTCTTCATCAATCTTCTTCATCATCCTCTGATCTACAACTTTCTCTTCTTCCATCTTTTCCAATTCTCTCTAGTGTTAAAGTTATTCTTCTTCTAATCTCCTTCTATTTTTATTTCATTTTTACTGTGTTTTTTATTTCTCCTCCACCGTAACCCCTCTCTACCCCTCTTCCTCTCTCTCTATTCAAAGCATACACGGACACACAGGTTTTCACTTCAAGTTTTAAAGTTTTCTTCCTCCATTCTTCTATCTCCCTCTTCCAAATTTCTTCCTACATCCCTATGGTAGATCTTATTCCCTTGGTGCTCTAAAGGTGGTGTCCTCTCCACGGCGGGGTGGTTCACTCAAAGGCTTGGCAAGGAGACGGCGGCGCACTTCATCCAAATTTCCCGGCTCTTATTTCTCCCTTTTCTCTTATTTACAAGTTATAATTTCATTTTTCATAAAGTTGTACTTGCCACCTTTCTTAGTAATGAAATTCAGATTTTTGAAAATTATGTTCTTCTCTTTCTATCTCCTTCTAATTTCTCTTCTTTCACCATCTCATATTCTTTAGATAGGTTTATTTTCATTCAATTATCCTTTTCATTACTTTAAATCTCACTCAAATTTTAGATCTTTCAAATATAAGAATTTTTCATCTCATGCTTAACTGAAAATATTTCTTCTCCATGGGATCGACTCGTTCTTATCACTTAACTCTAATTCCAATCTTTTTAAGTGAGTGAGTTCGGTTATTTTTAAATTATGGCACGGCTTTTCAACAACGGGTTTAGTGGCTATCAATTTTTGCCCCCACTCTTCATGGGACTGATGGCGAGAGGTAAATGTTGCAACTTGACCTGCCCTCACCGATGTGTAGCATATCTCTTCATCTTCTTCTTCAACAGCTCGGCTCGCACTGGGCAAGGCCGATAGGGTATTGTAGGAGAGTACGATGCTCTTCTTTTTGTTCTTTAGCTTATTCTTCTCTTTTCCTTCTGCGGCTAACGCCTGATGTGCCATGCAAACTTTCGCTACCTCTTTAGATGATTGCTGGTATAGAGATACCATATTGACTGCTCTTTCCATTGCAGACAGTTCATGCAAGCGAGGAGGATCAACCTTGTAGTCGCCCATTTGTAGCTCCCCTCTCATGATTAGCTTTTAAGTAGCGTCTTTAAAGATGTAGCAATCTTCAATAGGGTGCCCAACCATCTGGTGATATGGGTAGAAGCGAGAATGATCTTTCTTTCTGACATCTTCGGGTCTCTTCGGCTCCGGTACTGTAACCTTGTTGTATGTGACAGCCCATTCGAAGAGGACCCGAGTCCTATCCTTGGGGAAAGAATAAAGCCTTTTCATTTTGGCCCGCAAGGACGGGACTTCTTGCTGCTCAGCTGGCTTAGCGGGAGGAGGGTTAGCCACTCCTTTCTCTTTTTCTTTCTGTTGGTCAAATGAGTTGAAGTTAATTGTGTGAACTTCCTTGGGCGCTGGCCACTTGTTAGCAGACTTGCAGCAACTGGAGCAGAGGGGGAGATGGTAATGAAGGCTTAAATTTCCACCACTACATTATTTAGCCAGTCGAATGTCCTTATTTCAATTCTGATCATCTTCCCGATGATCTTCTGCCTCAGGTTTTGCTTGCAGATTTGCATTGCATCTTCCAGATGTGGTGGACACCTGCATCTCGTACTGAGATTATGCCATCTTTTAATGTATTCCAGGGCTATTTCGTCATGTTTCTACTTGGAGGCGTATAGCTCAGCCATGGTGACCTCCCTTTCAGCAACATGGAATCATTCCTAGAACTTCCATTGCATAGCTGCCCAATCGCAAATAGAACCGGCCGACAGGTTTGAATACCATTCGAAAGCTAGGCCCATCAGTGAGGACCCAAAACATTTTAGCAGGTAGGCTTCATCTGCTGCTAGATCGCCCAAAATTGTCATATAATAAGCAATATGCTCCGTAGGAGAGCCCTCCCCATTGAACTTTTCAAACTTGGGCGGTTTATTGATGCCAGGCGGGAGCCTCTTTGCAGCATAATGTGGCGGATACGGCACCTTGTATACATCAAAAGTGTCAAAATCACTCTTTGTCCTCTCGGCCAGCTTCATTTGAATTAGTTGTTCCACCATTGATTTATTCACCACGGCCGGGTCCAACGATCCCGGATGGAGATGCGCAAGCTGCCGCGTAGAAGGAAGGTCAGAGCTACAGTTTGAGGTGTCGGCGGTATCAATGGTGGCATTTGCTACATTTGTGGGAGTGCCGGCTGTGCCAATGGTGGCTACAGGAAGTGTGGCTGTCGAGAGGCCTTGCCATGACCTGTTGCTTGAGAAGTAGTTGGAGGTGCGGTGTCAACCGGGCCAGGAGCTCTCCGGGATGATTCGGCATGCACGTCCTACTGCCAAGGGACAGGAGCTTGTTCAGTCTTTTCATTCAGTTACTTTTTCAAAGCTTCAATATCTTGTCGATAGTTCTTTAGCATCAATAAGACAGTTGGATCTAGCGCTGCCACAGTGGGGGTGTTCTCTAGCGATTTGCCCAAAACACCTTCAGACGAGGTCGGCGGGAGAACCACCTCTTCTTCAGAAGTCACCACGTTGGCAGTTAGAGTAGTGATAGCTTGCTTTTCTATAGCTACTTTGAGCATTTCTTCTGTAGCATGGCTTCTTCTTGTTACTGGCCCAGGCCTTTCGACTAGCTTGGCCAATTCTTCTAGCTCTTTGGGTAGGACCCCATATTTGTTGGTCACCCTGTCATGTTGCAAGTGAAGACTTGCATTCTTTTTCTCTGCCTCCAGACTCCCCTCTTGGCTTGATAGGGGAAGGTCGACCTTTCAAATATTGATATCCTTTTATTCTCTTCTCGCTGTGAGGAAGCTTCAGAGTACTCGGTTTCAAAGCCATCTTTATGTTCATTGACGTGCATGAGTTACGCCTTCCTTCCTATTTCTTTCCCCTCTTCTTTTACTTTGACACTGACAGCGCAGAGCAGTCGCTGTCGACCTAGGGAAGAACTTCCCAAGCCATGGAAGTAATTCCTGACCACTTTGGTCATTTCTTCTTGACTGTGCCCTGGAGAAAGGGCAGGGGGTACCAGTTGGTCTTGAGTCGACGGCCTGGAGGAGAGCCACGACAATCGAGCAGCTCTGTTCGATCCTGTCGATCGTTGGAAAACATTGGCCTACCTGGCACAGACCCTATGAGAGGGCGGAGAGGCCACCAGCTCGAGATCTTCTTCCTTTGATGTAGCTTTATTGCCCACTTTCCTGGGGCCTTTAGCAATCAGATTTGTACACTGCGGGGTCAGAGCCGGACCCCGAGTCCTCTTGGGAACCCAAACTTGTTTGAATCTTGGTAGCTTGAGGGCCGGCTTCCCCCGTATATCCTTGTGCAGATTGGCCTTTCGGCTTGCTAGAGCTGGAAGGCATTTTGTGTAGATACTACCGAAACAATGCGATCCAGCAGAACCTTGTGGGTGTAGAAAATGTGAAACGCGGCGTCACAAGTCACATGAACAAGCATGTGTGCATAAGTGATAACATAATGTGCCAATCAAATGAATATCATAAACATGTGACTATGTGAACATGATAGCATGATCATACTGTTGGTCCATGGGTAGGCGAGCGGACAAGAAGGGGGGGTTGAATTGTCCCCACGCGATATGGCAAATTAAAACTTATGCAGTGGAATTACCAAGTTTAACAAGATTGATAGAAATAAAGTAAGCAAGGATAAACAAGTTCTCTCAATCTCGCCATTCACACACGATCAAGATAAACAACGTTAACATTACAATCCCACAAACATACATACCACAAAGCCAACCACTTGACACGGAGATTTTTAAGGTGGTTCGAGACCACGACGGGTTCCCTATGTCCACCCCTTACTAAATCGGTAAGGATCCACTCACTGGATAAACCAGCACGGGGAAGACTCCCCAACACGGAGCAAGGCTCCAACACACACGGGAATAAATTTTCAACACAGAGCAACGCTCCAACACACACGCAGGATGATGCCTGCACACACACACACACACACACACACACACACACACACACACACACACACACACACACACACACACACACACACACACACACACACACACACACACACACACACACACACACACACACACACACACGCGCGCGCGTGCGCTCGGAGACGGAGTCTCTAACATGATGCGACACCGGATCACAACACGCACAGACTCGCTGCAACAAGCGTAGCACAACGACACACACTGATGCGCTGGATCGTGAATCCAGCAACACACACACACGCACGCTGCAACAACCGCAGCACAGAAAGCACACGATCGTACGCAGACGGTCACACACACATACACACACGAATATCTCTATGAGTTGAGGAAATAAACACAAATACTCAAGATATGCTCATATCTTAAATAAAACCCATGACAAACATCACAAATAGATAGGAATCAGATGTAGAAGTTGTTCCCCCTTCGATTTCCCAAGCCTATGGATGTTGATGCTTGATTCTTGGATTCAGATGATGGCGATTCTTGCGTCTTCTTGTTCTTCTCGTCCATCTACTCCATTTCTTCTTCTTCCACAAACCCCGGAGATGCCTAGATGTAGATGAAAATCTTGCAAAACCTTCTCCCACGTTCTTCTCTTCTGCTCCTTGACCTTAATCTCCTGCAAGATAGAAAGATTAGCTTGTTAGGGTTAGTTCTCCTCAAATTCGTAGCTCATATACAAACCCACACAAAATGTATGAAAAGACCATTTAACCCTTGTCAAAACTATGTGAAACATGCCTAAACATGTATATCATAACCCTAAGGGAAAGTGGGTAATAGTAGAGCACAAATGGATTGGGTTTAGATGGGTTTCGGATCCACGTTTTTAGGTTTTCACCGCGAACGGTCGACCTAAGATAGGGGGCGGTCGACCTAAGTTTTACAGAGCTGACCCAGTCAGCCCTGGGAAGTTCGGTCGACTGAACTCCCCAGTTCGGTCGACCAAACTCTGTAGTCATTCCAAACAGTGCAAAGTTCAGTCCTGTTAAACCTCAATTGCCGAAGCTAGTCAGAGTGATCAATCCCCTCTGATCTTGGAGGGTTTATACTGAAGATCTTAACCTGCAAAACCATGAGAAAAATGATTAGAACTATAGCTCAGTAATCCAAATGATAAATGCAAGAACTTCATACAAAGCATTAAGAACAAGTAAGAGATAAGTATGAAAACCCTTTTAGCATCCTTCAATCCATTGACCAAAGATGGAGCCATTTCACACATTAGATGGGGATCAAGAAACCAATTTCACCAAGATTAATGTGAATGTTTTAAGCACTTCATAACCATTGAGAAAACATCAAATGAAGTTATGTTCAAAATGAGATGAACTCAAAAGAGACTTTCGTTTTTGAAAAACCTATCATCCATCAAATCTTCCACTCACAGCAAACCATGAGACTCAAGCATCACACACACATGCCACCAAAATTAATATGAATGATATGCATTGTAGTCCTTGGAAACACAAGTCTTACACCCAAACAACAAGAGCTAATGACTCTGAGGTTGTACACAATGGATTATCTCTGCATGAATGATCTCTGCCAAACTTTATGTGATATTCTTAAGGACATTGTGAACCTCAAAAGTCATGAATGAACTGTCACGCCCCGAGCCTTTATTACAGCGGAAGACTAACTCGGGGAGCGCGAACAGCCGGCATGGTAAGCCTATTGCGAGCAAGAACATTTAGAGCGCAAGACAATCACACATAAAGATGTAATTGCATAATATATATATTCAAACTCCCACTTTATTTCATTGATAATCAAATATTTAAAATACATCCACTAATTCAATTTCCATTTATGCACAGACTCAAGAAATAGGAAAATTACATTGACTCCATCTACACAATATAGACTTCTTAAGTCTTCGCTCATCTTTATTCACTATCGGATCCGCTACTTGAACATTCTGAACCTGAATCAGACTCACTTTCATTTCCTGAAAAAGATTGAAAATAGGTAATGAGCACACTTACCCAGTAGGTAGCTTTGCATCAACATGAAGGCACTATTAAAGTAATTAACAATTTAGCTCTAAAGAAGTAAGGCAAAATCATGCGAATGCGAATATCATGCGATTAAACTAAAGAAGTAAGGCAAAATCATGCGAATGCGAATATCATGCGATTAAACCAAAATAACACGATAATCATGTAAGATAGAGTGAACACGAATGAACAAGAATGAATGTAACAAGAACATGATGTTTGGCCTTTCATGAACAAGAATGTATAGAGAATGCACTTTCACTCTCATAACCATAAAGGTTACGCACGAGAATGTCAATCATGTAGCAATTCACTAGATTTTCACGAGTGCTCATTGATTTCACTTATTTATAAAGAAAGTACTCCCAGCGCAATGCGACGCCAGTAGCATCATATCCCATGGTTTATAAAATAGTATGTTTTCGATAATCAACCGTGGGGACTAGCATAGAGCCCTTGGACACAATCAACGCCCGAACTGTATCTTCACGTATAAATCAAGCTACTTCCATGAGTGTAACAATAAAGTATGGCCAAGAATGTAATAAGGTCAATAACTCATGATAACAATAATCAATGAATGAATGCTTCAATTTAGAGTATGAGAGATCAATAAAAAGATTTAAACAATGTCATGCTCACGGAAATAAATCAACAGCATAACAGTACATTCTTTTCTCTTTCCAATCATTATATTAAATTTCTTGATCAATATTATTAGTTCTAGACTATCATTAGTCATCTAGAACCTTTGGAATATCAACCCTTGGGTCAAACCTTGGGTTAATACTTAAGTAATGTGACGGTCGTGTACTGGGCCGTTACATGATGTGACGGTCTAGTTCTGGGCCTTTACATTAGTCTAAATCTAGAACTAATAAAATAGACTCAGTGAAGTGTGACGGTCGTGTACTGGGCCGTTACATGATGTGACGGTCCAGGATTAGGCCGTTATAGTGGTCTGGGTCCAGAATCAAGATATCGAACTCAGATGAATGTGACGTCTTATATTGGGCCGTTACATTGCCTGACGGTCCAATATAAAGCCGTTACACTACTGATAACCAGAAAACATCGATAGTGTACTCTAATCAATGGGCTTTAAGGGTACAACCAACTCGGCGTCCTAGTGGGAATCCCAGCTCGCGAAGAATTACGGAGGCCTTAAAACAAGATTTCCTAGTCCATTGGAAGGAATATCCAATAGAGAGGTCCTCAAGTCCAAGAATATGTTCCTATAGTGCAAAGTGTGAACTAATGGACAACATACCGGAATATGTGCCATGTACTTATAGAAATGACTCTATAGATAGAGATAGAATGTGTATCCATGTCTAAATCACGATAAAAACTCCGTCAATGCATTATGTAAAACCATGATTTAGAATACAAAACTATAGATTTTTGGTCATGAAATTAACATATCTTTAAAATGATATTAAGATACCAAAATCATGCAATACCTATCATGAACGATTGAATAATTCCAAGATCACTTTAACAGGTTTAAACTTAGATAACTAGGCTTAATAATAAGTAAAATTGACAAGTCCTATTCTGTCTCGGGTTGACAGAACATCAGGTATCTGACGGTCTATTGATGGCGCGTCACGGTTAATGTGACGGTTTATCGAGCAGCCGTTACATGAACGTAACGCTCCTTCCCTGATGCGTCAGAGACAACAGAGTGCATATATATACAACAGAACTGTGACGGCTCATCGTAAGGCCGTTACGTGAGTATGACGGTCCTACAATGATGCGTCAATGCATCTGCTGACAGAAAACCATATAGAATCCAAGAGATCAACTCACATCATGTCTAGAAATCAAAATAGTATGACTATCCTTAGACATGATAACGAAGTATAGGCTATCTACATGCATGGGTTCTAGTGAATAGACAAGATAACATCTTTTATTTCTATTTAAGGCTAAGAGATGTATGAATGCATAGAACCATTAAAACATGAAATTCATGATCTATCATACATGGAATTCAATCAAACCAGAGGGCTTTTATTCCTATCAAGATGTTTCTACCATTCATGAGATGACCTACCTCTTAACCTTGGCTTTAAACTTCCAATTTAGGGTTGAAAAGACGTGCCCTAGCTCTCCTCTTCCTGTGACTTTTTAGCAACTTACTTGGGCTCTAACTCTTCGACCTCTTGACCTAAAGACATGAAATTTTGAGAGTAGTTAATCTAAATTATTGTCTACAAAATCTTCTAAAGAACTTACCCGAGATTACGACTCCTTACCTTGATTCTTTACGGCCCAAAAGTAAGGGTCGCTTAGTTCAGAACTGGGTTCTATTTATAGAGTTTTGGCTAGGGTTTGAAGATTAGATCGATTCTAGAGTCCTTAATTCATCAAAATCTGATCTCTAAGAGTCCCTAGTAACTTAACATGTCCTTCTAGTTAGGTCTCTTGTAGATAGAGTTCAAAAATTTAATCTTTTTGGGAGTTCTTCGACTTACGGAACTCGCAGTATGTAACGGTCGTGTCCAGGCGCGTTACCTGGCTGTGACGGTCGCGCTATGGACCGTTACAGTCAACGTGTATAGAATTTTTAAATTAATAAAACTCTTTTATTCGTTTATCCCTATCATTATCTTAGATAAATAGTATTTATCTTATAAATCCGTGAATAGGCTAGTTATCCTTCTAGAATATGGGCCAAACTTAATGGGCTTGGTCCTTAAATCTTTTAGTTAATCATTGGATAGGCTAGGTTAACTATTTAACATAATTTGGGCCTTATAATGACTTATTAATCTAATAATCCCTTCATTAATTTATTTAAGCCTTTATAATTTTTAGAAAATTGTTTTAATATTCAAAAATTATATATATATATAAATTCTGGGGCACTACACCCTCCCCCACTTAGAAGAATTTGGTCCCCAAATTCAATATATGGATTTCGGAGAGTGTACTTACAGTTAGATAATTCTGGAAATCTTTTTCGCATAGCTGCTTCGGTTTCCCATGTTGCTTCATATGGCCATGTTTTCTTCCATTGGATCTTGACCATAGGAATAACTTTATTTCTTAGTTGTCGCACTTCACGCTCCAATATCTTGATTGGCGTTTGCTCGTAGGTCATGTCCTTCTGAATCTCCAGATTGTCATAAGTGATAATGTGGTCAAGATCATATACATACTTCTTTAGCATGGAGACGTGAAATACGTCATGAACTCCTGCTAATTGTGGGGGTAAAGCCAGCTTGTAAGCTACTTCACCGACCCTTTCAAGAATTTCAAATGGGCCAATGAATCTTGGAGTTAGCTTTCCTTTAATGCCAAATCTTCGAATACCACGACCTGGAGAAACCTTCAGATATACATGATCTCCTACCTGAAACTCCAAGTCACGTCTTCGATTGTCGGCATAAGATTTTTGCCTATCTTGCGCCATCTTCATTCTTTCCTGAATGAGTTTTATTTTCTCTGTAGAATCTCTGATAATATCGGGGCCTAAGAATTGTCTTTCCCCCATTTCACTCCAACATATTGGTGATCGACAGCTTTTTCCATATAAGGCTTCAAAAGGTGCCATTTGTATGCTTGCCTGATAGCTATTGTTATAAGCAAACTCTACTAGAGGTGAGTGATCATGCCAACTACCTCCAAAGTCAATAGCACAAGCCCTGAGCATATCCTCTACTACCTGATTTGTTCTTTCCGTCTGACCATCAGTTTGTGGATGAAAGGCTGTGCTAAAATTCAACCTAGTCCCCAGTGAATGTTGTAGGCCCTTCCAGAATTATGATGTAAATCGGGATCTCTATCTGATACAATAGTGACAGGGACACCATGTAACTTGACGATTTCTTTTATGTATAATGCTGCCAGGATATCCACAGACCATCGACTCTTTATTGGTACAAAATGTGCAGATTTAGTCAATCGATCTATGATTACCCATATGCCATCATGTCCACCTCTTGTCTTAGGTAACCCCATAATGAAATCCATCCCTATACTCTCCCACTTCCATTCGGGAATATGTAAGGGATGCAATTTACCTGCGGGTCTAAAATGTTCTGCTTTTACTTGTTGACAAGTGAGGCAACGAGACACGAAATCAGCTATTTCTCTCTTCATATTGGGCCACCAGAAATTTCTTTTGAGATCTTGATACATCTTTGTTCCTCCTGGATGAATTGTGTATTTGGAATTATGTGCTTCATCTAGGATCAGTTTCTTTGTAGCCTCATGATCTGGTATACATATTCGGCCCTTAAATAATAATCTTCGTCATTGAAATAGAAAAATCGGTCTTTGTTCTATATTGGCCTTAATTTCTAGTAAAACCGGATCATCATCTTGTAACTTGACCAAATCTCTATCAATGTAGGTTGAGCTCGGATATTAGCTATGAAACAGTCTTCTTCCTTTATGTCAACATCTAAGTTCAACTGAGCAAATTGAGGAATAAGGTTAGTTACACTTATCATAAGACTTGATAGCATACCTATTGGTTTTCTGCTGAGTGCATCTGCTACAGCATTAGCCTTGCCAGGATGATACTGAATAGAAAAATCAAGTCTTTGAGGTATTCTAACCACCTCCTCTGCCTCATGTTAAGCTCTTTTTGAGAGAATAAGTATTTCAAGCTCTTGTGGTCTGAGTAGACCGTAAACTTTTCTCCATAAAGATAATGACGCCAAATTTTCAAGGCGAAAATAACTGCTGCCAATTCTAAATCATGCACAGGATAGTTTTCCTCGTGCCGTTTCAGTTGTCTTGAAGAATAACAGATCACCTTTCCATTCTGCATGAGAACGCATCCTAAGCCAATGCCAGACGCATCCGTATACACTTCGAATCCACCACCCTCCATTGGTAGTGACAAAACAGGGGCTATTATGAGATGATTCTTAAGAGTTTGGAAATTCTTCTCACATTCCTCTGACCAGACAAAAGGATTTTCTTTTCTGGTGAGTCTAGTTAAAGGAACTGCTATCTTTGAGAAGTCCTTAATGAATCTTCTATAATAACCAGCTAGACCCAGAAAGCTCCTTACTTCAGACACAGTCGTAGGCCTACTCCAATTCTTGACAGCTTCTACCTTAGAAGGATCCACAGCAATACCTTCTTTTGAAATAATGTGGCCTAGGAATGAGACTTCCTCGAGCCAGAATTCACACTTATTGAGTTTGGCATAAAGCTTGTGTTCTCTAAGTGTTTGCAAAGCTATCCTTAGATGTTCTTCATGTTCTCTCTTTGTCTTGGAGTATATCAGGATATCATCGATGAAGACGATAATGAATTGATCCAGGTATGGCTGGAAGACACTGTTCATAAGTTGCATAAATGCTGCTGGGGCATTAGTTAACCCAAATGGCATTACCACGAATTCATAGTGGCCATAACGACTTCGAAAAGCTGATTTATAAATGTCTTCTTCTTTAATTCTCAGCTGATGATAACCTGATCTGAGATCAATCTTAGAGAAATATTCTGCTCCCGAAAGCTGATCGAAGAGCTCATCAATACGCGGCAACGGATACTTATTTTTGATTGTAAGCTGATTTAGTCGCCGGTAATCGATGCATAGTCTGAGAGAACCATCTTTCTTTTTGACAAATAGAACCGGCGCACCCCAAGGGGATGTGCTAGGTCTAATGAAGCCCTTATCCAGAAGTTCCTGCAACTGCTTCTTTAGCTCTTTAAGTTCTGTGGGGGACATCCTGTAAGGGGCTATAGAAACAGGTGCTGCTCCTGGGATGAGTTCAATAATGAAGTTCACTTCCCTCTCGGGAGGTAAACTAGGTAGTTCAGATGGAAACACGTCTGGGAACTCATTTACAATAGGGATGTCTGCTATGATAATCTCCTTGGACTCTGTAATAATGACGGAAGCAAGAAAAGCTTCACATCCTCGCGAGATGAGCTTGCAAGCGTGAAGTGAGGATATGATAGTGGGGTGTTTCTTGTATTTGATGCCAAGAAAAGAGAATCTTGGAAGACCGGGTTTTGAAAAGATATAATCCTATTTCGGCAATTGATATAAGCATCGTGGTCTACAAGCCAATCTACCCCTAAAATGGCATCATAACCTTTCATGTCAAGGCATACTAAGTTTGCGGGGAGATTGTGACCTTCTACTATCACTTCGCTATCAGGATAATAGTTGGTAAGCTTAGTTCCAGATCCTAAGGGTGTGGAAATGGCAAGATCTGAAGGTAAGGGAACTGATGCGATTGCTAATGTCTTAGCAAAAGTAGTGGAGATAAAAGAATGAGAGGCACCAGTATCAAATAGCACAAATGCAGGACGAGAACAAATTTGAAGAGTACCTTCCATAAGCCCATCATCCTTGGGCGCTTCCTCTTCATCTAGAACGGCATTGAGGCGAGCCTGCCTCCTGCGTCCATTACCAGATGACTGGTCCTTCATAAGGGGGCAATCCGGCATGCGATGCTCCCTGCTTCCACAACGTAAACAAGCGCCAAGGCGCTTCCAACACTCCTCAGCCAAATGGCCGAATTTCTCACAAAATGTGCAAGCCGTGGCGACCTGCTCCTTCTCTTCCTTGACTTTCTTTTGCTTGTGGGAACTTCCACCGTTCCCACTCCTAGATCTTTTCTTACTATCACGGCTTTTGTAGGGTTCCGTGATACTAAATTTCTCTTTCTTATAACGCCGATCGAACGTCGGCTTGATTCTTCTCCTTTTCCTTTTAACTTCTCGACCTTCTCTAAGGTCCTTTCACATAAATATGCTCGTTGAACCATCTCCGCATAGGTACGGATGTTTTGGGTCCAGAGTTGCTGGATGAAACCGAGTCGTAACCCGTCCATAAACCGATTTGCCTTCAATAAGTCAGTGCTGATAAGATGTGGTGCGTAAGGTGCTAGCCTTGAAAATTGTAGTTCATATTCGGCAACCGTCATCATTCCTTGTCGAAGAGCGGCGAACTCCATAGCCTTTCGTTCCTTTACGTGCTCAGAAAAGTACTTGGCACGGAATAGGGTAAGAAAACCATCCCATGTATGAGGTGCATTGGCCGGAGGTGCTGGAACCGACTTCCACCAAGTACGGGCATCCTTATTAAGTTGAAACGTTGCCAGACGCACCTTCTCCTGATCGGTGCATTGAATGACATCAAAGATACGATTCATTTCATCGATCCAATTTTCTGCTTCATCCGGGTTAGAGGAACCGTAGAAACGCGGAGGGTTTAAACTCCGGAAATTACGATGTAGATCACCAGCCCGTGCTCCTGCGCCACCTTGCGCTATAGTTTGCAATGCCTGGGTAAGGCCGGCAACTGTTTGTTGCATACCATCCCAATCTACACGATGAGCCATTTGTAAGATAAGGTACTGGGAGAAAATAACAACTTGTTATTTCTCATGAAATTGGAATGAACAAAATAAATCTTAAAGCTAATTAATTATCTTATCCCGGGCTCTACCCACTTCTCACATGGGTATGGAAACTTCTTCCTTAGTTCATAGGTAGGGGCCCTTAAACCTTGGACTTATCCTATGACATGATTCTTCTTCCTAAGTCCTGAGACTTAGGCTCTGATACCAACTTAACTGTCACGCCCCGAGCCTTTATTACAGCGGAAGACTAACTCGGGGAGCGTGAACAGCCGGCATGGTAAGCCTCTTGCGAGCAAGAACAATCAGAGCGCAAGACAATCACACATAAAGATGCAATTGCACAATATATATATTCAAACTCCCACTTTATTTCATTGATAATCAAATATTCAAAATACATCCACTAATTCAATTTCCATTTATGCACTAGACTCAAGAAATAGGAAAATTACATTGACTCCATCTAAACAATATAGACTTCCTAAGTCTTCGCTCATCTTTATTCACTCTCGGATCCGCTACTTGAACATTCTGAACCCGAATCAGACTCACTTTCATTCCTGAAAAGATTGGAAATAGGTAATGAGCACACTTGCCCAGTAGGTATCTTCGCATCAACATGAAGGCACTATTAAAGTAATTAACAATTTAGCTCTAAAGAAGTAAGGCAAAATCATGCGAATGCGAATATCATGCGACTAAACCAAAGTAACACGATAGTCATGTAAGATAGAGTGAACAAGAATGAACAAGAATGAATGTAACAAGAACATGATATTTGGCCTTTCATGAACAAGAATGTATCGAGAATGCACTTTCACTTTCATAACCATAAAGGTTACGCACGAGAATGTCAATCACGTAGCAATTCACTAGATTTTCACGAGTGCTCATGGATTTCACTTATTTATAAAGAAAGTACTCCCAGCGCAATGCGACGCCAGTAGCATCATACCCCATGGTTTATAAAATAGTATGTTTCCGGCAATCAGCCGTGGGGACTAGCATAGAGCCCTTGGACACAATCAGCGCCCGAACTACATCTTCACGTATAAATCAAGCTACTTCCATGAGTGTAACAATAAAGTATGGCCAAGAATGTAATAAGATCAATAACTCATGATAACAACAATCAATGAATGAATGCTTCAATTTAGAGTATGAGAGATCAAGAAAAAGATTTAAACAATGTCATGCTCACGGAAATAAATCGACAGCATAACGGTACATTCTTTTCTCTTTCCAATCATTATATTAAGTTTCTTGATCAATATTATTAGTTCTAGACTATCATTAGTTCATCTAGAACCTTTGGAATATCAACCCTTGGGTCAAACCTTGGGTTAAGTACTTAAGCAATGTGACGGTCGTGTACTGGGCCGTTACATGATGTGACGGTCTAGTTCTGGGCCGTTACATTAGTCTGAATCTAGAACTAATAAAATAGACTCAGTGAAGTGTGACGGTCGTGTACTGGGCCGTTACATGATGTGACGGTCCAGCCATGATTAGGCCGTTATAGTAGTCTGAGATCAGAATCAAGCAATCGAACTCAGATGAATGTGACGGTCGTATATTGGGCCGTTACATGTCCTGACGGTCCAATACAGAGCCGTTACACTACTGATAACCAGAAAACATCGATAGTGTACTCTAATCAATGGGCTTCAATGGTACAACCAACTCGGCGTCCTAGTGGGAATCCCAGGCTCGCGGAGAATTACTGGAGGCCTTGAAACAAGATTTCCTAGTCCATTGGAAGGAATATCCAATAGAGAGGTCCTCAAGTCCAAGAATATGTTCCTATAGTGCAAAGTGTGAACTAATGGACAACATACCGGAATATGTGCCATGTACTTATAGAAATGACTCTATAGATAGAGATAGAATGTGTATCCATGTCTAAATCACGATAAAAACTCCGTCAATGCATTATGTAAAACCATGATTTAGAATACAAAACTATAGATTTTTGGTCATGAAATTAACATATCTTTAAAATGATATTAAGATGCCAAAATCATGCAATACCTATCATGAACGATTGAATAATTCCAAGATCACTTTAACAGGTTTAAACTTAGATAACTAGGCTTAATAATAAGTAAAATTGACAAGTCCTATTCTGTCTCGGGTTGACAGAACATCAGGTATCTGACGGTCTATTGATGGCGCGTCACGGTTAATGTGACGGTTTATCGAGCAGCCGTTACATGAACGTAACGCTCCTTCCCTGATGCGTCAGAGACAACAGAGTGCATATATATACAACAGAACTGTGACGGCTCATCGTAAGGCCGTTACGTGAGTATGACGGTCCTACTATGATGCGTCAGAGCATCTGCTGACAGAAAACCATATAGAATCCAAGAGATCAACTCACATCATGTCTAGAAATCAAAATAGTATGACTATCCTTAGACATGATAACGAAGTATAGGCTATCTACATGCATGGGTTCTAGTGAATAGACAAGATAACATCTTTTATTTCTATTTAAGGCTAAGAGATGTATGAATGCATAGAACCATTAAAACATGAAATTCATGATCTATCATGCATGGAATTCAATCAAACCAGAGGGCTTTTATTCCTATCAAGATGTTTCTGCCGTTCATGAGATGACCTACCTCTTAACCTTGGCTTTAAACTTCCAATTTAGGGTTGAAAAGACGTGCCCTAGCTCTCCTCTTCCTGTGACTTTTCAGCAACTTCCTTGGGCTCTAACTCCACGACCTCTTGACCTAAGGACGTGAAATTTGGAGAGTAGTTAGTCTAAAGTATTGTCTACAAAATCTTCTAAAGAACTTACCCGAGATTACGACTCCTTACCTTGATTCTTTACGGCCCAAAAGTAAGGGTCGCTCAGTTCAGAACTGGGTTCTATTTATAGAGTTTTGGCTAGGGTTTGAAGATTAGATCGATTCTAGAGTCCTTAATTCATCAAAATCTGATCTCTAAGAGTCCCTAGTAACTTAACATGTCCTTCTAGTTAGGTCTCTTGTAGATAGGGTTCAAAAATTCTAATCTTTTTGGGAGTTCTTCGACTTACGGAACTCGCAGTATGTAACGGTCGTGTCCAGGCACGTTACCTGGCTGTGACGGTCGCGCTATGGACCGTTACAGTCAACGTGTATAGAAATTCTAAATTAATAAAACCCTTTTATTCGTTTATCCCTATCATTATCTTAGATAAATAGTATTTATCTTATAAATCCGTGAATAGGCTAGTTATCCTTCTAGAATATGGGCCAAACTTAATGGGCTTGGTCCTTAAATCTTTTAGTTAATCATTAGATAGGCTAGGTTAACTATTTAACATAATTTGGGCCTTATAATGACTTATTAATCTAATAATCCCTTCATTAATTTATTTAAGCCTTTATAATTTTTAGAAAATTGTTTTAATATTCAAAAATTATATATATATATATATATAAATTCTGGGGCACTACATGAACTGTATTAAGGAAGGCTACGTGAAGTGCACATGGTGAGGTCGATGTTATGACAAAGCAAAAATCTTACCAATAGTTCTTGACAGATTAGACATGACTATACCACCTATTTTAGATTATAGAAAGCAAGGTGCTTGTCCACACGTTTATTTTACCTTCCAAGCGACCGCCATGAGATTTGATCCTATAATTTAAAATAGTCAAGTCAATACATCATGAGTTGCACAAAGACTTGTTCAATCATAAAAGGCTTTGAAGTCTCTTGACAACCCAAGTTTTCTTCAACCAAAAAACCAACTCCAAATAGTCATACAAGCAAGCAACATGTCTCAAAATGCATGACGGAATTCCATGTAAATCACATTAACAATTTGATAATTTTTCTCAAGGTTCAATCAAGACATGAGCTAGATTGCAAACACTTTACAATCTATCCATGCAACATGTATATGCAACATTTAAACCATTTACAGTCTCAACCATATTTGAACATCAATTACCCAGTTGCCCATATGAAACACATGCAGGCATAGCAAATATCATGAGTGCTATCATGAGTGCACACAATCATCAAAATATATGCAAGCAAACACAAAGTTTAGTTATCATAAAAAACATAAACATTATGCAAGGCACACATCAATCTCCCCCTTTTTGATGATGACAAACTTTGTGACTGACTTAGACAGATCATAGACTTTCACATTCTTTCTCCCGCTTTGATATCATCAAAAAGTGGGAGGAAGGCAATGAAGTTCATATGTAGGCAAAGCAAAGCAGATTCATGAGCTCACTTGAAAGGTTCAAAGGAGGCAATAGCCAAGCAAAGATAAGATGATCAAAACGTGTTGATTCTTGTGATTCCAATTGTTGGTGATGGAGATGATAGGTGTGTAGACTTAAGACTTGCAGACTATGTAAACACATCAAGATAATACCAGTGAAAGCCCAAAGCCCATTCCAAATTTTCACAATATGCAATGGCAAGGCAAAGGCAATATTTTTCTTTGATTTCCAAATTTTCAGATTTTTCTGGTGAAATGCATTAAAACTCATAAATGCATGCAAGTGATGACACACCAAGTGAATTTTTTGATTTTCAAAATTTCAAATTTTTAGTTGTCTATTAAAATGCATAAAGCTAGATGCTAACAAAAGAGGACACATAAATGCATGCAATGCAACCAAACAGATATGTATATAATGCAACCAAACAGATATGCATATATACATGCAACATAGCTCCCCCTCTTTATTTAAAGAGATGGAATTGGTGTACGAAAAGTGCAGGTGAGTCAATACATCCAGAATGTTCAAGTATAACACCTAGGAGATTGTGCAAGCATACATAAGAGTTATGCAATAGTCAAAGTAGTCAATCAATTTTTTGAATACATATTAAATCAAATTCTCTTATGTGTTAGTGAATAACATGAAAATAGACTGTTGCAATATGGATATTCAGATTTTCTGATCAACACAAAGAGAGATTTTACAGACTGCACTTCAATTTATGAGAACAGCGTATTAGAGGCTACGCTCTGCCACAAAGACTTTTTCAATTCAAAAATTTTCACAATGACAATCAGAATTTTGCAAGAGTGATCAAGTTCAAATATTCTTTTTTACGTGAGTAGACATATGGAGCTCATGCCAAACTCCTCGGTTACTCAGAATATTGACTATTTCAGTTCATTTTGAGCAGAGATACTATAGTAGAACACTTTTTTGAAATGAACCACATCACGTCTCAGGTGACATGTGCCTAATTTACTCAGTGAGACTAACCATTGCTCTGCCTTCATTTCAGATTTTTTTATTTTTTTTAAAAATAGGCAGGTAACTTTTTCCTCAACTACCTCTTTAACATACATGCAGCATATTTAATATCTCTAGAGTGTTGAAAAGAAATTCATATATCCTTATCCTTAACACTCACTTTCACATCTTGTGCATGAAGTATATAAATTTGATTCATCATGTATACTGAAAATTTCTTGAACACATAATAGTGCAGCTCCCCCGAAATAGATGCACTTATCAAATCTTTACTCCGTCAGAGTGTATTGACAAGAAACACTCTAGTGATGACTCAAATGCAACATTATTTAGCAAGAATTATGAGGTCTTAGAAATTCCAAGGATTGGGGTGAATAACATATATAACATGCAAGCACACAATTTGAAAGGTATGCAATGTGCAATGTAAAATGCAAAATGCATCATGAATGTAAAATTTCAGATTTTTATTTGAATGTTCTAAATGCAATGCAAAGTGCAAGACGTAACATGGATGCAAATTATAAGTTTTCAATTTTTCATTTGGGTGATCAAAATTAAACAATGCAACCCAATTATTATTTTTTAATATGATACCAATTGTTTTTCAAAAACGGTTCAAAAATAGATTTCGAAAAGTATTTCAAAAGTTTAGAAAAACATCCACAAGCCAACCAAATTTTTCAATGACTCTTCATAAGAAAACCAATCTAATCACAAGTTAGCCATTTGATTTCTCCAAGTTTTGGTACAAGGCGGAGTTTGAGGTCCGAAGACCCGACTGACACATGGTGAAAGCTTCCAAGTGGACGTGATCCACTCTTCCACTAACACGATTTGATATACCAGAAACGCAATTAAGCTCGAATGTGATATCACACATGTAGTTTCAATCAAGAATTGTTCAAATAACCATTTGGACATTTTTGACACAGCAGAGTAGAGGAACAAGAGTTCAAGATTTTTCCGACACAATTCTTGTCATAAGAATAATACCACCTAATGCCATAAGCTAATGCAAGAAATTTCATTTCCATAGCAAAATGTTGAATTACCTTAGTTTAACAGGCAGTACCATATGCCTTCAAGCACCAAAATCACTAACCTCATGAAGGTCAGTATTTCAGATTTTTGTTTTCTTACCTTTGCCTTGAGAATCCCTTGTTTTTCTCAATTTCTTCATTTGCCCCCAAGTCACTCCTGCAATCAAAGTTCTCATTTTACAGATTTTGGTACCCATACTTTCTTGGGGGTATTCCGCAGTCTCACACATGCAAATATCAAGTTTCATCAATAATGTATATGCATGAGAATGGATATGCATTCTAATATGAGAAGCAAGTTTTACAAATTTATGCAAGATAGTGCATGAGAGTTTATGCAGACTCAATGTATGCAATTCTTTGAATAGGCCAGTAGTTTTTATCATAGACATTAGCACAAGATGATCTTTCTTACAAATGAGCCTTAGCTTTTAGCACATATCAACCAGCTAACACCTCCCCCTCACAATGTGCATGAATTACACAAATGATGTTTTAACAGAAAAATATGCATCCTATGACTTATATGAACAAGTGACTCATGGTACCAGGCGGAGGCACATTCTCATGCATGGTGATAGATTTCTATCAGGAATGACCTGCCCTTCCTTAGGTCACCATTTAATATACCATGAAGTCATGCAATGATAATCAGATGGATGAATATTCATTTTCATGAAATGCAATCATACACTAGTGATTCATGAACGATGCAATGCATTCTAATAACAAAAATAAATTTTTTAATGAAATTTTTATTAATGGAGTTTCACTTATAGCAAATCTGAGTTTTTCAAAAAGAACCCAGAAATTTATTTTCAATACATGTGCCTTGAGCATACATCATCTTCCAAGCCTTCCACTTGACCTCAAGGTAACCTTACAACAAAATTCACATTCAACAAATTCCCCTTGAACAAGATGCTATATGACAAGTGATATACTCAAAGATATGCAAACAGCTATGAGTGGAATGCATATACAACATTTGTATTATCACATAAGATTCAGCACAAAGCAAATCAAGACATAGCACCTTTTCTAGAGAAGTGAGAGGGATATCACTTGAGTATTCATATTTTATTTTTGGTTTTTCTTTTAACTTGACTTATGCCACTTGGCCCGTGGGCCATACCTTCTTGACTGAAAACATATTTCACGCTTCATATTTCCAAGGCACACCTGCAAAACATATTTCTCTTTTGGCATTCTTAAGTATCTAAATCTTTTTGGGTCCTTGTGGGTTAGCAGCAATATTGGCATGTGGTTTCTAATTTTTGACAATATTCAAATCATCATTTTTCATCAAAAAATAATCATGCATATTATGCCTAGATTTACCACAATAATTACAGCATGACTTTGAATACTTAAAAGCGTGAGGATTTTTTGAAGCATGTGATTTTTTGTTCCAATATTGTTTCGAATTGTCAAGAGGTGTGTTAAACACATTAGAGATCCTAGGTCGACCTTCCCTTGGTTTTGGCTGAGGATAATGGGTCCAGAACACAGGATGTGTTGACACCATAGGTTGGTAGTGTTATTTAGCCTTAGGATGCGTCGACCTACCCTTACCTTTTCCATTGTTCATTCTTTTCCTGCATGCTTCTAAATCATCATTCTTCATTGTAAAACAATCATGCATGGCATGTCCATGTCTTCCACAATAAAAACATGAGATTTTCTTTCTAGGTGGATGTATGTGTGAGGCAGAAGTATGTTTAACATGCATAGTGGTGCTAGCATCATTTTTAGATTTTTGATGCAAATTGATTTTCTGATTTTTATTTTCTTTTTGAATCACTTGGACAGAAGACTGCTTTGGGGGTGAAGTAGAGGTACTTGCTATATTTGAACTATGAACAAAAGAAGTAGTTAACTTATTTGCAAAAGACTTCTTCTTTACAGGATTATAGCCATACCCTTCCCTTTAAAAATTGACTTTCATGCCCAAAAGTTTATCCATATTATTTTGACCATCCACGAATCTAGACAATGAATTATATAAGTCCTGGATTTCACTTTCTAAAGATGTGATATGCAATTCAGTATTGGCAAGTTCTTCTTCATAAGTAGAAAGGCTTACATTCAACACTGTATTGGTAGTCTTAAGACATTCGACTTCTTGTTTTAATTCATCCACCTTTTCACATTCACTTACAATCACATATTTTCCTTTTTCTAGAAACAACAATCTTTCAGAAATGGCCGTGTTCAATTCATTCAGTTTCTCATTTTCTTTTGCAAGCTTTTCATCATGAATGAGTTCATTTATCAAGGTTTGATCATTGGCCATTGAATTTATTTTTGCTTTCATCTCCTTATTTTCATTTCTTAAGGAGCAAATTTGATCTTTATGAAATTCAATATCAAACACATGAGCCTCAATCAATTCCTCTAAATGTGAGTATTTTTTACAGGAGGAATCACAGTTGTTTTGTTCAACTTTCTTTTTCAATTTTTATTCTCAGATTTTAGCTTCTTATATTTACTTGCAAGCTCACTGTATGCATCCAATAGCTCATCAAGAGATATATTTTTAGAATCTGAATTTACCTCCAAGAGTGATCCATTCTGTTGATCACTGCCGTGATCACTCATACCTGCCATAAGACATTTGTCCCCATTTTTCTCATGGAAGCCAACCAAGGCATCTAGTATGTCCTTTGCGGAGCTGTAGCTGGAAGAAAAATGAAAACTATTAACAGCAACTGCGGCAATAAGAAAACTTAGAACTAAGCAATTTTGAACATGTTTAGTATCATAATCTGCAGTCCAGACTGATTCGTCTTCAGCCAACTCATAAGGACCATGTGAGATAAGCTTCCATAGCTTAGGGTCATATGAGTTGACAAGACTGTACATTCTTCCTAATCACAAATTGAAGTTAGAACCATCAAACACAGGTGGAGAATCCATAGTGAAAACTTTGGTAGCCATGATCTGGATCTTGATCTAGATCATTAGATCTATGAAAAATAGAGCCTTAGCTCTGATACCAATTGTTGGTCCCTGGGTAGGCGAGCAGACAAGAAGGGGGGGTTGAATTGTCTCCACACGATATGGCAAATTAAAACTTATGTAACGGAATTACCAAGTTTAACAAGATTGATAGAAATAAAGTAAGCAAGGATAAACCAGTTCTCTCAATCTCGCCGTTCACACACGATCAAGATAAACAACGATAACATTATAATCCCATAAACATACATACCACAAAGTAAACCATTGGACACGGAGATTTTTAAGGTGGTTCGAGACCACGACGGGCTCCCTCCATCCACCCCTTACCAAATCGGTAAGGATTCACTCACTGGATAAACCAACACGGGGAAGACTCCCCAACACGGAGCAATACACAGGAATAAATTCCCAACACGGAGCAACGCTCCAACACACACGCAGGATGATGCCTGCACACACACACACGGGGACCCACCTCAACACACACACACACACACACACACACACACACACACACACACACACACACACACACACACACACACACACACACACACACACACACACACACACACACACACACACACACACACACACACACACACACACACACACACACACACACACACACACACACACACACACACACACACACACACACACACACACACACACATACACACGGAGATAGAGTCTCCAACACGATCTAACACCGGATCATAACACACACAGACTCGCTGCAACAAGTGCAGCACAACGACACACACAGATGCGCTGGATCGTGAATCCAGCAACACACACACACACGCACGCTGCAACAACCGCAGCACCGGAAGTACACAACCGTACGCAGACGGTCACACACACACACACGAATATCTCTGTGAGTTGAGGAAATAAACACAAATACTCAAGATATGCTCAGATCTTAAATAAAACCCATGACAAACATCACAAAGAGATAGGAATCAGATGTATAAGTTGTTCCCCCTTTGATTTACAAAGCCTATGGATATTGATGCTTGATTCTCGGATTCAGATGATGACGATTCTTGTGTCCTGTTGTTCTTCTCGTCGATCCGCTCATTTTCTTCTTCTTCCACGAACCCCGGAGATGCCTGGATGCAGATGAAAATCTTGCAAAACCTTCTCCCACGCTCTTCTCTTCTGCTCCTTAACCTTAATCTCCTGCAAGATAGAAAGGTTAGCTTGTTAGGGTTAGTTCTCTTCAAATTCGTAGCTCATATATAAACCCACACAAAATGTATGAAAAGACAATTTAACCCTTGCCAAAACTATGTGAAACATGCCTAAACATGTATATCATAACCCTAGGGGCAAGTGGGAAATAGTAGAGCACAAATGGATTGGGTTTAGATGGATTTCAAATCCACGTTTTTGGGTTTACGCAGTGAACTGTCGACCTAAGATAGGGCGCGGTCGACCTAAGTTTTATAGAGCTGACCCAGTCAGCCCTGGAAAGTTCGGTCGACCGAACTTTGCAGTCATTCCAAACAGTGCAAAGTTCAGTCCTATTAAACCTCAGTTGCCGAAGCTAGTCAGAGTGATCAATCCCCTCTGATCTTGGAGGGTTTATACTAAAGATCTTAACCTATAAAACCATGAGAAAAATGATTAGAACTATAGCTCAGTAATCTAAATGATAAATGCAAGAACTTCATACAAAACATTAAGAACGAGTAAGAGATAAGTATGAAAACCCTTTTAGCATCCTTCAATCCATTGACCAAAGATGGAGCCATTTCACACATTAGATGGGCATCAAAAAACCAATTTCACCAAGATTATTGTGAATGTTTTAAGCACTTCATAACCATTGACAAAATATAGAATGAAGTTATGTTCAAAATGAGATGAACTCAAAAGAGACTTTCATTTCTGAAAAACCAAACATCCATCAAATCATCCACTTACAGCAAACCATAAGACTCAAGCATCACACACACATGCCACCAAGATTAATATGAATGATATGCATTGTAGCCCTTGGAAACACAAGTCTTACACCCAAACAACAAGAGCTAATGACTCTGAGGTTGTACACAATGAATGATCTCTACATGAATGATCTCTGCCAAACTTTATGTGAAATTCTTAAGGACATTGTGAACCTCAAAAGCCATGAATGAACTATATTAAGGAAGGCTACGTGAAGTGCACATGGTGAGGTCGATGTTATGTCAAAGTAAAAATCTTACCAATGGTTCTTGACAGATTAGACATGACATATACCACCTATTTCAGATTGTAGAAAGTAAGGTGCTTGTCTACACGTTTGTTTTACCTTCCAAGCGACCGCCATGAGATTTGATCCTACAATTCAAAATAGTCAAGTCAATACATCATGAGTTGCACAAAGACTTGTTCAATAATAAAAGGCTTTGAAGCCTCTTGACAACCTAACTTTTCCTCAATGAGAAAACCAACTCCAAATAGTCATGCGATCAAACAACATGTCTCAAAATCCACGACAGAATTGCATGTAAATCACATTAACAATTTAATCATTCTTCCCAAGGTTCAATCAATACATGAGCTAGATTGCAAACACTTTACAATCTATCCATGCAACATGTATATGCAACATTTAAACCATTTACAGTCTCAACCATATTTGAACATCAATAGCACAGTTGCCCATATGAAACACATGTAGGCATATCAAATATCATGAGTGCTATCATGAGCGCACACAATCATCAAAAGTATATGCAAGCATACACAAAGTTTAGTTATCATAAAAAATATAAACATTATGCAAGGCACACATCACATACAGTAAGAAAAATGTGCCAAAAGATGTAGAAGAAATACCATGATCGCCACCATGGAAAGACAACGCCAAAGAATGTGAAAGAAGACTATGTGCGCGTTGTGTACCTTAGAAAAAGAAGATGATTGCACTCAATATAAAGAATACGGGGATAATATGGATTACCTCTCCTCACCTTCCATCTAGCTAGAAGGTAAGGGCCTCACTTTCCATGCTTTCCTCTGAAACAAAGACAACACAAGAGACAAAACCCATTAGAAAATGCTAAGTGTAGAAATCTGCCCAAGTGCATAAAGTAGCATGAAAGATTGCGAGAAAACTTACCAAGGGAAGGTTTTTAACCCCTGTGGAAGAGTGAAAATAATAGGTATGTATATTATGATGAGATTAAAATGTAGAGATTGATTTAATATGCCATGATTAACATAGATAAACAAGGTGTAAAAGTGCATGTGATAAGAGAAACTGTGCAAACTGTGCAAATAGGGTGCACAGACTGATGAAAATAGTAGGGCAAACGAAGTCTAAACAGGGTGAAAATTGGGATGATAGAAGACTTTAGTATGGTGAACAAGCAGGAATAAAAATCACATCAAAGGGAGGTTTGGACAAAAAGTTATGCCACCGGAGATTTGGCAAAAAATACAGACAATGCAGAAAATGCAGAACAATGCACAAAATGGACTCAAAGAGTGATGCATAACTCACAGGATAGGACACCAAAAAGGGAAAGAAAGGATGCTATGGAAAGATGGGAGTATTGTAGTAAAATTAGGGCAAAAAGAGGGGTTAAAAATAGGGAAGAGAGCAGTGGAAAATGGGGAGAAAAATGCATGACAACAGAGGGTGCAGAACAGGACACAAAAATGACTTAAGTGTCAAAACAGAGTGAAAGTGCAAACTGATGGAGAAAAATATGCATGAAGAGGATGAGATAATGAGCCCATAACGGAGGAAAATGAAGAGTATACTTCAATTAAGAGCCTAGAGTCGAAGGGAAGGATCAGAAGTGCACCATGGCTTCGCTCCGGTGACACAAACATGCCCCCGTCGCAAGAAATCTGGGTTTCAGATTGACAGAACAAAGTGGTGAAACCTGAAAAGTAGGGGCTTGAAAGAGTGGGAAAAGATGAGAGAAATAAGGCACATATATAATCAAAACGAAGCTAATACTCCCCTTTTCAAGATAGAGTCGAAGGAGGACGAAGAGGATGAAGCATGACTCCGCCTCGGCTTGAAGAACAGGCCCCCGTCGCGGAGTTGTAGCAGAAAAATAAAAAACTGTGATGATTTGCAGGAAGAAGGGGCGAAGTTAAGAGGGTAAATGTTGATGAAATCGAGCAAATAAAGAATCAGAACGAAGCTTATACTTTCCTCTTCATGCTAGGGTCGAAGGAGGATGTATAAAATCTGGCATGGCTTCACCGTCACCTCAAAAACACGCCCCCGTCGTGAGGTTCGCACTTGGGCCCTTTATATAGAAAATTGCATAAATCTAAAACTTTCCACCATGATTTTAAGAGATAGAGCCCACCAAATCTTAAGATCTATGGATTAATCTCGAGATAATAGTTAGGATAAGAGGTAAAAATAAGTGGGACTCAATTTACTGGAAGATTCTAGAAGATATTTGCACCACAAGAAGGGCCTGGAGCCTAATCAGGTGGAGTTTTACTTGAACTGTGATTGCATAAACCCGAAGCTTCCTCCACATTTCTAGAGAATATATGTAACAACCCTGGTAAATGGAAGGAATAAAAATCTTAAATAGATTCAAAACCACGTAAATGTTCAAGGCCCAACCCATATATATACACATTAACCACTTATATATACCAAATGGGCCTTACACTTAAACCCGTATGGGCCTTGCACCTCAACCAAATAAGCCAAAGGAAAGGGCGCCCTGCCCTAGGGCGCCATTTCATCAAATGAAGCCCTCCTATATGGGTGCCATTTTCATATAGTAGTAAGCAACTTTCATTGCCAGGATAGAGGAGAAGGGCACCCCCTGAGTGGGCGCTATTCAATGAAATAAAGACCCTGTGAATGAGCGCTATTTCAAGAAATGAAGACACTATCTTGGGCGCCATTTACCTGAGGGGTGATTTAAGGAAAGCCGACTGTAGTGTCTTGTTCGAACTGGGAAGTAGTTGCCGTTCGGGAAAGATAAAATACGGTAAGATTAGTACGTGGGAAGTTTGAATATCAAAAAAATTTCGTATGTGGGAGTTTAAGTCCTGATCAAACTCACATCCCCGGTAGGACTCCTTCCCTATAAATATATCCCTCCCAAAACCTTGCTAAGGCTACTGCCTCTAAGTTTCTCCATCGTCGTCAACCTCTATCGCTCATTCGTCTTCCTTCTGTCATCGACCTCCTATTGAGGTTGCACCTGCGGCTGAGAAGGAGAAGGGTCTCTTCTGCTACCATTATTGCTACGGTGCTGCATCGTACGTGAAGGAAGAAGCTTCAACTTCCTCCTCTATTACATCCTGTATCGTGAAGAGGAACCACCGCTTCCTCTTATCCCTGTTGCTTCCTTCTTTGTGCTACGCTAAACGAGAAGAAGAGCATCTGTTCCTCTACTCCGTGGAAGCTGCAGTTGCCGTTTTACTCTTATTTTCTTCTCTGATCGACGTCTAGACTAACCCAGGAAGGTAGGTGTTCTCAAGTACCAAGCCCAACCTAATAACTTTAGATCATGAGCATGCATATACGTTTGATAGATTGGCTTTCAGTAGTTTCTACTTCATTTTTCAGAGTTTCGGTAAAAGGGCGCCCCTCTATAGGGTGCTATTTTCATAAAATGACTGCACACACAGTCGTTATTCTTTCAGTAATTAAATAAGTACACCATCTTTAAAATTTAATAACTATGAATCCTGATGTCTAATCTAATGCATGAGTATGCTGCTAGATTCCTGCTATTTTTCTCTACCTGTCCACATATTCATTCCAGAAAAATTCTTTTTATTGGAAAAGTACTACTATTCATGACTAATTTACACTTGAATGAAACCACGACTGAACCAAAGTCTATGTTTGATATAGCGCCCCTGACCTGGGCGCTATATTCAGAAAACATGACTCTGCCCAGGGCACCATTCACCCTAAGCAGTGAATTCCAGATTGAATTATGAAATTGTAATAACGAATCCTGAATTTGAAATTTGTTATTGAAATCTAGAATCTATATGCCTGAGTTACCAGACTGGATTTAAAGAAAAAATGGCACTGATGAAGGCGCCATTTCCCTACTTCTTGTTTTCTGAGAGTTTCTGTAACCCATCTCAGTGGGTATATCTATTGGCACTATATTCCAGTCCGTGAGTATAGTCTCACATTTCTCGATGTTTTATTGATTACCCCACTATTTCTCGGTGATAGATGAGCCCTCCATGAGATATTCCTTCCTTTGGACTGGTGACTTTATCATAGAGACCTCCGTAAGTCTACGCGAAGCCTTGGATTCCCTCAAGGCCGCCGAGCAGGTTGTACCATTAAAACCCATGACACTTTTTAATGACCATGTCACTCTAAAGAAACATGGTAGACCGGCCCTCATGGTATGCTACTTAGCCGTCGTGAGAATGTTTCTTGAGCTAATGGAATGGGAGACCATACCATTGCTATCAACTAAGGGTTATGTGCCTTTATATGGACACTAATTATTTCTACCTTATCATGTACAAAGAACGAGCGATCATGTGTATATGAACTCTTATTCTTGATATATTGGCACCTATTAGGGAGCCGATTGCCCTCAGTTTTCAACGAGTATCATGATTATACCGTTTAGTCGTAGTACGTCCTTACGTATCAAGCTCTATCCTTGTGATTCTATTCCACAAGATCTACCTAAAATTTTCTACAAGAGCTTTCCCTTGGAATTCTATATTGGCTATAAATATAGTGGATGTCAAAATACATGACTTAATGCTTGCGCATATAGGGCCCGATCTGGTCCTGGGAGGAGCACCCAAAAGTACTTGTGCCCATGGGAGCTATTATTGATCACGGTGTGACATTGCACCGTAGTGCATGACTTGCTTGATTGGACATTTCCATAAATCCTATACTTGTACTTGATTTGACATGACTTGACGTGTGTGACCCGTAAAGGGTATATACTTGCTTGCTGGAAACATGATAGCCAATTCTGGGCATGACTTGATAAATGTACATACTTGTTCGTCTTGGTATATTGACATGAAAGACTTGCTAGTTCACTCATTTGTCTCTGGTTATACTCTCTCTCTAATGTCGTTTCATGCGAACATGTATAGTTATACTTGCATTCATGTAACATGTAATTTACTTAAAGCAAGCTAGCACTTGAGATATAATTCCTACTGAGCGTTCGCCCACCTAATGTTTTTCCCTATTTTTCAGGTAATTTTGATGACGAGACTCATTCGGATGGGGATGGACAAGAGTGAAGAGTTTAGAGCCATTCCAATCGTCAAAGCGTTATCTAGTTGATGTGGGACAGAAGTGGGGGGTCTTCTTCTTCCTTCTGCTCATAGTCGCGCTATACCCTTTACGCGCGTTCTGAAGAATGTGCTATATCGTTTACGCGCGTTCACAGACAGCAGCAGAACGGAGAACTTCGACGTCGGGGCTCCCGTGGATGACTTTGGGGGTTCAAAACACAAGGGGACAACACACAGGACGATGGACAACACACGGGGGATGCTGAAGTTGAAATCAAACCAATCTAATACTATCTAGGATAACTTTTGGGAAGATGGATGTGGGGTGAGCGGCAAGGGAAGGAGGGTGGACGTAGATGATGTTAGGGTCTTAAAGAAGCTTAGATGGGGCCTCTCACCCGAACCCTTCGCAGGTACGGTGCAGCCGAGCTCCATCCAGACCTTAACAGCATCGTTGGCGGTGGTGGGGGTGGTGGAATCGTTGGTTGAAGAAGAACGAAGCTCCGAATGGAGCCTCACACTCGACCCCATCTCAGAGCCGATGCACCCGGGGCTTCGATCATTCTCCGTTGAAGGGGAAAGGGAGAGGGTCAGGGGAATAGAATTGGGCCTCGCACCCATAGAGGGACGGATGAAGGGGGTTTCCAAAGATTGGGGGAGATAGCCATGGGCTACACTCAAGAACACTCATAGATTCATTGCTTCATTATATGTTTAATCAAATGAAAGGGATACATATATAGGGAAATGGGAAGACAAAACGACGCTAACACGTCGATTTACAACCATGGAAGACAGCGGACATCGAAGACTTTGAGGAGTTCGGTACTGGGAAGTTGGACCGTCTGCAGCAGGTCCCTGTCTGAGATCGCGGTAGGGATGACCAGCACGTTCTCAAGATCGCGCTAGGGGTCCCTAGCGCCTTCCCCAGGTCGCGCTAGGAGCCTATAGCGCCTTCATCTTTGGCCTGGCAACGTCCACGATCCGCTTCGGACTGGCAGCTGGCTTGATTCCCATCAAAACCCCTCCACTTGGAAAGGTTCATCCTCGAACGTCGTACCTTAAGATCCCAGTTTGTGAGAACAGCCTGGTTCCCTAAGCTCTGATACCAATTTGATGCGGGACAGAAGTGGGGGGTCTTCTTCTTCCTTCTACTCATAGTCGCGCTATACCCTTTACGCGCGTTCTGAAGAACACGCTATATCGTTTACGCGCGTTCACAGACAGCAGCAGAACAAAGAACCTTGACGTTGGGGCTCCCGTGGATGACTCAGGGGGTTCAAAACACAAGGGGACAACACACAGGATGATGGATAACACACGAGGGATGCTGAAATTGAAATCAAACCAACCTAATACTATCTAGGATAACTATTGTGAAGGCAGATGTGGGGTGAGCGGCAAGGGAAAGAGGGTGGACGTAGATGATGTTAGGGCCATGATGAAGCTTGGCTAGGGCCTCTCACCCGAACCCTTCGCAGGTACGGTGCAGCCGAGCTCCATCCTGACCTTAACAACATCTTTGGTGGTGGTGGGGAAGGCGAATCGTTGGTTGGAAGACGAACGAAGCTCCGAATGGAGCCTCACACTCGACCCCGTCTCAGAGCCGATGCATCCGAGGCTTCGATCATCCTCCATTGAAGGGGAAAGGGAGAGGGTCAGGGGAATAGAATTGGGCTTCGCACCCATAGAGGGACGGATGAAGGGAGTTTCCAAAGATTGGGAGGAATAGCTGATGCGGGACAGAAGTGGGGGGGTCTTCTTCTTCCTTCTGCTCATAGTCGCGCTATACCCTTTACGCGCGTTCTGAAGAACGCGCTATATCGTTTATGCGTGTTCACAGACAGCAGCAGAATGGAGAACTTCGACGTCGGGGCTCCCGTGGATGACTCTGGGGGTTCAAAACACAAGGGGACAACACACAGGATGATGGACAACACACGGGGGATGCTGAAGTTGAAATCAAACCAATCTAATACTATCTAGGATAACTTTTTGGAAGATGGATGTGGGGTGAGCGGCAAGGGAAGGAGGGTGGACGTAGATGATGTTTGGGCCTTGAAGAAGCTTGGTTGGGGCCTCTCACCCGAACCCTCCGCAGGTACGGTGCAGCCGAGCTCCATCCAGACCTTAACAGCATCGTTGGCGGTGGTGGGGGTGGTGGAATCGTTGGTGGAAGAAGAACGAAGCTCCGAACGGAGCCTCACACTCAACCCCGTCTCAGAGCCGATGCACCCGGGGCTTCGATCATCCTCTGTTGAAGGGGAAAGGGAGAGGGTCAGGGGAATAGAATTGGGCCTCGCACCCATAGAGGGACGGATGAAGGGGGTTTCCAAAGATTGGGGGAGATAGCCATGGGCTACACTCAAGAACACCCATAGATTCATTGCTTCATTATATGCTTAATCAAACGAAAGGGATACATATATAGGGAAAGGGGAAGACAAAACGACGCTAACACGTCGATTTACAACCATGGAAGATAGCAGACATCGAAGACTTTGAGGAGTTCGGAGCCGGGAAGTTGGACCGTCTGCAGCAGGTCCCTGTCTAAGATCGCGCTAGGGATGACCATCACGTTCTCAAGATCACGCTAGGGGTCCCTAGCGCCTTCTCCAGGTCACGCTAGGAGCCTATAGTGCCTTCATCTTTGGCCTGGCAACGTCCACGATCCGCTTCGGACTGGCAGCTGGCTTGATTCCCATCAAAACCCCTCCACTTGGAAAGGTTCATCCTCGAACGTCGTACCTTAAGATCCCAGTTTGTGAGAACAGCCTGGTTCCCTAAGCTCTGATACCAATTTGATGCGGGACAGGAGTGGGGGGTCTTCTTCTTCCTTCTACTCATAGTCGCGCTATACCCTTTACGCGCGTTCTGAAGAACGTGCTATATCGTTTACGCGCGTTCACAGACAGCAGCAGAAGGAAGAACCTTGACGTTGGGGCTTCCGTGGATGACTCAGGGGGTTCAAAACACAGGGGACAACACACAGGACGATGGACAACACACGGGGGATGCTGAAATTGAAATCAAACCAACCTAATACTATCTAGGATAACTTTTGTGAAGGCGGATGTGGGGTGAGCGGCAAGGGAAAGAGGGTGGGCGTAGATGATGTTAGGGCCATGATGAAGCTTGGCTGGGGCCTCTCACCCGAACCCTTCACAGGTACGGTGCAGCTGAGCTCCATCCTGACCTTAACAACATCTTTGGTGGTGGTGGGGAAGGCGAATCGTTGGTTGGAAGACGAACGAAGCTCCGAATGGAGCCTCACACTCGACCCCGTCTCAGAGCAGATGCATCCGAGGCTTCGATCGTCCTCCATTGAAGGGGAAAGGGAGAGGGTCAGGGGAATAGAATTGGGCCTTGCACCCATAGAGGGACGGATGAAGGGAGTTTCCAAAGATTGGGAGGAATAGCTGATGCGGGACAGAAGTGGGGGGGTCTTCTTCTTCCTTCTTCTCATAGTCGCGCTATACCCTTTACGCCCATTCTGAAGAACACGCTATATCGTTTACGCGCGTTCACAAACAGCAGCAGAATGGAGAACTTCGACGTCGGGGCTCCCGTGGATGACTCTAGGGGTTCAAAACACAAGGGGACAACACACAGGATGATGGACAACACACGGGGGATGCTGAAGTTGAAATCAAACCAATCTAATACTATCTATGATAACTTTTGGGAAGATGGATGTGGGGTGAGCGGCAAGGGAAGGAGGGTGGACGTAGATGATGTTAGGACCTTGAAGAAGCTTGGCTGGGGCCTCTCACCCGAACACTTCGCAGGTACGGTGTAGCCGAGCTCCATCCAGACCTTAACAGCATCGTTGGCGGTGGTGTGGGTGGTGGAATCGTTGGTGGAAGAAGAACGAAGCTCCGAATGGAGCCTCACACTCAACCCCGTCTCAGAGCCGATGCACCCGGGGCTTCGATCATCCTCTATTGAAGGGGAAAGAGAGAGGGTCAGGGGAATAGAATTGGGACTCGCACCCATAGAGGGACGGATGAAGGGGGTTTCCAAAGATTGGGGGAGATAGCCATGGGCTACACTCAAGAACACTCATAGATTCATTGCTTCATTATATGCTTAATCAAACGAAAGGGATACATATATAGGGAAAGGGGAAGACAAAACGACGCTAACACGTCGATTTACAACCATGGAAGACAGCAGACATCGAAGACTTTGAGGAGTTCGGCGCCGGGAAGTTGGACCGTCTGCAGCAGGTCCCTGTCTAAGATCGCGCTAGGGATGACCATCACATTCTCAAGATCACGCTAGGGGTCCCTAGCGCCTTCTCCAGGTCGCGCTAGGAGCCTATAGCGCCTTCATCTTTGGCCTGGCAACGTCCATGATCCGCTTCGGCCTGGCAGCTGGCTTGATTCCCATCAAAATCCCTCCACTTGGAAAGGTTCATCCTCGAACCTCGTAGCTCAAGATCCCAGTCTGTGAGAACAGCCTGGTTCCCTAAGCTCTGATACCAATTTGATGCGGGACAGAAGTGGGGGGTCTTCTTCTTCCTTCTACTCATAGTCGCGCTATACCCTTTACGTGCGTTCTGAAGAACACACTATATTGTTTACGCGGGTTCACAGACAGTAGCAGAACGAAGAACCTTGACGTTGGGGCTCCCGTGGATGACTCAGGGGGTTCAAAACACAGAGGGACAACACACAGGACGATGGACAACACACGGGGGATGCTGAAATTGAAATCAAACCAACCTAATACTATCTAGGATAACTTTTGTGAAGGCAGATGTGGGGTGAGCGGCAAGGGAAAGAGGGTGGATGTAGATGATGTTAGGGCCATGATGAAGCTTGGCTGGGGCCTCTCACCCGAACCCTTCACAGGTACGGTGCAGCCGAGCTCCATCCTGACCTTAACAACATCTTTGGTGGTGGTGGGGAAGGCGAATCGTTGGTTGCAAGACGAACGAAGCTCCGAATGGAGCCTCACACTCGACCCCGTCTCAGAGCAGATGAATCCGAGGCTTCGATCGTCCTCCATTGAAGGGGAAAGGGAGAGGGTCAGGGGAATAGAATTGGGCCTCGCACCCATAGAGGGACGGATGAAGGGAGGTTCCAAAGATTGGGAGGAATAGCTGATGCGGGACAGAAGTGGGGGGGGGGGGGGTCTTCTTCTTCCGTCTGCTCATAGTCACGCTATACCCTTTACGCGCGTTCTGAAAAACGCGCTATATCGTTTACGCGCATTCACAAACAGTAGCAGAATGGAGAACTTCGACGTTGGGGCTCCCGTGGATGACTCTAGGGGTTCAAAACACAAGGGGACAACACATAGGATGATGGACAACACACGGGGTATGCTGAAGTTGAAATCAAACCAATCTAATACTATCTATGATAACTTTTGGGAAGATGGATGTGGGGTGAGCGGCAAGGGAAGGAGGGTGGACGTAGATGATGTTAGGGCCTTAAAGAAGCTTGGCTGGGGCCTCTCACCCAAACCCTTCATAGGTACGGTGCAGCCGAGCTCCATCCAGACCTTAACAGCATCGTTTGCGGTGGTGGGGGTGGTGGAATCGTTGGTGGAAGAAGAACGAAGCTCCGAATGGAGCCTCACACTCGACCCCGTCTCAGAGCCGATGCACCCAGGGCTTCGATCATCCTCTGTTGAAGGGGAAAGGGAGAGGGTCAGGGGAATAGAATTGGGGCTCGCACCCATAGAGGGACGGATGAAGGGGGTTTCCAAAGATTGGGGGAGATAGCCATAGTCTACACTCAAGAACACTCATAGATTCATTGCTTCATTATATGCTTAATCAAACGAAAGGGATACATATATAGGGAAAGGGGAAGACAAAATGATGCTAACACGTCGATTTACAACCATGGAAGACAGCAGACATCGAAGACTTTGAGGAGTTCGGCGCCGGGAAGTTGGACCGTCTGCAGCAGGTCCCTGTCTGAGATCGCGCTAGGGATGACCATCACGTTCTCAAGATCACGCTAGGGGTCCCTAGCGCCTTCTCCAGGTCGCGCTAGGAGCCTATAGCGCCTTCATCTTTGGCCTGGCAACGTCCACGATCCGCTTCGACCTGGCAGCTGGCTTGATTCCCATCAAAACCCCTCCACTTGGAAAGGTTCATCCTCGAACGTCGTACCTTAAGATCCCAGTTTGTGAGAACAGCCTGGTTCCCTAAGCTTTGATACCAACTTGATGCGGGACAGAAGTGGGGGGTCTTCTTCTTCCTTCTACTCAAAGTCGCGCTATACCCTTTACGCGCGTTCTGAAGAACACGCTATATCGTTTACGCGCGTTCACAGACAGCAGCAGAATGAAGAACCTTGACGTTGGGGCTCCCGTGGATGACTCAGGGGGTTCAAAACACAAGGGGACAACACACAGGACGATGGATAACACACGAGGGATGCTGAAATTGAAATCAAACCAACCTAATACTATCTAGGATAACTTTTGTGAAGGCGGATGTGGGGTGAGCGGAAAGGGAAAGAGGGTGGACGTAGATGATGTTAGGGCCATGATGAAGCTTGGCTAGGGCCTCTCACCCGAACCCTTCGCAGGTACGGTGCAGCCGAGCTCCATCCTGACCTTAACAACATCTTTGGTGGTGGTGGGGAAGGCGAATCGTTGGTTGGAAGACGAACGAAGCTCCGAATGGAGCCTCACACTCGACCCCGTCTCAGAGCCGATGCATCCGAGGCTTCGATCATCCTCCATTGAAGGGGAAAGGGAGAGGGTCAGGGGAATAGAATTGGGCCTCGCACCCATAGAGGGACGGATGAAGGGAGTTTCCAAAGATTGGGAGGAATAGCCATGGGGCTACACTCAAGAACACTCATAGATTCATTGCTTCATTATATGCTTAATCAAATGAAAGGGATACATATATAGGGAAAGGGGAAGACAAAACGACGCTAACACGTCGATTTACAACCATGGAAGACAGCAGACATTGAAGACTTTGAGGAGTTCGGCGCCGGGAAGTTGGACCGTCTGCAGCAGGTCCCTATCTGAGATCGTGCTAGGGATGACCAGCACGTTCTCAAGATCACGCTTGGGGTCCCTAGCGCCTTCTCCAGGTCGCACTAGGAGCCTATAGCGCCTTCATCTTTGGCCTGGCAACGTCCACGATCCACTTCGGCCTGGCAGCTGGCTTGATTCTCATCACTAGTCCTGTCTTTTCTATTTTCTTGAGTCATCCATTGTACCTTTTCTTTTATTGAGTCCTTGTGCTTCCATTAAGAGTTGTGATAGAAGTACTTGAAAGTTTATATTTAATAAAGGACTTGGTTATCATTATTTGTGCGCACTCTGTTTATGTATGTTGAATACACTTACGCTCTGATGGACATGATTCATATAAACTCGTCATGCACCTCCGGGTTCCTTCCGCGCTCGGGGCGTGACAGTTTTTGTGGTATCAGAGTCTAGAATATTCCATTCCTAGAAAACCCAAGTCCAACGATAGGTTTAAACCTTTACCCGGTGAGATTGGGTAGAGCCAAGGGTTAAGTTAACTTAGAAACGAGAACCTTGGGATATAATCACTTATTAACATAGTTATCTTAATAATTGTAGGATCATGGCCGCAGAACGTGCTCAGTGGCGTGATATGCAAAGGACCGTGCAAGGTCTCACTCAAGCGCTACAACAGGTAGCGCAAGGAGGTGCTAATCGTGGAGCCGGTAGTCTCCCTCAAAGTTTCTGCAATATGAACCCTCCTAAATTCATAGGCTCGACTGACCCAGACGATGTCGAGCATTGGATAAGGGAGATTGAACAGATATTCTGTGTCATGCAATGCACGGACCAAGAAAAGGTTCTATTAGCAACATTTCAGTTAAAGACGGATGCCCGTTTCTGGTGGGAGTCCTTAGAAGCTACGGTAGAACAAGATCATGTTACATGGGCTGAATTCAAGGAGTATTTCAATAACAAGTAATTTTCCGATCGAGTACAAGAGAAGAAGGCTATCGAATTCACTACACTTAAACAATGAGCATTAACGGTGGCCGAGTACGAGGCTCAATTCTCTAGGCTATCACGGTACGTTAAACACTTAGTAAGTACCAAGAAGATGAAGGCTAGAAGATTTCTCAATGGGCTCAGGCCTCTATATATTACACAGCTGGCACCGATGGACATACAAGTCTACTCGGAGATAGTGCGGCGAGCCCAATTATTAGAAGATGCCACGGAGTTGTCCGACAAAATCCGTGGGAAGGATAAGAAGGAGCATGCCACCAGCTCCGGTACCTTCAAGCCAACATTCAACAAGAAGAGGCCTAGCAATGGCGGTGAGTCTTCCCAAGAAAAGAAGATTAAGAAAAACACTAAACCCTTCTCGATTACTACTACACCTTCTAAGGAGGTGTGCAAACATTGTGACAAGGCCGGCCATAGGATCGAGGAATGTTGGAGAAGACTCGGAGCTTGTCTCCGTTGTGGGAGCCGTGATCATCGGATTCCCGATTGTCCACTACTTAATGATCAAGCCGGTGACAAGAAGCGCCCGGTGAAGAAAAATGCACGTGTAAGATCCCAGAATTTGTATAAATTATTCTGGGAATATTTAATTATTTTTGGGAATTAACAAAGGCCTAAATAAATTAATAAATAGAATATTAGATCAATAAGTCATTATAAGGCCCAATTAGGTTAAATAATTAACCTAGCATATTTAAAGATAATCCAAAAGGTTAATGGACCAAGCCTATTAAGTTTGGCCCATGTTCTAGAAGGTTAATTGACTTATTCATGATACATACTATTTTTATAGATAATTATAAGGATAAATGAACAAGAGAGTTTTATTTAATTGAAACTCTGTATACGTTTGGTGTAACGGTCTATCGGGCGACTGCTACAAGCATGTAACGCACCAGTCTGGATGCGTTACACTGTGACAATTCCGTGAAAGAAAGAACGAGCAAAAAGATTAGAACTTTGGGATCTTATCTATAAGAGGTCGACTTGGGAGAGCTTATAACATTACTAAGGACTCTTAGGGATTAGGTTCTGGCAAATTAAGGACTCTAGAATCAATCTAATCTTCAAAACCCTATAAATAGGACCTAGTTCTGAACTGAGCGACCCTTACTTTTGGGTCGTGAAGAATCAAGGTAAGGAGATATAATTTCAGGTAAGTTCTTTAGAAGATTTTATTTAGTATACTTTAGACTAATAGTTCTCCAAATTTTGTGCTAGGAGATCAAGCAACCAAGGAGATTGAAGCTTCCAAAGTTGCTGGTTCGACCATAGTAACCCAAGAATCAGAGTTAAAGGCCACTGAAGATCAGGGAATTAGGACGTCTAAACAAGGTAATTAGAGTTCGGTTATTTAGAACATTTTATTCACCTTAGTTTCATCTTCGTACCCTCAAAATTTCACGTCCTTAGGTCAAGAGGCTGAGGAGCTAGGGCAGAGTGAAGTTGCTGAAGAGTCACAAAAAGAGAGGAACTAGGGCGATCCTTGAAAGCTCAAATTAGAAGTTTTAAGCCTAGTTAAGCGGTAGGTTATCTCATGATTGGTGGGATAAAAGCCCTCTGATTGTGTTTGATTTCATGCATTATAGACTATGAATTTCATGTTTTAGTGTGTTCATGCATACATACATATTCTTAGCCATAATCCAAGACCAAAGATGTTATCTTGTTAATTCACTACAACCTATGCATCTAGATGACCTGTACTTCATTTTGTCATGATTAGGGTAGTAAATATTTTCAAAACATAACATGGTTTCAAATCATAGTCTTTTTACTTTTAGCAGGGACTCTGACGCATCATACTAGGATCGTCAGACGATTGTAACGGTCTTACGATAAGCCGTCACAACCCCTGTTGTATTTAAAGTTTCTCAGTTGTCTTTGACGCACCATAACAGGAGCGTTACAATACTGTAACGGTCCTACGATAAACCGTCACAGCCCTATGACGCGCCCATACTAGACCGTCAGAGTGCAGTTTACTGTCAAACCGAGATAGGACTGAGGACAACCAAACTTACTTATGAATAAGCCTAGTTATCTAAGTTTTAAACCTTATTTTCATGACTTTGAGTTTCTTAATTGATTCATGATAGGAAATTGTATGATTAAAGTATTTTGAGTTAGTTTAGGTTATGCTAATTTCATTGGCTAAACTCTATAGTTTTGTATCTAAATCATGATTTTTCCAAAGATGTATTGATGGGATTTTATCTTGGTTTCATATTGTTACACATTCTTTTCTATCTATAGAGTCATTTCTCTAAGTACATGGCGTATATTCAGGTATATGTCCATTAGTTACACTTTGCACTATAGGAACACTATTATTGGACATGAGGACCTCTCTATTGGATATTCCTTCCAATGGACTAGGAAATCTTGTTGCAAGGCCTCCGTAATTCTCCGCGAGCCTGGGATTCCCACTAGGACGCCGAGTTGGTTGTATCATTAAAACCCAAGTGATTAGATGACACTATCGATGTTTCTGGTTATCAGTAGTGTAACGGACCTATATTGGACCGTAAGGCATCTGTAACGGCCCAATATACAACCGTCACAGTTAACTGAATCAAATTGCTGTTTCTGGATTTAGTCGTTCTAACGCATCAACTCTAGACCGTCACATCATGTAACCGCCCAATACACGACCGTCACACTGCTTGAATATTTTAACCAAGGTTTGACCAAGGGTTGATATTCCAAGGTTTCTAGATGGACTCTTGATGATCTAGAACTTATCATATTGATCAAGAAACCTAATATAATAAATGGAAGATAAAGAATGTACCGTTATGCCGCCGATTTATTTCCATAAGCATAACATAGTATACGCCATTATCTATTTCTCATAATTCTCATTAAAGCATTCATTCATTGAATTATTGTTATCAAGAGCTCGAGCATACTTTATTGTTACATGCGTGGAAAAAGCTTGATTTATACTCGAAGATGCGATCGAGCACTGATTGTGTTCAAGGGCTCTATGCTAGTCCCCTCGGCTGATTGTCGGGAACATACTATTATAAACCATGGGGTATGATGCTACTGGCGTCGCATTGCGCTGGGAGTACTTTCTTTATAAATAAGTGAAAATCCACAACACAATACAGCATGATTGATACTTGACTTTCTTGATATTCCACAGAAATTCACGAAGTACTTGCTCATAAGTAAAAGATACTAGAAGTGATGATTATGTGGATTGCTAGTACATTCTTGGCCATATCATGTTCTTATAACATTTTTACTAGTTCATACTTGTTCTCATTCTATCTTCATGATCATCGTGTTACTTTGATTTAATCGCGTGTTTGATCGCATTCGCATGATTTTACGTTATTCCTCTAGAGCAAAAACGTTAATTACTTTAATGATGCCTTCATGTTGATGCGAAGATACCTATTGGGCAAGTGTGCTCATTACCTATTTCCATTCTTTTTTAGGAAATGAAAGTGATTCGAATTCGGATTCACGTTATACAAGTAGCGGGTCCGAGAGCGAATGAAAGTATTGTCAAAGATGAGAGTGAAGACTTAGGAAAGTCTATATTGTTTAGATTGAGTCTATGTAATTTTCCTATTTCTTGAGTCTGATAGATTGGAATAAGTTGAATTAGTGGTTGTATTTGAATACTTGATTATTATGAAAAAAAGTTGAAGTTGAGTAAATATTGTGCAATTGCATTTATGTGTGTGATTGTCTTGCGCTCTGATCATTCTTGCTTGCAAGAGGCTTACCATGCCGGCTGTTCACGTTTCTCAAGCGAGTCTTCCGCTGTCATAAAGGTTCGGGGTGTGACAATTAAGTTGGTATCAGAGCCTAAGTCTCAGGACTTAGGAAGAAGAGTCATGTCATAGGATAAGTCCAAGGTTTAAGGACCCATACTAATGAACTAATGAAGAAATTTTCACACCCATGTGAGAATTGGGTAGAACTCGGGATAACATAGTTAATTAGTTTTAAGATTGATTTTTCCTTCCAATTCCACGAGAAATGACAAGTTGTTATTTTCTCTCAGGTACCCTATTATTATCATGGCTCATCGCGTAAATTGGGATGGCATGCAACAAACGGTTACTGGCCTCACTCAGGCATTACAAACCATGGCACAAGTTGACGCAGGAGCAAGGGCTGGTGATCTGCATCGCAACTTTCGGAGCTTAAACCCTCCGCCTTTCTATGGTTCTTCTAATCCTGACGAGGTAGAAAACTGGATAGATGAAGTGAACCGTATCTTTGATGTTATTCAATGCACCGATCAGGAGAAGGTGCGTCTCGCAACCTTTCAACTCAACAAAGATGCTCGCACATGGTGGAAGTCGATCCCGACACCTCCGGCCGATGCACCTCATACATGGGATGATTTTCTTACCCTATTTCGTGCCAAGTACTTTTCTGAGCACGTAAAGGAACGAAAGGCTATGGAGTTCGCCGCTCTTCGGCAAGGAATGATGACGGTTGCCGAATATGAACTGTAATTCTCAAGGCTTGCACCTTACGCACCGCATCTTATCAGCACCGATTTATTGAAGGCAAATCGGTTCATGGACGGGTTACGACCCGGTTTCATTCAGCAGCTCGGGACCCAAAACATCCGTACTTATGCGGAAATGGTTCAACGAGTGTATTTGTGTGAAAGGACCTTGGAAAAGGTTGAAAAATTAAAAGGGAAAGGAGAGGAGTCTAGCCGACGCTCAGATCGGCGTTATAAGAAAGAAAAGTTTAGCATCACGAAGCCTTACAAGAGCCGTGATAGTAAGAAAAGATCCAGGAATGGGAATGGTGGAAGTTCCCATAAGCAAAAGAAAGTCAAGGAGGAGAAGGAGCAGGTTGCCACGGCTTGCACATTTTATAAAAAATTCGGCCATTCAGTTGAGGAGTGTTGGAAGCGCCTTGGCGCTTGTTTACGTTGTGGAAGCAGGGAGCATCGCATGCCAGATTGCCCCCTTATGAAAGACCAATCATCTGGTAGAGGACGTAGGAGGCAAGCTCGCCTCAATGCCATTCTAGAAGAAGAGGAAGCGCCCAGGGATGGTGGGTTTATGGAAGGTACTCTTCAAATTTGTTCTCGTCCTGCATTTGTACTATTTGACACTGGTGCCTCTCATTCTTTTATCTCCACTTTTTTTGCAAAAATATTATCAATTGCATCAGTCCCCTTACCTTCAGATCTCGTTATTTCCACACCCTTAGGTTCTGGAACAAAGCTTACCGACTATTATCCTGATAGTGAAGTGATAATAGAAGGTTACAATCTCCCCGCAAACTTAGTATGCCTTGACATGAAAGGTTATGATGCCATTTTGGGGGTAGATTAGCTTGTAGATCATGACCCTTATATCAATTGCCGAAATAGGATTATATCCTTTTGAAAGCCCGGTCTTCCGAGATTCTCTTTTCTTGGCATCAAGTACAAGAAGCATCCTACTATCATATCTTCTCTTCACGCTTGCAAACTTATCTCGCAAGGAAGTGAAGCTTTTCTTGCTTATGTCATTGTTACCGAATCCAAGGAGATCATCTTAGCAGACATTCCTATTATAAATGAGTTCCCCGATGTGTTCCCGTCCGAATTACCCAGTTTACCGCCCGAAAGGGAAGTGAACTTCACTATTGAACTCATCCCAGGAGCAACACCTATTTCTATAGCCCCTTACAGGATGTCCCCCACAGAACTCAAGGAATTAAAAAGGTAGTTGCAGGAATTACTAGAAAAAGGCTTCATCAGACCTAGCACATCCCCTTGGGGTGCGCCGGTTCTATTTGTTAAGAGAAAGGATGGTTCTCTTAGGCTATGCATCGATTACCGACGACTGAATCAACTCACAATTAAAAACAAGTATCCGTTGCCGCGTATTGATGAGCTCTTCGATCAACTTTTAGGAGTAGAATATTTCTCTAAAATTGACCTCAGATCAGGTTATCATCAACTAAGAATTAAAGAAGAAGACATTTATACAACGGCTTTTCGAAGTTGTTATGGCCACTATGAATTCGTGGTAATGCCATTCGGATTAACTAATGCCCCGACAGCATTCATGCAACTTATGAACAGTGTCTTCCAGCCATATCTGGACCAGTTTATCATCGTCTTCATTGATGATATCTTGATATACTCCAAGACAAGGGAGGAACATGAAGAACATTTGAAAATAGCTTTGCCAACACTTAAATAACATAAACTCTATGCCAAGCGAAATAAATGCAAATTCTGGCTCAATGAAGTTTCATTCCTATGTCACATTATTTCAAAAGAAGGTATCGCTGTAGATCCTTCTAAGGTAGAAGCTGTCAAGAATTGGAGCCGGCCAATGACCGTATCAGAAGTACGAAGTTTTCTGGGTCTAGCTGGTTATTATAGAAGATTCAATAAAGATTTTTCAAAGATTGCAGTTCCTTTAATTAGACTGACGAGAAAAGAAAATCCTTTTGTCTGGTTAGAGGAATGTGAGGAGAGTTTCCAAACTCTTAAAAATCATCTTACTACAGCTCCTATTCTAACACTACCGATGGAAGGTGGTGAATTCGAAGTATACACGGATGCATCAGGTATTGGCTTAGGGTGTGTTCTCATGCAAAATAGAAGAGTAATCTCTTATTCTTCAAGACAATTGAAACGTCACGAGGAAAATTATCATGTACATGATTTGGAATTAACAGCTGTCATTTTCGCCTTGAAATTTTGACGTCATTATTTCTATGGAGAAAAGTTTACGGTCTACTCAGACCATAAAAGCTTGAAATACTTATTTTCTCAAAAAGAGCTAAATATGAGGTAGAGAAGATGGTTAGAATATCTCAAGGATTTTGATTTTTCTATTCAATATCCTCATGGCAAGGCTAATGCTGTTGTGGATGCACTCAGCAGAAAACCAACTGGTATGCTATCAAGTCTTATGATTAGTATGACTAATCTTATTCCTCAATTTGCTCAGTTGAACTTAGATATTGACAGGAATGAAGAAGATTGCTTCATGGCTAATATCCGAGCTCAACCTACCTTAATAGAGGATCTAGTCAAGTTACAAAATGATGATCTCGTGTTACTTGAAATTAAGGCTAATATTCAACAACGGCCGGATTTCTCTATTACGGAGGATGGAAGATTGCTATTCAAGGGCCGAGTGTGTGTACCAGATCATGAGGATACGAAGAAATTGATTCTAGAAGAAGCACATAATTCCAAGTACACCATTCATCCAGGTGGTACAAAAATGTATCAAGATCTTAAAAGAAATTTCTGGTGGCCCAACATGAAGAGAGAAATAGCTGATTTCGTATCTCGCTGTCTCACTTGTCAACAAGTAAAGGCAGAGCATTTTAGACCCGCAAGTAAACTGCATCCCTTGAACATTCCCGAATGGAAATGAGAGAGTATAGGGATATATTTCATTATAGGGTTACCTAAGACAAGAGGTGGACACGATGGTATATGGGTAATCATAGACCGATTAACTAAATCTGCACATTTCATACCAATCAAAAGTCGATGGTCTGTGGATATCCTGGCAGCATTATACATAAGGAAAATTGTTAAATTACATGGTGTCCCTATTACTATTATATCTGATAGAGATCCTCGATTCACATCATAATTTTGGAAAGGTCTACAACAGTCATTAGGGACTAGATTGAATTTCAACACAACCTTTCATCCACAAACTGATGGTCAGATAGAAAGAACAAATCAGGTGGTAGAAGATATGCTCATGGCTTGCGTAATTGATTTTGGAGGTAGTTGGCATGATCACTTGCCTCTGGTAGAATTTACTTATAACAACAGTTATCAGGCCAGCATACAAATGGCACCTTTTGAAGCTCTATATGGAAAAAGTTATCGATCACCAATATGTTGGAGTGAACTAGGGGAAAGACAATTCCTAGGCCCCGATATTATCAGAGATTCTACAGAGAAAATCAAGCTCATTCAAGAGAGAATGAAGATGGCCCAAGATAGGCAAAAATCATATGCTGATAATCGAAGGCGCGACTTGGAATTTCAAGTAGGAGACCATGTGTATCTCAAGGTTTCTCCAGGTCGTGGTATTCAGAGATTTGGCATTAAGGGCAAACTAACTCCAAGATTCATTGGTCCGTTTGAAATTCTCGAAAGGGTCGGTGAAGTAGCTTATAGACTGGCTTTACCTAAGAAATTAGCAGGAGTTCATGACGTATTTCACGTCTCTATGCTGAAGAAATATGCATATGATCCTGACCATATTATCACTTATGACAATCTGGAGATTCAGAAGGATATGACGTACGAGCAAACGCCAATAAAGATTCTGGAACGGGAAGTGCGTCAACTAAGAAATAAAGTTATTCCTATGGTCAAGATTCAATGGAAGAAAATATGGCCATATGAAGCAACATGGGAAACCGAAGCAGCCATGCGGAGAAGATTTCCAGAATTATTCAACTGTAAGTACACTCTCCATAATCCATGTATTAAATTTGGGGACCAAATTCTTTTAAGTGGGGGAGGGTGTAAGACCCCAGAATTTTTATAAATTATTCTTGGAATATTTAAATATTTTCAGGAATTTATAAAGGCCTAAATAAATTAATAAATAGAATATTAGATAATTAAGTCATTATAAGGCCCAATTAGGTTAAATAATTAACCTAGCATATTTAAAGATAATCTAAAAGGTTAATGGACCAAGCCTATTAAGTTTGGCCCATGTTCTAGAAGGTTAATTGACTTATTCATGATAAATACTATTTTATAGATAATTATAAGGATAAATGAACAAGAGAGTTTTATTTAATTGAAACTCTATATACGTTTGGTGTAACGGTCTATCGGGCGACCGCTACAAGCATGTAACGCACCAGTCTGGATGTGTTACACTCTGACAGTTCCGTAAAAGAAAGAACGAGCAAAAAGATTAGAACTTTGGGATCTTATCTATAAGAGATCGACTTGGGAGAGCTTATAACATTACTAATGACTCTTAGGGATTAGGTTCTGGTAAATTAAGGACTCTAGAATCAATCTAATCTTCAAAACCCTATAAATAGGACCTAGTTCTGAATTGAGCGACCCTTACTTTTGGCTCGTGAAGAATCAAGGTAAGGAGATATAATTTCAGGTAAGTTCTTTAGAAGATTTTGTTTAGTATACTTTAGACTAATAGTTCTCAAAATTTCGTGCTAGGAGATCAAGCAACCAAGGAGATTGAAGCTTCCAAAGTTGCTAGTTCGACCATAGTAACCCAAGAATCAGAGTTAAAGGCCACTGAAGATCAGGGAATTAGGACGTCTAAACAAGGTAATTAGAGTTCAGTTATTTGAACCTTTTGTTCACCTTAGTTTCATCTTCTTACTCTTAACATTTCACGTCCTTAGGTCAAGAGGCTGAGGAGCTAGGGCAGCGTGAAGTTGCTGAAGAGTCACAAAAAGAGAGAAACTAGGGCGGTCCTTGAAAGATCAAATTAGAAGTTTTAAGCCTAGTTAAGCGGTAGGTTATCTCATGATTGGGAAAAACATCTTGTTAGGGATAAATGTCCTCTGATTGTGTTTGATTTCATGCATTATAGACTATGAATTTCATGTTTTAGTGGGTTCATGCATACATACATATTCTTAGCCCTAATCAAAGATCAAAGATGTTATCTTGTTAGTCACTGCAACCTATGCATCTAGATGACATGTACTTCGTTTTCTTATGATTAGGGTAGTAAATCTTTTGAAAACATAACATGGTTTTAAATCATAGTCTTTTATTTTTAGTAGGGACTCTAACGCATCATACTAGGACCGTCAGACGACTGTAACGGTCTTACGATAAGCCGTCACAACCCCTGTTGTATTTAAAGTTTCTCAGTTGTCTTTGACGCACCATAACAGGAGCGTTACAATACTGTAACGGTCCTACGATAAACCGTCACAGCCCTATGACGCGCCCATACTAGACCGTCAGAGTGCGGTTTACTGTCAAACCGAGATAGGACTGAGGACAGCCAAACTTACTTATGAATAAGCCTAGTTATCTAAGTTTTAAACCTTATTTTCATGACTTTGAGTTTCTTAATTGATTCATGATAGGAAATTGTATGATTAAAGTATTTTGAGTTAGTTTAGGTTATGCTAATTTCATTGGCTAAACTGTATAGTTTTGTATCTAAATCATGATTTTTCCAAAGATGTATTGATGGGATTTTATCTTGATTTCATATTGTTACACATTCTTTTCTATCTATAGAGTCATTTCTCTAAGTACATGGCGTATATTCAGGTATATGTCCATTAGTTACACTTTGCACTATAGGAACACTATTATTGGACATGAGGACCTCTCTATTGGATATTCCTTCCAATGGACTAAGAAATCTTGTTGCAAGGCCTCCGTAATTCTCCGCGAGCCTGGGATTCCCACTAGGACGCCGAGTTGGTTGTATCATTAAAACCCAAGTGATTAGATGACACTATCGATGTTTCTGGTTATCAGTAGTGTAACGGACCTATATTGGACCGTCAGGCATATGTAACGGCCCAATATACAACCGTCACAGTTAACTGAGTCCAATTACTGTTTCTGGATTTAGTCGTTCTAACGCATCAACTCTAGACTGTCACATCATGTAACGGCCCAGTACACGACCGTCACACTGCTTGAATATTTTAACCAAGGTTTGACCAATGGTTGATATTCTAAGGTTTCTAAATGGACTCTTGATGATCTAGAACTTATCATATTGATCAAGAAACCTAATATAATAAATGGAAGATAAAGAATGTACCGTTATGCTACTGATTTATTCCCATAAGCATAACATAGTATAAGTCATTCTTGATTTCTCATAATTCTCATTAAAGAATTCATTTATTGAATTATTGTTATCAAGAGCTTGTTGGAATTGTACATTCTTGGCCATACTTTATTGTTACATGCGTGGAAAAAGCTTGATTTATACTCGAAGATGCGATCGAGCACTGATTGTGTTCAAGGGCTCTATGCTAGTCCCCTCGGCTGATTGTCGGGAACATACTATTATAAACCATGGGGTATGATATTACTGGTGTCGCATTGCGCTGGGAGTACTTTCTTTATAAATAAGTGAAAATCCACAACACAATACAGCATGATTGATACTTGACTTTCTTGATATTCCATAGAAATTCACGAAGTACTTGCTCATAAGCAAAAGATACTGGAAGTGATGATTATGTGGCTTGCTATTACATTCTCGGCCATATCATGTTCTTATAACATTTTTACTAGCTCATACTTGTTCTCATTCTATCTTCATGATCATCGTGTTACTTTGATTTAATCGCGTGTTTGATCGCATTCGCATGATTTTACCTTATTCCTCTAGAGCAAAAACGTTAATTACTTTAATGATGCCTTCATGTTGATGCGAAGATACCTATTGGGCAAGTGTGCTCATTACCTATTTACATTCTTTTTCAGGAAATGAAAGTGATTCGAATTCGGATTCGGGTTATACAAGTAGCGAGTTCGAGAGCGAATGAAAGTATTGTCAAAGATGAGAGTGAAGACTTAGGAAAGTCTATATTGTTTAGTTTGAGTCTATGTAATTTTCCTATTTCTTGAGTCTGATAGATTGGAATAATTTGAATTAGTGGTTGTATTTGAATACTTGATTATTATGAAATAAAGTTGAAGTTGAGTAAATATTGTGCAATTGCATTTTATGTGTGTGATTGTCTTGCTCTTTGATCATTCTTGCTTGCAAGAGGCTTACCATGCCAGCTGTTCACGTTTCTCGAGCGAGTCTTCCACTGTCATAACGGCTCGGGGCGTGACATCACGTCTTCAAGCTCTTCAGGAGGCAGAGCAAGAAGAAGGCGGACTAGTGGAAGGTACACTCAAGATTTGTTCCAAGTATGCTCATGTCTTGTTTGATACCGATGTATCGCACTCTTTTGTTTCAAAGAAGTTTGCTGATCCATTACCTATGGAACTGGAATGGATAGATCTAGTAATTGCAACCCCACTCAGAAATGAATCCGAGATATCACACCACTATTCCAATTGTACAGTTATGGTAAAAGGGAAAAATCTGCCACCAGACTTAATATGTCTAGACTTGAAGGGATATGATGTTATATTAGGAGCTGATTAATTGGCTATCTACACATAAGGCCGTTGCTGATTGCCGTGAAGGCAAGGTAACTTTTAAGGAGTTTCCGGAACTTGTCTACCCTAGCCCTAAGAGTAGGAACAAGTCACCTCTTATTTCGGCTCTCCGAACTAGCAAGCTTATAAGGAAAGGATGTGTTTCTTTCCTTGCTTTTGTCACCATAAAGGAGACTAAGGAGACCAAGATAGAAGACTACCAGGTAGTTCGGGAGTTTTCAGATGTATTTCCGAAAGATTTGCCTAGTTTACCCCCACAAAGAGAAGTGGCCTTCACCATCGACCTGGTCCCTGGTGCTGGTCCTATCTCTAAGGCACCTTATAGTATGTCCCCTACCGAGCTCAAGGAGTTAAAGGAACAATTGATGGAGCTTCTGAAGAAAGGATTTATTAGACCAAGCACTTCCCCGTGAGGAGCGCCTATATTATTTGTAAAGAAGAAAGATGGATCCATGAGACTATGCATCAACTATCAACAGTTGAATCATCTCACTATCAAAAATAAGTATCCATTGTCGAGAATTGATGAATTGTTTGATCAGATATCTAGATCTAAGTATTTCTCGAAGATTGATCTCAGGTCCGGATATCACCAACTGAGAATCAAAGATGAGGACATTCATAAGACCGCGTTCAGGAGCAGGTAAGGGCACTATGAATTTGTTGTTATGCCTTTTGGACTAACAAACGCCCCTGCAGCCTTTATGCAGTTGATGAATAGCATATTAAGGCCTCATCTAGATCAGTTCGTGGTGGTCTTTATTGATGACATATTAATCTATTCGAAGATCAAGGAAGAGCATGAAGAGCAGTTGAGGATTGCATTATAGATATTGAGGATGAATCAATTATATGCAAAGCTCAGCAAATGTGAATTCTGGTTAGAAGAAGTATCTTTCTTAGGACATGTAATATCTAAGGATGGGTTATCAGTAGATCCATCGAAGGTTGAAGCTGTGAAGAACTGGGAAAGACCAACCAATGCTAGCGAGATCCGAAGTTTCTTGGGTCTTGCAGGCTATTATGGGCGATTCATTAAGGACTTCTCCAAGATCGCCGTACCACTTACTAGGCTAACTCGCAAAGAGATCCGTTATGAATGGAGTGAAGATTGTGAAAGAAGCTTTCAAGCTCTAAAGGATCACTTGACTACTGCCCCGGTTTTCGCTTTACCAATAGAAGGAGAGAAATTCGAGTTATACACCGATATGTCTGGCATTGGCCTCGGATGTGTATTAATGCAACAAGGAAGAGTCATAGCTTACTCTTCCAGACAACTGAAGAAGCATGAAGAGAACTACCCAGTCCATGACCTAGAATTGGCTGCGCTAGTGTTTGCATTAAAGATCTGGAGAAATTACCTATACGGAGTGCAATTCATTGTATACTCCAATCATAAGAGTCTCAAGTATCTCTTCTCTCAAAAGGAATTGAATATGAGGCAGAGACGTTGGCTGGAATATATCAAGGACTTCGACTTCACAATCCAATATCATCCTGGAAAGGGTAATCCTGTAGCCGATGCCCTCAGTCGAAAGCCAAGAGCATTATTAGCCAATTGTATGATTCAGGAGTGGAAGTTGTTGGAGCAATTCTCTAAACTTGACATAAGTATGGACAAGGAGAACATGTATGTTACACTATCACATATGAGGATACAACCAGAGTTACTCTTTGAAATACAAGGACTTCACGACAGTGACCCGGTGTTAGTGGAAATCAAGGGCAAGATGGGACAGCAATCTGATTTCAAATTAGCATCAGATGGAAGATTATTATTCAGAGAGAGAACTTGTGTACCAGATTGTTCAGAACTAAAGAAGAAGATATTAGAAGAAGCCCACAGATCAAGGTACACGATTCATCCTGGATCTACCAAGATGTACCAAGACTTGAAGCGGACCTTTTGGTGGCCTAACATGAAAAGAGAGATGGCCGACTTCATGTCTCGTTGTCTCACTTGTCAGCATGTTAAGGCGGAACGTCGGAAAGCTTCATCCTCTTGATATTCCCGAGTGTAAGTGAGATGATATCGGTATGGACTTCATAATGGGTCTGTCAAAATCTAAAGGAGGACATGATGGAATATGGGTCATCATAGACCGATTGACCAAGTCGACACATTTCTTGCCAATCAAGAGCCGATGGTCAGTTGACGTCTTGCTGCACTGTACATCAAGGAGATAGTTAGACTACATGGAGTTCCTATTTTGATCATGTCTGACAGAGACCCGCATTTTACTTCTCATTTTTGGAAGGGTCTACAACATTTGTTAGGGACAAGACTTAACTTTAGTATAGCTTTTCATCCTCAGACAGATGGTCAGACCGAGAGAATAAATCAACTAGTAGAAGACATGCTCAGAGCTTGTATCATTGATTTTGGTGGAAGCTGGCATGATCACTTGCCTTTGGTCGAGTTTGCATACAACAACAGTTATTAGGCAAGTACACAGATGGCACCTTTCGAAGCTTTATACGGAAGGAGTTGTCGATCACCTTTGTGCTGGGATGAAGTTGGCGAGAAATAACTACTAGGCCCAGACATGGTTAGAGATACTTCCGAGAAGATCCAGCTGATTAGAGAAAGACTACAAACAACCCAATCTAGACAAAAGGCTTATGCCGATACCAGAAGGAGAGATCTCGAATTACAAATTGGAGATCACGTATTCCATAAGATTTCACCAGGATGAGGAATTAGAAGATTTGGTATTAAGGGCAAACTTACACCAAGGTATATCGGACCTTTTGAGGTATTAGAAAGAGTTGGCGAAGTTGCCTACCGCATCGCCTTGCCTCCTCAATTGTCTGACGTCCATAATGTGTTCCACATATCCATGTTGAAGAAGTATGTGCACGATCCATCACATATCATAGATCATGGAGACTTGGTGATACAAAATGCCCATAAAGATCCTTGATCGCGAGGTACGTGCACTAAGGAACAAGACAATCCCCATGGTCAAAGTTCAATGGGGCAAATGCTCAGAACATGAAGCCACATGGGAGACCGTGGAATCCATGAAGAAGCGATTCCCAGACTTATTCTAAAAGGTATGTACCCTGCACCCTCCACGTCTAAAGTACAGTTGAATTTGGGGACCAAATTCTTTTTAAGTGGGGGAGGGTGTAGCAACCTTGGTAAAGGGAAGGAATAAAAATCTTAAATAGATTAAAAACCACGCAAATGTTCAAGGCCCAACCCATATATATACACATTAACCACTTATATATACCAAATGGGCCTTACACTTAAACCTGTATGGGCCTTACACCTCAACCAAATAAGCCAAAGGAAAGGGCGCCCTGCCCTAGGGAGCCATTTCATCAAATGAAGCCCTCCTATATGGGCGCCATTTTCATATAGTACTAAGCAGCTTTCGTTGCCAGGATAGAGGAGAAGGGCGCCCCCTGAGTGGTCTCTATTCAATGAAATAAAGACCCTGTGAATGGACGCCGTTTCAAGAAATGAAGACACTGTCTTGGGCGCCATTTACCTGAGGGGTGATTTAAGGAAAGCCGACTGTAGTGTCTTGTTCGAACTGGGAAGTAGTTGCCGTTCGGGAAAGATACAATCCGATATGATTAATACGTGGGAAGTTTGAATATTAAAAGGATTTCCTACGTGGGAGTTTAAGTCCCGATCAAACTCACATCCCCGGTAGGATTCCTTCCCTATAAATGTATCCCTCCGAAACCTTGCCAAGGCTACTGCCTCTAAGTTTCTGCATCATCGTCAACCTCTATCGCTCATTCGTCTTCCTTCTGTCGTCGACCTCCTATTGAGGTTGCACCTGTGGCTGAGAAGAAGAAGGGTCTCTTCTGCTACCATTGTTGCTACGGTGTTGCATCGTACGTGAAGGAAGAAGCTTCAACTTCCTCCTCTATTGCAGCCTGTATCGTGAAGAGGAACCACCGCTTCCTCTTATCCCTGTTGCTTCCTTCTTTGTGCTACGCTAAACGAGAAGAAGAGCATCTGTTCCTCTACTCCGTGGAAGCTGCAGTTGCCGTTTTACTCTTATTTTCTTCTCTGATCGACGTCTAGACTAACCCAGGAAGGTAGGTGTTCTCAAGTACCAAGCCCAACCTAATAACTTTAGATTGCGAGCATTCATATACATTTGATAGATTGGCTTTCAGTAGTTTCTACTTCATTTTTCAGAGTTTCGGTAAAAGGGTGCCCCTCTATAGGGCACTATTTTCATAAAACGACTGCACACACAGTCGTTATTCTTTCAGTAATTAAATAAGTACACCATCTTTAAAATTTAATAACTATGAATCCTGATGTCTAATCTAATGCATGAGTATACTGCTAGATTCCTGCTATTTTTCTCTACCTGTCCACATATTCATTCCGGAAAATTTCTTTTTATTGGTAAAGTACTACTATTCATGACTACTTTACACTTGAATGAAACCACGACTGAACCAAAGTCTATGTTTGATATAGCGCCCCTGACCTGGGCGCTATATTTAGAAAACATGACTCTGCCCAGGGCACCATTCACCCTGAGCAGTGAATTCCAGATTGAATTATGAAATTGTAATAACGAATCCTGAATTTGAAATTTGTTATTGAAATCTAGAATCTATATGTCTGAGTTACCAGACTAGATTTAAAGAAAAAATGGCACTGATGAAGGCGCCATTTCCCTACTTCTTGTTTTCTGAGAGTTTCTGTAATCCATCTCAGTGGGTATATCTATTGGCACTATATTCCAGTCCGTGAGTATAGTCCCACATTTCTCAGTGTTTTATCGATTACGTCACTATTTCTCGGTGATAGATAAGCCGTCCGCGGGATATTCCTTCCTTCGGACTAGTGACTTTATCATAGAGGCCTCCGTAAGTCTACGCGAAGCCTTGGATTCCCTCAAGGCCGCCATGCAGGTTGTACCATTAAAACCCATGACACTTTTTAATGATCATGTCACTCTAAAGAAACATGGTAGACCGGCCCTCATGGTATGCTACTTAGCCGCCGTGAGAATGTTTCTTGAGCTAATGGAATGGGAGACCATACCATTGCTATCAACTAAGAGTTATGTGCCTTTATATGGACACGAATTCTTTCTACCTTATCATGTACAAAGAACGAGCGATCATGTGTATATGAACGCTTATTCTTGATATCTTGGCACCTATTAGGGAGCCGATTCCACCCAGTTTTCAACGAGTATCGTGATTATACCATTTAATCGTAGTACATCCTTACGTATCAAGCTCTATCCTTGTGATTCTTTTCCACAAGATGTACCTTAAATTTCCTACAAGAGCTTTCCCTTGGAACTCTATATTGGCTATAAATATAGTGGATGTCAAAATACATGACTCAATGCTAGCGCATATAGGGCCCGATCTGGTCCTGGGAGGAGCACCCGAAAGTACTTGTGCCCATGGGAGCTATTATTGATCACGGTGTGGCATTGCACCGAAGTGCATGACTTGCTTGATTGGACAGTTCCATAAATCCTATACTTGTACTTGATTTGATATGACTTGACGTGCGTGGCCAGTAAAGGGTATATACTTGCTTGCTTGAAATAAGATAGCCAATTCTTGGCATGACTTGATAAATGTACATACTTGTTCATCTTGGTATATTGACATGAAAGACTTGCTAGTTCACTCATTTATCTCTTGCTATACTCTCTCTCTAATGTCGTTTCACGTGAACATGTATAGTTATACTTACATTCATACAACGTGTAATTTACTTAAAATAAGCTAGCACTTGAGATATAATCCCTACTGAGTGTTCGCTCACCTACTATTGTTTCCTATTTTTTAGGTAATTTCGATGACGAGACTCATTCGGATGGGGATGGACAAGAGTGAAGAGTTTAGAGCCATTCCAACCATCAAAGCATTATCTAGTCCTGGCTTTTCTATTTTCTTGAGTCATCCATTGTACTTTTTCTTTTATTGAGTCCTAGTGCTTCCATTAAGACTTGTAATAGAAGTACTTGAAAGTTTATGATTAATAAAGGACTTGGTTATCATTATTTATGCGTGTTAGGGAGCTTGGCCCGGATACAGAGGGGGGTGAATGAATCCTTTTACGAATAATGGCCAAATTTAAAACCGGATGCTAGATAAGGAAACAGAATGGAACCAATTCTATTCAACTCAAATACAATCACATTGAGCGCACCTATTCAAGCATCTAGCGGAAGAAAAACCAGACAATCAAGCCACTGCTAAATAGATTTTAGGTGGTTCGGTCCTTCAGACCTACATCCACCCCTCACTCCCAACGGAGTGAGGCTTCACTAGCAAACGCTAGAACCAAGCAGACTCAGTCTGCAAACAGTTGCTGCCACACAGCTTGACCAGGGGAACAACCTCCCCTCTTCCTCCAAACCGGAGGGAACCTCTGGACTTGAATCCACAAGCCCAGAACCGGAGACAAGTCTCCCTTCCTCCAACCCGGAGGGAACCCACAAGTAGCTCCCAGCTACTTGCAACTGGAGATCAGATCTCCCTTCCTCCTGACCGGAGGGAACACGACCTCAGACCAGAGGATCGGAAAGCACAACAAACCAGAAAACAAAGGAAAAAATAATAAACGAAAATAACTTCAGCAAACAGAAGCTGAAACACGAAATGCACAATTTGGCTCCTAACAGAGCTGACTGGCCTGGATCTGATCCACGGTCCAGTGAAGACAGATCTTCAGGTAAACTTCTTTCTTCTTCTCCACGAGCTCTCTCACTCACTCTCTATCTCTCTTTCTTTCTCTTACACTCTCTTCCTCTTTCACACGAGCACTACCTCTCTCTCTTTTCTTTTTCTTCTTCTGCTGGATCGAGCTCTCTGTAACATTGCCTTTTCTTTCTTAGCTCTGATCACCCTTCATCGGTGGGCGAAAAAGTTTTTCTTTATAGCCGCAGCAAATGAATAGGGCACTGAACGCGTGTGCCTCCCACGCTCGATCCTAGAACCTTCCTGCCACGTGCCCTCTTTGTATTTGTTCCTTTGGCATCGGATCATGTGCACCCAGACATTGGTGAATGTTCTTCCTCGGACCTGCAACGAGATAAGAGCCATTAGTATTGAGTGTCATAAATAACTAGAACTGCATGAGGTTAGTGGACACGACAAGAGGTACTAAACAGAGAACGACACGAGATAAGGTGGTGACACAATGAACATTACTAAGAGAATCTTACGAGGTAGACAGACAAACAACGCAAAGACACGAAGATACAACAAAACAAATGACACGAAAGTGAAACAGGAAGCAACATGAAGTGCTGCGATGTCCTGTACGCATTAGAACAAACCCGACACGAAGAGACGAAAATAAACACGAGGTGAAGACACAAGGAGACAACGACACGAGGTGTAGAGAAACACGACACGAAGTTATGAGAGGAGAAGCGACACGGAGTGTGATCAAAGTGATAAAGACACGAAGTCTAAATAACGAAAGATCAACACGAAGACAGAATACAAAGAAACAACACGAAGTAAGAACAGTGATCAGCACGAGGTGTGATTTCAACATAAGAGAGACACGGACTGATAACGATACGAAGTCGAAACAGTAATTGACACGGGGTAACATGACACGAGGTGAAAAACGACACGAAGACAGAGTTGACACATACTGAAAACAACACGAAGTCGTAACAGTAATCGACACGAGTTGAAAACAACACGAAGTCAAAACGATAATCGACACGGGTTGAAAACAACACGAAGTCAAAACGATAATCGACACGGGTTGAAAACCACACGAAGTGAAGTTGACATGAAATGAAAAACAACACTAAGTATGATGAGAACAGAAAATAGACATGGGTGAAAACAAGGATGACGCAGGAGGACAAAACAACACGGGGTTCACTGGAAAACGACTCGAAGTTCATCAAAACAGAAACCAACACGAAGTGTGGTTTCAACATAAGACAGACACGAAGTGAATTCTGACAGAACCACACACTACATGGAGAATGATACGAAGACGATGAAAACAACACGAAGTAAGGATCAAATGACACGAAAATGTCACTGAATCAAAACAAACACTTCAGAGAGAAAAAAAAAACGACACGAAGACAAACAGTTCAACACGAGGTGTTATATACAAACATGACGAAGTGCCAATCAACACGAATACAGTCCCTGAACAATACCTGAAGTGAAATGAAGGTTCATTCTTCAACAAACATGTTCTTTGTTCATTTTTCACAGAAAAGATATTTTTGTTAAATTTTTACATAGACATAATTTTTGAAGACCACTAAGACTTATCATGTTGTCATCATCAAAACATGTAAAGATTCAACAAGACTCAACAATCTCCCCCTTTTTGATGGATGGCAACACTATGAGTCTTGAGTCTGTGCAGAGAAGGAAAAAATACTAGATAGCCATTCGCAATGAATATCACAAACACAAACATTAAACATTTTTCTTTTCCTGATTTTCTCCCCCTTTGACATCATCAAAAAATGAAAACAAGAAGAATGCAACAATGCAAATGATATGAGTTAAGTTAATTTGTCCAAGAGTCTGAGGGAGAAGGCCTCAAAAAGGGCAACAAAAAATACAGAGCATCAACTTTTCAACAAAAGTATCTTGCTTGTCTGCTAGAGGGGCCACGCGTCCTGCCTTGTGGTGGTCTCCCCCTTGGAGAAGCAGAAGAATGTTCTTGAGGTGGAGTTCTGCTGGAAGAGGCGTGACCAGGTGTTGAACCCAAGATAGACTGAAATTCCTTTAAATCATTTGATAGTTCAGCAAGCCAATACGCCACAGTGCTTCTGACATTTGCCACTTCAGAAATAATGTCTTCTTGGCGAACATTGACCGTTTCATATCTGTCAGTCAGAGTTGTCATTTCTGATAAGGAGGTGATCAACTTATCATAGATTTGCTGAATGCCTGGACCTAGGGCACTTGAAGACTTCTTCAACAATTCTAAAGCTGTTCTGATCTCATAGCAATGATCTATTATGGTAGAAGACATTTTGAAGGAGGAAATACTAACATCATGTGACTCTCTCAGAGCTTTTGCAATTTTTGAACAAATCTCCTGTAATCCTTCCATCAAGGATTTGTTTGCATCATCTGAAGCCCTTTTGTTTAGAAGGAATCGTCTCCATTCAGTGAGGAGAGATATCTCAAGCTTCAGTAATCTGGTATGTACCTGATTAATGTTGAGAGTGACAAATGTAAGCAGATCATCTAATTTCTTGTCTTGTCTTTGCATCTGCTGAGTCAGGTTTATGAGAAGCTCTTCAATGTTGGGCGCCCGAGTAGATTCAATGTTGGGTGCCTCTGCAGATAGAAGTCTAGGTGGACCTAGAGGTGTACCAAAAAATTCACTGTCAGGTGCAGTTCTCTCAGCTGCTTCCTCTTGTACTGGCATTTGACTGCTCTCAGCTGGGACCTGAACTTCATCTGCAGCTTGAGTTTCTTTCTGAGGGAATATATCTTCAGGTTCCTCTTCTTCACTTGAAGATTCTGTATCTAGTTCTATGATAGGAACCTTTTCTCTATCTTCTATGAGTTCCTGATCTGCAGGGCTGCCAACTAAGGCCTGCTCAAGACTTTCAGATACGACCAAGTTGGTAGCCTCTTCCAAGCTTCGCTCAACAGTTTCTCTTAAAATTTCATTAACAAAAACAGCAAGATCTTGATCAGTACTGTCTTGCTCTTTAGCTGGCTGTTCTTCAGGCACTATTACCTCTTCAGATGACTTCCCCAAAGAATCAAATAGCCCAGCAATAGTTGCATCTAGATCTGTCTGAATGCTTTCGTCAGACAATCTGATGTCCTCAGATGCAGCCTCAACTAGCCTCTGAAAGGAGAAGGATACTTCGGTGGGTGCAGCTGACAAGGTGGACTCTGGTTGTCCAGCTGGTGTTTCCTGATGATCAATCTCAGTAACTAATTGCTCACCAGTTGGGGCTAAGACTTGAATTTCTTCCAAATGCTCCCCCTGAGTTTGTGATTCCCTGGCCTTATGGACCTTAACTTGCCCCACCATAGAGGAGTCCTCTAACCCCAAGAATACTGAAACAAAGTTCATATTAAAAATGTTTCTGGCCTTCACTTCTGATGCGGCCTCTCCATCCAAGCAAATTTCAGAGTGCTTGAATATCTCAGTCAGATGGGCGGCATAGGGAAGATGTCTCTTGGATCCAATGCATCCCTTCATGACCGAAAAGATAATCTCTGGCAGACAAATCTTTACATTTTGAATCAGACAAAACAGTAGAAATCTCTGTGTGTCTGTAATTCTTCCTCTAGCCCCAGTCTGTGGAGTGATAATGGAAGCGATGACATTCTGAAGGAGCTTGTGAAGAGGAGGAAATGACGATGTCTGATAAGCTTTTAGCTTTAACTGCCCCTTATCATGAATATTACTGGGTTTACCAGTAATGACTGAGAAAGCTTCATGGAGACTATATCGAAAGCTTCCCTCTACCTCCCCTTTATCTGGAATACCGAGAGCTTTGTGAAGGGAGTCACAAGTAACAGTTATCTCGACCCCTTTAACAGATGATAACAAGGTAGACTTGTCTCGGCTCAAGGACAAGTTATTGTAAAATTCCATTACCGGCCTAGGGTAATAGACACGGTGATTTTCTAAGAAATTTCTCCACTCCTGAAACTCAAAGATTTTCAACAATTCTGGAAACTTCGAGACCAAGGTTTCATCTCCGAAATCTATTATTCTAGGAGGAATGATTTTCCCACTTTCTAAGAACACGGTAGACTGAGAAAACCTGGTACCTTGTTCTGAAGAGACTTCCGCAGCAGGTTCTGGCTCAACACATCTCTGTTGTTTAGATGAAGGCTCTTCAACAATTTCTTTTCCCTTCCTCTTCCTGTCACCCGGAGCTGCTGACCTCTGCTGATCCATCTGCCGGAACTTTCAGAGTATCAACTCTCTCTTGCAGGCTGCTGTTGGACGCGATGCTAGACTGAAGAGAGGAATGGACCTCTGTGGGGGGAAGAAGGTGAGCGGGAAGAGATGGAGATAGGTTTGAAGAAGACGCTCAAGGTGGAGCGGCACGAGGATGAATAGGAATCGACAAGGGGAAATGAGGGTTTGAGGTTGAAGACGTGTGAACAAAACAAGAGGTATTGTCGAGTAGCTTTTTACTCTTATCACACTTATTTCTGTAAATACCCAAAATACCCTTAGTTCAGATGTAACGCAGCTACACCATATTAAGTTAGCCCTTCAATATGTGGACGGGTTATATTCTTCCAAAAACCAAGGTCAGTTAACTCAAGATATTAAATCAGCATAATCACAAAATTAGCTGTTAAAGTTGCTTAACCTAGAGAGAGACACGATTAAATTGTACCTTATGTTTGTCAAGCAACGAAATAACACATTAATGTCAAGCAGAAATCATTTCTTCATTTAATGGACGAGAAGGCATACAGAGTCAACCAATTTGATGAACACAAGGTAGTATAGTCCCTTTTTACACAAGGAGACATGTTTATCAGACACCAGAAACCCTGGTTACTCAGGACGAACTACCTTTATGCCAAAGATATTTTTCTTTGAGGACTTTTTCCCTTTCCCCCCCTTTTTTTTTATTTTAACATTTCTACACAGAGATAGCTAATTGTATCATGACAGATACTCTGGACTTCATTGATCTAGAGTGTCTATTTCTCCACAAAAGCCATTGCTCTGCCTCAAATAATGGCGTATTCCCTGGAAGCACTTCTCATGATTTTTAAAAAAATCTTACTTAACATAATTTTTATCTCAGAGCTCTCTTTACATAAGTTTCAGTTAAGTCGAGATCCTCAATAAGTTTTTTTTTTTCATTTAACAGGAAGTTTTATAATATGTTGACCAACACTTGAGAAGATAACGTAGAAGGATCAAGGACCAAATATAACCCCCAAACATTGAAATTCTTTATTAACAGGTGTAGATTGTTACACTTGATATAGGGTGGTTTAAGGTATACAGATCTTATCTGATAAGAGCAAGAAGACTGAAACCACAATTTCTTCGAGAGAGAATCTGAACCAATATAGAGAGGTGAGAGATAATGAGGTGGCTGATTGAATAGAGAAAGATGAAATGAGATGAGCAGCACTCCTATCAGCAAGCCAACAAGTGAGAGATCACTCAAGACATTAAGCACTAAGGACATATCCAAATATAGTATTTGAAGTAGTTCAGTCTCACATCCAGAGCAACTCTTGGACAACAAACTGCAACCTCTTGAGATGACTGATCTTAAAACCACATTAACTGCATCGGCTGACAAAAATCTTCAGAAACCAAATAGCCTGACAAGCTCCTCTTCAGTCCACTCAAGGACATCTCACACACGACTCTTAGAAGTGTTAATTATTTAATGAATGCAGTGTATGCCAAGAAAGAATTATGCAACATACAGTTTTCAACCAGCATTCGCTTTCAGTTAAAGATTTCAGAAATTTCAGAGTGCATGTTTTAGAAAATAATGCACCTTGCAGATGATGAATGAATATTCAAAACCAGATTTAATATGCATGCACTAGATGAAACTAATAGCAGGATATGCAAGAATGCATCAAACCAGATATGCAGTAAGTTTCAAAATGGGACATGTAGAGAGATTACCTGAAAATTGTGAGAATGGGGTTTTCATTCTTGAGTGCCTTGGATCATTACCCCTTTTTATTCCAGTCCCAAGGCACACCTGCAAAACAAGGTTCATTTTGCACAAACAGGTACCCAAGAGGTCTTGGGTCCTGACATGACATTATTATGTTTAGCAAGTTTTCTCATCACATTTCCAGGAGTGGTTTTCTGATCTGATTTATGCACATTTTTATTAGCATGAATTCTATGTGCATACACATGAGATTTTCTGTTATCAGGGTAAAATTTCTGTTTACCAAAACTGGTTTGGTTTTGATATCCTGCCAGCCAACAGGTTGCAGCCCTGTGACCTGACTTCTCACAGTGATGACGTGAAGGTTTTGTTGATTCTTTTACAGAGAATTTGGCATGTTTGAGATTCACATTTCTACCCTGAATATGCCAACAGTCCTTGACTGTGTGGCCATATTTTCTACAGTGAGAGCAAACGAGAGAATTTCTTCTAAAGGAACCTGACCAGCATTCAGAGGCCTTGTGACCAATTTTGTTGCAATTAACACATATAATGTGCTGGTTCTTCTTAAAGACATGCTGATTTACAAAGTGTTTTGTATAATATGAGCATGATTTTTCCTTACTACTTGCAAACCAACAATGAGCAGTAGTGTGTCCTACTTTATCACAATTAGAGCATTTGACATTCCTTTTCTGACCAGACACAGATTTTCTAGCATGCTTGTTGTCATCTTTTTCCATCACAAAACAATTACTCATAAGATGTCCATACTTACCACAATAATGACACGAGCCACTTGATTTCTTTAAAACATGGCATTTATCTGATGAGTTCTTAGCATGCAGATTGTTCCTTTGAATTTTTGATGTTTTATGATTTTTATTTTGTTTTTCTGTTTTCTTAGCCTTGTACTGAGGTGGAGATGAGATAGAAGGTTTTTCCTGTTCAGAGGATTTGACAAAGACAGTTTTCAGGTTGACTCCATCATCCTTCCTCATGACTGGACTGTAACCCAGTCCTTCCTTGTTAGAATTAATCTTTGTTCCCAGAATTTTCTGAACAATGGGCTGTTTGTCTTTTGATGTAGTGGCTACATTTGAAGTATTTACAAAGGATGTCATTACTTTGTTCTGCAAGGCCTTCTTATTGAGATTATAGTAGCCCAACCCTTCCTTTTTGACATTTACTTTTACACCTAGCAGCTTGTCTAGGTTTTTCTGCCCATCAACAAATTTAGACAAGGAAGCTTTCAAATCCTGAATTTCATTTTCAAGAGATGCAATGTGTATTTCATAACTAGTGATCTCTTGTTCACTACAATTGACAGCTTCATTCAAAACCTTGTTAGCTGTTTTGTATTCTTCAATTTCCCTTCTTAGCTCATCTACCTCTACAGTCTCGTTTGTGCAGATAGCTTTCCCTTTTTCCAATGTGAGAAGTCTTGCAGACATGGCACTGTTTAACAGTTTTAATTTTTCAACTTCTTCTTTAAGCTTACCATTTTGAATTAACTCATTTATTAGAAGCTGATCTTCTGAGTTAACCATGGTTTCTCTCCTAGCTTCAAACTCCCTCAAATCCTTTTGTTGTTTTTCAAAATCTTTCTGTAATTCTATGTTCACAGATTTTATGGCATTAAATTTTTCAATCAGCAACTCATTCTCTCGTTTAAGTTTCTCTAATTGTTCTTCAGAGAACTTTCTGAGAGAGTCATCCTCAGATTTTAGATTGTTCAGTTCAGAGTAGACACGTTTAAGTTCCATCTTCAGTTCTGCATTCTGGTTTTTATGCATATGATTATCAGACAGACATGCATCATGTGATTGCTTCGTACTTGAACAATTTTTACATGGAGAGCTAGAACTATCTACCCGAGTACTCTTCTTCAACTTTTTATACTGTTTTCTTAAAAGTTCATGAGATTCAAATAGTTCAGCATATGCATTCCCCCAATCTTCTAGAGAGAAGTTCTCGAAGAGATTTACCTCATCATCATCATCTTCTTTAGTTTGATTGCTGCCTTGATCGCTGGCACTTTGACTTCTTCTGTTGGCCATCATGCATCTGTCCACATCTATCTCCTGAGTTCGCTTCAGTGCATCCAAAATATCTTTAGCAGAACTGGATTCAAAGAAACATGAATGAAAAGCTCTATCAGTAGCTGCCTTCATTAAATTTATTGCTATCTGATTTTCTTCATGCATGGATTTGTGACTGTCAGTCCATTTGGACTTTTTCTTAGGTAGTTCATGAGGACCATGTGAAATTACTTTCCACAGGTCTGGATTCACAGATTTAACATAATTCTTCAAAACAGCGAACCATGCATCAAAATGCGTACCACTGAAGATCAGTGGATGGGCCATGAGAACACACAGATTAACGCACAAGAATATTGAAACACAAAAAGAAATAAGCACCTAAGATTGCAAGATCGATCTGCAGGTCGCTGGACCTTGTAAGCAGACACCTGCTCTGATACCAACTGTTAGGGAGCTTGGCCCAGATACAGAGGGGGGGTGAATGAATCCTTTTACGAATAATGGCCAAATTTAAAACCGGATGCTAGATAAGGAAACAGAATGGAACCAATTCTATTCAACTCAAATACAATCACATTGAGCGCACCTATTCAAGCATCTAGCGGAAGAAAAACCAGACAATTAAGCCACTGCTCAATAGATTTTAGGTGGTTCGGTCCTTCAGACCTACATCCACCCCTCACTCCCAACGGAGTGAGGCTTCACTAGCAAACGCTAGAACCAAGCAGACTCAGTCTGCAAACAGTTGCTGCCACACAGCTTGACCAGGGGAACAACCTCCCCTCTTCCTCCAAACCGGAGGGAACCTCTGGACTTGAATCCACAAGCCCAGAACCGGAGACAAGTCTCCCTTCCTCCAACCCGGAGGGAACCCACAAGTAGCTCCCAGCTACTTGCAACTGGAGATCAGATCTCCCTTCCTCCTGACCGGAGGGAACACGACCTCAGACCAGAGGATCGGAAAGCACAACAAACCAAAAAACAAAGGAAAAAATAATAAACGAAAATAACTTCAGCAAACAGAAGCTGAAACACGAAATGCACAATTTGGCTCCTAACAGAGCTGACTGGCCTGGATCTGATCCACGGTCCAGTGAAGACAGATCTTCAGGTAAACTTCTTTCTTCTTCTCCACGAGCTCTCTCACTCACTCTCTATCTCTCTTTCTTTCTCTTACACTCTCTTCCTCTTTCACACGAGCACTACCTCTCTCTCTTTTCTTTTTCTTCTTCTGCTGGATCGAGCTCTCTGTAACATTGCCTTTTCTTTCTTAGCTCTGATCACCCTTCATCGGTGGGCGAAAAAGTTTTTCTTTATAGCCGCAGCAAATGAATAGGGCACTGAACGCGTGTGCCTCCCACGCTCGATCCTAGAACCTTCCTGCCACGTGCCCTCTTTGTATTTGTTCCTTTGGCATCGGATCATGTGCACCCAGACATTGGTGAATGTTCTTCCTCGGACCTGCAACGAGATAAGAGCCATTAGTATTGAGTGTCATAAATAACTAGAATTGCATGAGGTTAGTGGACACGACAAGAGGTACTAAACAGAGAACGACACGAGATAAGGTGGTGACACAATGAACATTACTAAGAGAATCTTACGAGGTAGACAGACAAACAACGCAAAGACACGAAGATACAACAAAACAAATGACACGAAAGTGAAACAGGAAGCAACATGAAGTGCTGCGATGTCCTGTACGCATTAGAACAAACCCGACACGAAGAGACGAAAATAAACACGAGGTGAAGACACAAGGAGACAACGACACGAGGTGTAGAGAAACACGACACGAAGTTATGAGAGGAGAAGCGACACGGAGTGTGATCAAAGTGATAAAGACACGAAGTCTAAATAACGAAAGATCAACACGAAGACAGAATACAAAGAAACAACACGAAGTAAGAACAGTGATCAGCACGAGGTGTGATTTCAACGTAAGAGAGACACGGACTGATAACGATACGAAGTCGAAACAGTAATTGACACGGGGTAACATGACACGAGGTGAAAAACGACACGAAGACAGAGTTGACACATACTGAAAACAACACGAAGTCGTAACAGTAATCGACACGAGTTGAAAACAACACGAAGTCAAAACGATAATCGACACGGGTTGAAAACAACACGAAGTCAAAACGATAATCGACACGGGTTGAAAACCACACGAAGTGAAGTTGACATGAAATGAAAAACAACACTAAGTATGATGAGAACAGAAAATAGACATGGGTGAAAACAAGGATGACGCAGGAGGACAAAACAACACGGGGTTCACTGGAAAACGACTCGAAGTTCATCAAAACAGAAACCAACACGAAGTGTGGTTTCAACATAAGACAGACACGAAGTGAATTCTGACAGAACCACACACTACACGGAGAATGATACGAAGACGATGAAAACAACACGAAGTAAGGATCAAATGACACGAAAATGTCACTGAATCAAAACAAACACTTCAGAGAGAAAAAAAAACGACACGAAGACAAACAGTTCAACACGAGGTGTTATATACAAACATGACGAAGTGCCAATCAACACGAATACAGTCCCTGAACAATACCTGAAGTGAAATGAAGGTTCATTCTTCAACAAACATGTTCTTTGTTCATTTTTCACAGAAAAGATATTTTTGTTAAATTTTCACATAGACATAATTTTTGAAGACCACTAAGACTTATCATGTTGTCATCATCAAAACATGTAAAGATTCAACAAGACTCAACAATGCGCACTCTATTTATGTATGTCGAATACACTTACGCTCGATTGACATGATTGATATAAACTCGTCACGTATCTCCGGGTTCCTTCCGCGCTCAGGGCGTGACAATATAGGCCACCAAAATTTGATTTCTATGACTCAATCTCGAGATAATAGCAAGGACAAGAGATAGAAATAAATGGAACTCAATTTGGTGGAGAATTCTAGAAGATAGAGGCCTCACAAGGGGCTCCCGGACGCATAAAATAGAGTCCTAAACACTTGGGACTCTTCAGCCAATTAGGCCAAGAAGCGGTCGATTTTAGAAAGTGGAGAATATCTCGAAAGTAGAACTAGCGAAAGGCATAGAAGAAGAAATTATAGATAACAAAAAATTGAACAACTTTCATGAATAGAGAAAGATGAGAAGATGATCAAAAGATGCAGAACATAGGGCGAGAACAGAGAAAAATGCTGGGACTTGAAAATAGTGGAGAATTGGCTAATGGCATAGAAGAAGAAATTGTAGAGCTTTAAAAAATGAACAACTTTGGTGAAGGACACTTAATGAATAGAGGAACATAAAGGGATGAAAATGGACCGCGTTCAGGATTACGCAATGAAAGGGGCCGAATGCTTGATGGAAGTCGACCTAAATGGGCCGTAAGTCGACTTGGAAAGTCAGAAGCTGATAAAATTATCCCCATGGCTCTAAGAAATAATGATCTCCAAGGCTCAAAGGCTAGGGAACAATGAAATGGGCTTGAACTACATCTAAGGAAGGCTCCAAAATAATGGATAATTCGGGACATCAAAAATGATGAATAAGAGAAATGACATAACTTGCGGGCTAAAAATGAGTGTCAATAAACCTCAACGTTGTGGCCGTGCAGATATACTCGAATGCCGCCAATCATAACAGACTTCCTAGAAGTCGAGGGTCGGCCTCGGGGAACAGTAGCAGCACCTCTCCTTTGATTCTTCTTCTTCTTCCCCCTGGACGCCTTATTGCTGGTGGGGATGGCTAGGTATTCCACACGGTGGATGAAGCAAGTGATGATGTGGCGAGGCAGAGTAACCCTCTGGGGAAGACTCACCCATGAAGGAGTCACGGCCTTGGCCGTGATAGTCTTGCCAGCTTCCTCTTTCTCGACCTACAGCAGGCCGACAAAGGCGACTCCAAGAAAATTGGGGAACCCCACCACTGGTGGCAGAGTTTTGAACATGGTGGGCACTGCTAGGTACCCGTGCTCAGCATGTGTAGCGACCACTTGGGGGTCGAAGGTAAGTCTAGTGAGTCCACAAGCCATTGTTTCCTACAAAATAGAACGAGCAAACAATCAATATTTTTGGGGAAGGCCCTGGGACCTTCTACTTTGGCGAAAAGATGAAGGAAGACTCGGTCCCACCGGGCGTGCCAGCTTGTGGGAAGATATTTTTATTTGTTTTATTATTTATTTATTTATTATTATTTATTTCTTTATTGTGAGTTTTATTTAAGCGTGGGGGTTCTAGTCACAGAGTGACGAGTTTATTGTGTGCACCGTCTGACTAATCAGATAATTATGGGTGATCGTGTCGGGACCCGAAGTCCACCATACCGTAAAGGCTATGGCGTTAATTACGTCCTTCTGAAAGAAGGACAACCCTTGATTAATCACCAAAGTACAAGAGCTCTCGGGGATGAGGGAATACATAAAAAAATACCCATTTTATGAAATGGAAGCGGGATTGAATCGTGCATGCAAGACGATACGGTAATATTTATTTTTTTATTTAGCCGATCCTCGGTACGTGGCAGCGTTTTACACTAGCACATGGTGAAAGTTTCCAGCCAGACTTAACCCAGCTTTTCGTTAATCACCATTTTATATACCAGTGGATCGGGAAATGCAAACATTTGTACGTATGTATTTATGCGGTTGAATGCGGGCAAAAGTACATATAAGAACTCAATTGTTTATATACTTACTTATTTATTATTATTCCCCTCTTTTTTTATTAAACCGGCTCCCGGTACATGCCGAAGTCACCATTTGATATACTAGAGAATCGAGGAGATGTAGGTACTCATACACGTATTTGAGTACGAGCAAAGGTGCATGTAAGCATTTACTTCTTTATTAGTAAACCGCGGATAAAAGCTGATTATGACTTAATACGGGCTAAGCGAGGTTATGTTATCATCACGTTTATTTGACATATTCAAAGAAAATTTCGGCAGCACCTCCCCTGTCCCGAAGAGTATCGGGGAGGGTATAGGAGATTCATCCACGAAGTGTCGAGACGAACTCCGGAATGATGGTCATGCCTAAACGGCAATCCTGTACCCTATGATGAATGGGGAACCCGAGGGCTAGCCCTCTGGGTAGCCGTGGTGACTCGTAGGGCTATTGATCTGTGGTGCCTTTTCATTATGAGACCGCGTTAATCACAGTGGTGCATGCATATGGGCCCATGACTGTGGATCCGGTATAACCGCATTCAGACAGGCTCGTATGTTGCCGAGACAATGTATGCCGAGAATGTCACTTATTAATGATTTATTCTCCTTTTTTGGGTAGTTGGTCCTCATAATTCGACATGAGTAGCCGTGAGGCCGTTACCACCATAGGGTATAGAAATCGAGCAGAAAAATTGAGAAACACGATAAGATATTAAATCACAGATTCCTAACGGAATTTCGGCAGCATCTCCCCCGCCCCGAAATATGTTGGGGGATATGTATTGGAAATCCGTCCACAGCAAGCTGAGATGGGCTCCGTAAAAGATAGGCAAATCAGAACGACAGCCCGTGAACCGAGGGGACAAGAGGTGACGAGGCATTATTCGCCATTAAGGCAGTTTATTCACTGTTCTCCTATTGAGGTCACTGGAGATTACGGTGCAATAGATAACGAATCCCCGTGACTCGATGGGGTGAATAGAAAATTCGGACGATCAAAACATGCATATAAGAAGAAGAAAAATATGATGTTGGGGGTGAAAGAAGTGTACGTCCTGCAAGCCAATCACTTATGAAGTGATGACATCATTTCTTATATATTCTCATTCATATTTATGGCAATTTCTTCATTATGTCTTATTCATTTATACGTATTACCGCTTGATGTAATGAAGTCCTTGAACGTAGGCTATGAAGGTTGAATCATAATGAGATTATGATAGTGAGATCAACCTTCTATATGCATGTGTTCTAAATGTTCCTGGTCATAGGATCTTTGAGATGGGACATCAAAGAATCTGGATAGACCAGTGCACATGATATCCTCTCATATGATGAGGGTGACTGATCTCACAGTCACTGGTGTGGAGACACTAAGATATATGTACAGGTGCCCATTACAAGAATAGGGTTCACTGAACTGATCTGATCAAGAATCTCTATATGGTAATTATATCTAACTGTCAACCAAGAGATTCTTCAGTTGTAGTTACACAATTGGTCTTTTGACATGAGTCACCAAAGATACCTTGCATGAGGACTTCTATATTTTGATTCCTGGCAAATGGACTTTATCCATAAGTCCTGGATGCTCAGGTATTCGGATACAGTGGAATACATGCGAAAGTAATTGAGTGACAAAAGTGAATCATTCACTCTCAGATATAGCATGAGAGAGAATACCCTATGAATGGTACTCGGTTAAATCCTTGGCCAAGAGTTCAATAGAAAGGAAGTTTTCCATTGGGACTTGGAGTATGTTCATCAGGTCATAGATAAGAAGGGTTTGACAGTATGACCATACCCTTAATTATGACCAAGGGAATTAGGTATGAATGAAGGACTATAGCTGTGTGGTAACTGTTGACGGAAAGTTCCCAGAGTGGTTTTATAGACCCCCTTTGTCTTCTAGGGTCACAGAGTGTTGCTTGGTGCTTACCGTGGCCTGAAAGCCCATCAGAGGAATAATCATGAGATGATTATTCATCATCAGGTGATTAATTAATTAGTTAAGTCATGAGATTATTAAATAATTAATTCCATGTTAATTAATAATGTGGAAAAGCTAAGAAGGAGTTCTTAAGTTTATTGGGCCTAAAACCAGACTGACACTGGGCCTAGAGGGTCACACACATTAGGGTTATGGATAGTGTAAGTATATTTACAATATTAGACTTATTAGGGTTTTTGTGAAAGACCGAGAAGTCCATAAATAGTTGCGATGGGAGAACCCTGGGCCAAGCATCTAGGGTTTCCCAGTTCGAGCCGCTCCTTCTCTCTCCTCCTAGGGAGGGGCGCCCCCGCTCTCTCTCCTCTGTCTTCTTCCTATCATCTCTAGTGTAAAGATGATGGAGATGTCGCGGAGGAGATCGTTCGTTGGGGCGTTACGACGAGGAGATTCAACCGTTCGTGCCCGTGTGGATACCGCTTGAGGCCGTTCACTTGCGTGACTAATTACCGCCACGAGGGATTGTTTCCACTTCACTGGGATCTGAGCATCACAGATGGAAAATCGAATCCCGTAGTTGTAGATAATCATCGGGAATCACGCAGGAGCGATCAAGTCGGGTGGGTTATAATTTTAATTTCTACTTTCCACTGCGTTCTTCGTGATCTCAGAGCCAGGTTGATCGCTCGTGATTCCCACTTGTTCTAGGAATTTTTTATGTAATTTTGGCATCTATTTCCCGTGATTTTTCATGGCTATGGATCACCCCATAAGATGGGGTCGATGCCCATGGAGATGGCAATTGATTGCTTGGAACGGAGGCAGGATCGATGGGGTTTGTTGACGGCGGTGCCGCTAGCACCGGCAGCCACTCCATGGGCCGGAGATCTCCTGCACGACGCCCTCCTTGCTCGTGTGTGAAGGCCCTTACCGGAGATGGAGGAGGGGGCGGCGGGCCTATAGGGCTGGCCTATGGCCACTGCGATGGTCGCGGGGGGTAGCCCTCCTACTCGGCCGTCGATCGGGACCCATGTAGGGTCTGTCGGACCACCGTGATTGGCCGCAGACCCCTCCCATTCACGCGGCTGCCCGGGGTTGAGAAGCCCCTTTCCGTGGTGGCGTGGGGCGGCGACTGCCGCCGGCGACGTCGCCGGCGACGTCGCCGGACGATCGCCGGCGGTCCCACGGCGACACTGGTGCCATCTGGTGGCCGGCCGTGGCCAGGGGGGGCCGCCCTAGGTGGCGGCGGCGGCTGGTTCAACGAAGAAGGGCGGCGCTAGGGTTCTGCGAAGGGGAGAAGACAATGGCACAATGTGCCAAGGTCCAATGTGGATAGCAGTGGACCGGGGCTGTGCCCAGGTTGATTGTGAACATGGGCCTTGGCACACTGTGCCATCGAAGCTGTATTTTGGATTTAAATAGATTTTTAAATCTAGTCTCCTCCGTTATAAGCCCGGGTTGCCACGTTATGTAGTAGGAAATTTTGAGAAATTTTCTATAATAATACTTTCTTATATTTTCATGTGATGATTAATGTAAGAAATTTGTTTTTAAATAGAATTGTTCTATTTTTGGATTTAAATGAGATTTAAATCTAATTGCCTCCATTTTCAGCCCGAAATGCCATGACTTAAAATTGAAATTTTAGAAATTTTAATTTTAATAAGTTTCCTAATTTTCATGTGATGATTAATTTAGGAAATTTATTTGATAATAGAATTATTCTATTATTATAAATTTAAATAGAATTATTTTATTTAAGTAATTATAAAATCCCAAAAAATTATGCAAAAATTACAGAATTGAAATTTCACCTTGGATGCTAGATTTAACTTGATTAAATCTATTTTTCAAAATAATCAAAATTTTGATTTTGATTGAAACCCATGTTTTAAGGCCAAAATTATTTTATTTTGAGAAAATAAAATTTTGTTTAAGCATGCCATGGGTGCGATGCTTGGGTGAATATGGACAGCGCTTAGATGTGATTGATGCATTCATGTTATGAATGATGAATGGTTTATTTATGTTGATGGATTATTTTATGGGGCCTATGTGCCTCCTTCGTCTCTCTAAAATTTCGTGTTGTAAATTCTACCTCCCTCTCGGTTATGTACTCACCATAAGGCATCTTCTTTTATATTAAATGTAATATTTGGCGAGTTGGCATTAGCTTTGTACATGTTAATATATTTGAAGATTTAGCAGAGGCGTGTACGTGAGGACGAGGATGATCCATCAACATGAGGTGCCATTTGATCAAGCTGCAAGTTGTATGCCGCCAAGATCCATCTAAGGCCTGATATGCATGTGATGTGTATGGTTTGTCATGTGATGGTATTAGGGGTTGGTGACTGACTATTTGGCTCTAGTCAAGTCACGATAAGCTGTCCATACTCACCCATAGCATGTGTTTCTTATTCATCTGTTTTAGATTGGATTTTGAATCTATTTCTATAAGGTACGGTAAATATGTATATGCGATATATATATTATATACCACTATTTGATGAGACCAAATAAAATTGATAAATCCTCCCTTCGATCAATATTAGGTTGTAAACGTGAGGCATTAAGAATGACCCACGTGGCCTTCCATTATTATAGTTTGGGTGAGCTAGTCTTAAACCTGGGAATGTTTGTTGTGCTACCACAAGGCCGCCAACAAGGGGTAAGTGACCTAAACTACGGCATGCTTATGCCATGTGTGGGGTGGAGGATTGGTGTAGCTTTGTTGTGCTACCACAAGGGCTACATCACAAATCCATGCTCACCTCTTAATAATGGGTGTAACCTGACCAGACTTTGTGGTTTGTTACGCTACCACAAGATCACAAGTGTTCTGGAGGCCGAATAAGACTAGAAATTGTAAGACATTGCAATTGGCAAGAGTTGCCTACTCATTAAGTATGGGTGGTTTGTTGTGCTACCACAAGATCACTACTGTAATGTTAATGGGATTCTAGTCCCCACTAGGAAACTAGCGGAGTTTCCCATCATTACATAATGGGGGTTATGTAAAGTCGCCAAAAAATTTGTGAGAGTTCTAAATTAAAATAAAAGACCATATTTTAATTGAATGTCTGTAATGTTATATAATGCATCTCTCTCTTGAATTAATAATGTCGAATCACGTATTGCTGTGGCATATTAGGTGCCAACAAAGATGCACTGAATAAAAATTCTGTGACTGGCTCATGAAATTGAGAATAGTTCTCATGACTTGAAAGGGAAATAGTCTATGTTCTTGATGAGCTATTGCCCGAACCTCCTTATATTTGTTAGTAAGACTAACAAGAAGAGGAGGACTTAGCAGGTCTTTGAGAAAGATAATGCTAAGTGGTGGTTACCGCTGGCTAAGGCTATCAAGAGAGATGAGACTATGAGAGACTAGAGCTGGTGCTTCCATTACCATGGGGATGGCTAATGGAAGAAGAACTACAAGTTTAATCTTGTTGGGATGGCAAAGCAGAATCTTGGTGAAGCTTCAGATACTGATAAGAAGAAGGCACTTAATCAAGGTCAATGGTATTCTATGGGTTGAAAGTGGAGTAAATGTTGCTACCATTTCAATAGAGACTACCGATCTCAAGATGCCTTCAGGGGCTATTTATAATTGATAGATTTCTATTATATTTATCCTTTCATCAGGAACATTAGTTCCAATTCTACTTTAAACTCTCGTGGTTTTAATGTTAGTTTTGGAAACAATAGTTGTGTAATGTTCTTGAATGACAAAGAGTTTGCCAGTGGGAGTTTATGTAATGATCTGTTCATTCTAAACACTGGTGCTTTTGAGTTTTGTGTGGTTATGCTTCCAAATGGACGAGGATTGATATAAAGCAAGCCTATCTCTGGCACTGTGGGCTGGGTCATCTTAGTGAAGAAAGGCTCACATGTTATATAAAATGGATGTTTTAATCCATTTGATTGTGAATCATCTACAACGTGTGAATTATACCTCAAGGGTCAGATGACCAATTCTCCATTTAGGAAAAATGGAGATAGAGCCATGGAGTTATTTGAACTCTTTCAGTCTGTTGAATGTGGATTTAGTTCCACCTAGGCCAAAGGAGGATTTTCTCACTTCACTACTTTCACTAAAAAAATTTCTATGCTTAGATATGAATACTTGATGAAGTACAAATATTAAGCTTTCGAGATATCTAAAGAGTTTGAGAGTGAAGTGGAGAAATAAATTGGAAAGGGTATTAAAATCCTTTAATTGGATCAAGGAGGAAAATACTCAAGAACATGGATCACACAATACCTTAGGGATAATAGTGTATTATCCTGGGGGATGCTTCCTTGTTCTCACCTCAATTGTGGGGTGTAGAAGGTCCATAATAAGCTTTCTCGAGTTACCCTTGTCTCTCTGAGGAGTCATCCCCTAAAGGCCACTGTTCATATATTGAATAAGGTTCCATTTAAATCGATGTCTTCCATACCATATCAGATATGGAAAGGGAGAATGATTGACCTTAAGCGTGTTAAGGTTTTGGGCTGTCCCACTAAACGTGTGTTATTAAGAACACACCATGTAGCCCACCATCATAATTATAGACTTATGGCTGATCATTATTTCAAATGAGTTTGTTGTGCTACCACAAGGCTCATTTGACTTGAGGGTTAGTCTAAGTCTATGGCATAATGATGTCTTTAAGAAAGGTAGACAAATGTTGTAGCTTTGTTGTGCTACCACAAGTGCGATAACACTAATCTATACTTTCTGTCTAGTGATGGACCAACTTGACTAAGTCACTTTGATTTGTTGTGCTACCACAAGGTCATGGTGATTTAGGAGATAAATTGATTCGGATATTACAAGTGTTGCAAATATCAAGAGTTGGTGGGAACGGTGGGAGCAAAGTAGATCTAGAAGGAGTTCTAGAACTACAAAGCATAACGTCGACTTAGAAACCTATTCAAGTTGACAGACAAGTTGTTCATAGGTCTGGCCGAGTACCTATAGAACTAAGAAGATATGTTGGACATATCTCTGGTTTGAATAATTAGGTACTATACAATGATGATATTGATCCCCTGACCTATGAGGAGACAATAAGTGTTATTGACTCTAGGAAACTGGCAAGAGGCCATAAAATTCAATATGGATTCCATGTACTCCAGCCAAGTTATGAACTTGGTAAATCCACCCAAAGTTATTGTACCTAAAGGATGCAAGTGGATTTTCGAGAAGAAAATTGGAGAAGATGGATGGGTTGGTACCTACATCGTAAGCTTGGTGGTAAAAGAAATATCGTCAATGTGAAAATGTTGATTATGATGAAATATTCTGTCCAGTTGCCATGTTTAAATCCATTGAGATTTTACTTGCCATTGTTGCATACCATGGTTATAAGATTTGGCAGATGGATGTGAAATGGTGTTCCTTTAAGTGATCTAAATGAAGAAGTGTACATGTTACAGCAAGAGAGATTTCACCTCCATTGAACACCCAAATATGGTATGCTAGGTTCAAAGGCCTATCTATAGACTAAAGAAAAGCTTCTCGCAGCTAGAACATGAGGTTTGATAAGATGATCAAATCTTATGGCTTCATTAGGAATGAAGGAGAGTCCTGTGTGTTCAAAAGGATAAGTGGGAGTATAGTCACAATTTTGATTATGTGTGTAGATAACATACTACTCATTAGGAATGATGTAGTTAAGTTATCTTAGGTAAAGTTGTGTTGTCTATGTACTTCTCCATGAAATACTTGGGAGAAGCATCCTTTACACTGGTAACTTGGGTCTATATAGATAGATCAAGGAAGGATGCTTAACTTAACTATGTTATCGTACATAGGTGTTATTATCAAAGGGTTTAACAAGGAACGATACCCAGATAAGTCTCATGCTGATGAAATGTGAATTGTACCTCTCTAAGAAGATGTTTTGTAACTCTTATGTGTAGAGGTAACACATGAGTAATATTCATTATGTTTTAGGCATACAGGTTTATCATGTGTAATATACTATGTACGAGGTCTGATATATCGAATGCTCTAAGTGTTATGAGCATGTATCAGATAGATCCAGGTAAGCAGCATTGGAGTGTTGTGAAATGTATTCTTATATCCTTGAGAAGAATTAAGGATATGTTCCTGGTTAGTCGAGAATGTGATTCGACGGTTAGTTGGAAGAGTTCCAAATAGACAACAAATAACGATTCGACATTATGTAGATGAAATAGTTCATCATCATGTAGGGAGTTATCCCTAGTGTCACTGATCATGTACCCTTGTTATCTGATAATAGGAGGGTTATAGCTCTTGCTTTGGAACCGTGGTCTCATTGGAAGTCGGTGTACTTTCTGTAATGGTTCCACCTGATTAGAGATATTATAAATAAAAGGGAGATGCTACCTAGAAAGAGTTTTCTTCCCCTAACAACATTACAGATCCACTAACCAAGCCATTGACTCAAGATGTGGTTGAGTATCACCTAAGGCTGATGGAGATCAAGCGGGAGGTGATTGGCTTTAGTGCAAGTGGGAGAATGAAAGAAGTGTATGCCCTACAAGCCAATCACTTATGAAGTGATGGCATCATTTCTTATATATTCTCATTCATTTTTATAGCAATTTCTTCATTATGTCTTATTCATTTATATGTATTACCGCTTGATGTAATGGAGTCCTTGAAGGCAGGCTATGAAGGTTGAATCATAATGAGATTATGATAGTGAGATCAACCTTCTAGATGCATGTGTTCTAAATGTTCCTGGTCATAGGATCTTTGAGATGGGACATCAAAGAATTTGTGTAACGAATCAAGATCCGGATACCGGGGAGAGCCCGATACCATTCGAATCCTAGCCCGCCATCCACGAGCTGGGAGGGCTCGGAAGGACTAGAAGGAGTGTGAAGGTACAGAGAAATAGGAAACAATGTAGGACAATTCAACAATTAACAAAAATAAATAAACAACTACAACAGTAGAGTCCAGTCCAACAGAAAGTATAGTCTAAAGTAGTAAATTGTACCACATGCCAAGTGAACACTCACCCCTGCGTTTTAGATGCGACGATTCTTCCTCGAGGTTCAAGGGTGCTGTTCGGAGGTTCTTAGTTGCATAACGACCTAAGATCCGGATACCGGGGAGAGCCCGATACCATTCGAATCCTGGCCAGCCGCCCACGAGCCGAGAGGGCTCGGAAGGGCTAGAAGGAGTGTGAAGGTACAAAGAAATAGGAAATAATGCAAGACAATTCAACAATTAATAGAAATAAATAAACAACTACAATAGCAGAGTCCAGTCCAACAGAAAGTACAGTCTAAAGTAGTAAAACGTACCACATGTCAAGTGAACACTCGGCCCGGTGAGTTGGCAACTAAGAACCTCCGAACAGCACCCTCGAACCTCGAGGAAGAACCGCCGCACCTAAAACGCGGGGGTGAGCCTCCTGTCACTGGCTCAGTAGGGATCCCGCGGAACCCCAACCGAGAACAATGGCGGTAACATAAAGGAAAATAGCTACAACTACAACAGGAACAGTGAACCGGTGGGCAGTCAAAGCTCGGCACTAAAGCTACTCTTACTGTACTGGTCAAGCAGAAAGAGAAATCCTGATATCACAATCGGGAATCGGACCACTCTAACACTAGGCCTACAGAGGAAACACTCACGGTAGCTCTGCCATGAAGGCTTGTCCTCCCAGACAAGGCCAACCTGGACCACGCTGTCCAAGGTAGGGTCACGACCACGCTGTCATGAACACAACTCTAACAAGACGCAACCTCGGTGAAGCCACTAGCACCCTGGCCACTAACTCGAAAACACCAGACGGTCGAGAAAACCACGTCTCGCAGACGGGAAACGAAACCCAGAAACAAGAGACTTACGGCTCACGTGACAGGAGTACCTGTCCACCAGAAGCAAGGCCAGATGTGTCCACTGATGACTTAGTCCACAGCCTCAGGTGTCTCGCTGCGATGCCCCAGGCGGAGACTGAGACACCGTACAAGTAACCACAGAACACAGAACAAGGTTCTAGGTGGGGTCGTACTCGTCAGCACGCGTCCGAAGTCCCCGGACACGTGTGCACACACTGACTGACTGCACTACGTTAGGCCCTCTAGCTGGTATTCCTCCCGGCCCGGACACGAGCAGCCACAGTGGGAGGCCCTACGGCAACCAGCCTAAAGCTGTCTCTCTCAGGTAAAGCCTCGCCACCACTCCCTAGTGGGACCACACGCATGTAGGAAGGCTACGACTAGTGGGGAGTCATTGATGTGACAACTCTCCAAGGAGAAACTCTGAGAAACATGCACGCACCTTGTGCGAAAGTCACGAAGGACCAAGTGGCACCGAGCCACTAGGCTCTGGATAGTCCTCTAGATTCACTAAATCCAACGGTCCTTGAGTCACGAGACTCGGGGTCAAGACCGTTGCACCGAATGGCTCCACGCCATCAATCTGCCCAAACCCTAGGGTCAGAAACTTGGCACAATGACTCACGAGGCAGTTCACAACCGCTGAGACCATTCCCTCGAAAAGGGAACTAAGAAACCCTCCCGCCCTAGGCTGGGTAATTGGACTCATAGTCCATAGGCCACACTCACGGCCCACACGGAAAGCACGATTCCCAAGGTAGCTCAGAAACTGCCAAGTCAATTCCCCATCCTAGGGAAAAGCGAGAAACCTCCAGCCCCAGGCTATCAACTGGACTCGCAGTCCAAGGCCTTACATACGGCCCACTCAGAAACCACTTTCCAGAAGAACTCACAATGCATGGGGGAGCCCCCACCGCACTCAAGCTGATACACGGCGACTCGATCTAGCGAGAACACGGAAGCCCGAAACACATGGGGTCACCCAGATCCCCCAAACCCACAGGCATGCTAATCGAGGTAACTCGGCACCTCCAGACACCCCTGAAACACGGACATGGAACTCACCCCGGGACACTCACGAGGCCTAAGGTCGACCACTGGGTCACAACCGGGTCGACCGGATACCAACACGATGATAAACGGCACGACGCGCATGAAGAATCACCTAGCGGTCTACCCCTGGACCGCTAGAAAGCCTAGCGGTCTACCCCAGGACCGCTAATGCCAGGCTAGCGGTCTACCCATGGACCGCTAAGCCTCAGGAACTCGTAACCCCTAGCGGTCACCTCTCGGACCGCTAGGCAGGTGGCGGTCTTTTGTCTGACCGCTAGGCGATGCCTATCGGTCTGTCGCGAGACCGCTACCCGACCGACCTCGAACGACTCCAAAACAGAAAACGATCTTGCCCTGACCGCTGCTAGGAGCCTGACGGTCTACACCTTGACCGTGAAACCTCTCAGGCAGTCTATTGCACGACCGCTAAACCAACCGACATAGTGGGACCACTGGCGGTTTCCAGAGGACCGCTAGGTGGCCTAGGGCACCTAGCGGTCTCTGGAAGGACCACTAAGGCGTCCCGAACTCGAAACGACGAGAAACACCAAAAAAACCCGATCCACGCCCCAATCATCGCCCGATGATGGGGAAACAAAGGGGAATCCATCTCTAAGCCTCCTAGCATGATTCTAAACCCTTAGATCGGTCAAAATCCCCGCAAAACGGAAGATCCGGCTCACACCTGAAAAACATGCATTTTCCCCAAAATGCAAGAATAAGCCCACTCGGCTCACCACGGCCTACCAAAATCATGGGAAATGAAGTGCACGAGCTAGGGATCCATCTCCCTACCTCCACCGAAGATTTCACGCCCCGAGGACGCCGATCTGTGAAGAAACGCTGTTTAAACCCTCGTCGTTCCACGAACCCGCGGCCGAGCTTCAACGCGTCACCGACCCTTGATCCTCGACCCGTTCCTCATTCCTCGCCTCCCGTCATCACCACCTCGCCCTCCTCCGCCACCGTCGGCCGCCCGGGGAGGGGAGAGAAAGAGATGAGAGAGAGTGAGAAAGAGAGAATGGGGAGAGAGAGGGGTGAAAGGGGTATTTATGGGAAAATCCAAAAATTCCAAAAAATACCAAAAAATATGAAAAATACCCCACGCGATCCTCAGAAAACGCACAACGCAGTGGTAATGTCCCGGTGTTGGAGAACGCAACAGTTCACCCTACAAGGGGTTCCGAAGGCCCGACTGACAAAAACACGCGTGAAACCCAAAACGCGACCCAGGACCGACACAGGCGCTCTGAAAATTCCAGAAAAATACCGGCATGCTCCTCACAATGCCACGGACCGAAGGAAATTCACGGGCACACCACCAATGGGTCTGACATTCCGGTATAAATAGTCCAAAGCTCAATTGGACTCAATCAGCAATCCGTGGAAAGACGATCCGAAACCCACGGATCTTGATCTGAGAAACATCCGAAAAATTTGGGGCATTACAACCCTCCCCACTTAAAGAAATTTCATCCTCGAAATTAAGGACAAACACGGGAACATAGGGGAAGAACTCCGTAACCAACTGATAGCGCCGTCAGAGCCCCAAAATAGAAAACCTTGATTCTCACGAAAGCACCGATCCAGAGGGACGCAGCCAGACTACAATCAAGAACGACACCTCGCTCCGCATGCCGGGCACGCCAACTATCAGAGCAGGCACACACCAATGGACACTGTCCGGCATCACCTCAGTCACAATGAAAAACCAATCATGGCATTGCTGCCATCATCTCATTTACCGAGGAGACATAGTCCTCATCATGAGAAACAGCTACCGATCCATCCTATGGTCGACAGACAAATCACACGTCAGCTTCACACCCAGATGACTGGTCGCAAACCCTCCTCAAGGGAACAACCAATACAGAGCCTCCCTTAGCTCACACCTGGCAAGCCAAATGCCAATAACCGCACGGGACCAACTCTGTCAGAACACAAACTTCGACAAAGCCCAGGTCTCATCCAAAAAAGGCACATCACGGAAACGACCACCAAAGGCCTCACTGATACGTAGCTCTCACCAATCTCGATGCGTAACCAACAACATCTTCTGTATGTGAAAATACCATCCACTGGTCACCAGATACATGTCAACGGGAAACCTTCACTAGCCCAACAAGCACGATCTAACTCACAACATGCCATCCGCTGACTCACACACAGACAATTACCACAACTCAAGCTATCATCACGCCAACTCTACCCTCTCAGGGGAGCACGATGAAACCACATGACAAGATCCTGGTGTCTTCGATCTTCACCTCACTCGACTCAGACTTACAAGGGAATCATCCCATACTGGTCACAGACCAAGGACCACCATTCCGACGCCAATATCTTTCCAAAGGCCTCTGCCTATAGGCGTCACTCTTTCATCCCGTCTCATCAAATCATATCTCAAACAATCCAAGTGGACACCTGCCAATCCCTATTTTTGCCCTTACCACAGAGCCATGGGACACCACCGGAACAATTCATGGCACACGTCTCAAGGGGAGGAAAGTGCCATCCAATATTGCGGCAACCTAGTCGCCAACACCACGACCAATGCACACGGGCCTTAATCACCATTGGGTCCTGTCTCCCACAATCTGACACGACCATAACCTACAGACGCTGCTGTGGTCGATCCCACTGTTAGGCTCACCAGCCACTCACAGCTACCAATAGGGACCCATAATCTGTCAGATATCACTTCCTCAAATACGATCTCATCCGAGGACACAACCTCTAATACAAGTTGGGCACAAAGCCACCGACTCTGACCATCACGCCCTCGACCTCCGTCAGGCCACATCCTCAACAATCCCTTCTGAGTCTAACACCGACGCCTGACACGGCTTCCATCACATGAACAGGGTACTCATGCGGCACACTTGCCACATTTTTACCCCAACACTCCATCCTGCCAGTGCCAAGAACCACAATATCTCGAGCAACGGCACGGTAACAACACGTCTCACACTGAGGAACCGATCCTCCGATGCTCAACGCAACCTCAGGAAATTCGCTCGTAGCAACCAACGCTATGATCCTGAACCTATGGGTTATGGGCCCACCAGGCTTCTGCTGCGCACTCTGATCCACACGCGCACAGCCAGCACGGCAACTCGGGACTCATCATCCCGACAATCCACAACTCGACTGGTCAACCTCAGAAAATAGGGTGAGGAAAGCTCCATTACCTTGAATGCATAGCACATATTCTCTCCCTTAATATGGCAATCTTATGCAACTCTGCAGCCTCCAAACTGTCACGCATCGAAAAGTTCTAGCACCAGCCAAGAATTCTCGCGAACACCACCCAACTGGCACTCGTCCTTCCGGAGCAGTGCCAACACACCCTCACGCAACAAGGGAATTGGGCAAGACTTCTCACAGGCAACCAACTTGCCAAAACACAGGACACATCTCACACGGATTTTATGGCACACAGAGGCCAACCAAATCCGAGAACATAATGCAAGACGACGAACCTTAGCCAAACACAATCCTCTCCAATCAAAGGAGAAACCGGCATACCTCCGACCAACGGAAAAATCTCCACGCTCGACCTGACCTCAAACCTCGCGCATGCTGGGAATAGCACCTTCCAACATCGAGAAAACCATTACCTCGTCAGGTCAGTGCCTCCGACACACTCAGCGAGTGTCATGTCGGACCACGATCACAGCATCCCTCAATGCACCACCACTGCAATTCCTGAAACCGCAACACACCACGCCAAGAGCCGCAACATGAGCAATAATCGACAACTGCCGACGCTCATCCTCGAGTCCCGAAACCACTGCGGAACCTTCTCATCTCAAACCAAATCCAGGCGAACACAACCCATTCACACACAAGAGCACAAGAGCAAGACTTACTGGGACACCATAACCCAATCCTGCCTCAAAATCCGTAAAAATAACCGGGACCGACACGTCATTTCTGACGCCACATAGCACGACAAGAACATCAGACTCAACGAAATAGCAGCTCATCGAGAAGATCCTCCGCTCACCCGAGCGCACCTCTCGATCAGAACACCCTCTATACCACCTTAAACCACAACCTTAACACATCAGGGGCTAGGTAAATCCCACGCTGGAGTGGCCAAAGTCAACAATAACTCCTTCAGAGCACACTCACAGCTACTTAACCACAAACAGTCCTTATCGGCCACTTGACCTCGCGGCAAATTCCTCGAACACAGCAACGCAACAACACACCTGCCGGCAACCTCTGCCCAACGCAGCACAACCGGGGCCACCAACGATGAAGGCGAAAGATCTCAACCTCGATACTCAATCCCCACGCCGGCATTCAAATAGAAGCTGGAACCACCTTCACAGCGCCAACGCCACACACTCAAGCTCCCAAGCGAGAAATCAAGTGGAAAATAAACACAAAATCCTATGCCAGCTGCCGACTATATTGGACCTTATGGACTCTGATCATTGTAATATCTCGAATTCCTATGTACGTCCACAACCACCGCTCTGATACCATCTGTAACGACCCAAGATATGGATACCGGGGAGAGCCCGATACCATTCGAATCCTGGCCTGCCGCCCACAAGCCGAGAGGGCTCGGAAGGGCTAGAAGAAGTGTGAAGGTACAAAGAAATAGGAAATAATGCAAGATAATTCAATAATTAATAAAAATAAATAAACAACGACAACAATAGAGTCTAGTCTAACAGAAAGTACAATCTAAAGTAGTAAAACGTACCACATGCCAAGTGAACACTCGACCAGGCGAGCTGGCAACTAAGAACCTCCGAACAGCACCCTCGAACCTCGAGGAAGAACCACCGCACCTGAAACACAGGGGTGAGCCTCATGTCACTGGCTCAGTAGGAATCTAGTGGAACCCCAACCGAGAACAACGACGGTAATGGAAAGAAAAACAGCTACAACTACAGCAAGAACATCGAACCGGTGGCCGGTCAAAACTCGACACTACAGCTACTCCTACTGTACCGGTCATGTAGAAAGAGAAATCTCGATCTCACAATCGGGAACCAGACCACTCTAACACCAGGCCTACCGAGGAAACACTCACGGTAGCTTCACCGTGAAGGCATGTCCTCCTAGACAAGGCCAACCTGGACCACGCTGTCCAAGTTAGGGTCACGACCACACTGTCGTGAACACAACTCTAACAAAATGCAACCTCGGTGAAGCCACTAGCACCCTGGCCACTAACTCGAAAACACCGGACGGTCCAGAAAACCACGTCTCGCAGACGGGAAATGGAACCCAAAAACGAGAGAGTCACGTCTCACGTGACAGGAGTACCTGCCCACCAGAAGCAAGGCCAGATGCGTCCATTGACGACTTAGTCCACAGCCTCAGGTGTCTCGCTGTGACGCCCCAGGCGGAGACTGAGACACCGTACAAGTAATCATAGAACACATAACAAGGGTCTAGGCGGGGTCGTGCTCGTCAGCACGCGTCCGAAGTCCCCGACCACGAGTGCACACACTAACTGACTGCGCTACGTCAGGCCCTCTAGCTGGCATTCCTCCCAGCCCGGACTCGAGCCGCCACAATGGGAGGCCCTACGGCAACCAGCCTAAAGCCGTCTCTCTCAGGTAAAGCCTCGCCACCACTCCCTAGTGAGATCATACGCGTGTCGGAAGGTTACGACTAGTGGGGAGTCACTGATGTGACCACTCCCCAAGGAGAAACTCCGAGAAACATGCACGCACCGGGCACGAAAGTCACGAAGGACCAAGTGGCACCGAGGCACTGGACTCTAGACAGTCCTCTAGACTCACTAAATCCAACGGTCCTTGAGTCACAAGACTCGGGGTCAAGACCATTGCACCGAACGTGATGGGAATCGACGCCGAGCACGTACATTTTCTTTTGCATTTATGTCTTTTTAGTTTGTGTTTATATCCTTGGGAAAGTATATGTGCAATTGTACGGCTTTATAAGCCAATGCGTCATTCCCACGGATTGTGTGGGTTTCTATGTAATTTGTCAGTAGGACCATCAAGGGGGCCCTCAGCCCTCTCCCATTGGTCCATGTCACCTTGTGGGACTGGTCAACTATCCTAGGTGGATATCTAGAAGGTTGGACTAGTCATATGCCACATGGGTTGACAAGGGGGTAAGAATTTCCATGGTAGGCTACCTACCATGTCAAACTTGTCCCCCTTGCCATTCTTGGTCAATAGGCCGCCCCCCTGTATATTATATTTATTTTTTTGTGTTTGTGGCATTCAATCCATGCCATCCATCTCACATCCCTAGATCTAAGGGTGGAGGTTAGATTTGGTTGGAAGCATATAAAACCATGTATTTTCATATGAAAATTAAGGAAAAATCAGAAAATTTTGTGTGTAAGCCAAGAAGGCTCTTGCACCCCAGCCCTCTCCCCCTGGTTTCCTCTCCTCAAACCCCCCATTCTAGAGTGTTTCAATCTTCTATCTCCCCTACTCAACCTCTGATCTTCATTGGTGCCGCCGCCGCCGCCATTCGTGCCGCCTTCGAGCCGCCGCAAATCCGTCTTTGGTTTTCTGTCCTACTAGACAGAGGTGTCTTCCCAAAATTCCTGATACCAGCCACGACCTCTTCGTGGTTTGTAATTTTTATGGTGTGTTCCTATCTTCCATCCCATCATCCACAAAACCATTCAGGTCGAAAATCCTTCGTTTGATATTTTTGCAATTTCGGTCTTCAATCACTCCCAAATCTGTCCTATCTCTGTCTACAGTGACAGCAGCTCTAAGTTTCCCATGTCCGACCTTCTTTTTTATTTTTGTTAGGGCTACCAATTTTACTGGGAGTTCTCTCCATCATCCCCTACATTCACCATTTTTATTGATTTTTGATCCGCCCTCTATCCATTTTTCAAAATTCGTGTTCTATCTCTGCTACAGTGCTTTCAGCCAAGTTCCAGATCCGACCACCTTCTAGTTCAAAAATCAGAACAAATCACAGTCACCTCTAAACCTTTCATAAAAACTATGTCCATTTTCCTAGCTTGATTTCCTACAACTGTTCGAAAGACCACCACTTCATATTCGGACGTTCACATATCGGTCAAAGGCAGTTCTCAGACAAGTTCTCTACAGATCTGAGAATCCAGTCACTATACAACAGCAACTCAAAAATTCATTAAGGCCAAGATCTGTGTAGATCCAGACTATATCTTCAGGCCTAGATTGAAGGATTTTAAGTTAGCTTTCCAAAGGCGCCAGTTTCGTGTCGATCCGACATCGAGGCTGATCGCTGTGTCAGTTCTCGCAGGGACGCGCGCTGAAACCCAGAAGCTGCAGATCCGTGGCCGGTTGTTCCGACCGGTGCCGATCGGAGCCGCCCTGCCTCCGGCCGGTGAACCAGCGAGCCTCCACTACAGGGAGCACCCTTCCAGGCATCCTCCACTACAGGGGTGCCATCGGGTCCCACACGGCCCCTCCGGACAGCACGTGGGCCCCACCGTCACTAGTTCGGGTGTTGCCGAATCAACGCGAGAAGCCGCCCGTCAACCCGAATTCGGTCCTCCCGGACCCCATTGTGTAGCCCTTTACCTCCCTGCGTGGAGTGGGCAGCGAGTTGTATTGCTGTAATATTGTGTATTATTGTTCCGGGAGTACGAGTTTCGGCAGGGTCCGTCTTCCCCACGCCGAGCGCGTGGAGGTACCGTTCTCGCTCCCTACACTCGGCAGTTGCTTATTTTCATATATACTTGTTTATGCCACTGCTAGAGAGCATGTTCTTGGATCGTAGCTCGCTTTATATTTATATCACCACTGCTGCGAGAGAGAGAGCGTTACCGTCCCGTGACCCAATCTGGGCACGAAAGTGTGAATTGACCACCCTAGCTCTTGCCGATTTCTCAACCGTGCACGTCCGACGCTTCCCTCGTTAAGGGACAACCGCGAGCTTGTCATGTCCGTGTCTCGTCCCGCATCAGAACGGCTCCACGCTGTCAATATGCCCAAACCCTAGGGTCAGAAACTCGGCACGATGACTCACGAGGCAGTTCACAACCGCTGAGACCATTCCCTCGAAAAGGGAACTAAGAAACCCTCCAGCCCCAGGCTGGGTAATTGGACTCACAGTCCACAGGCCACACTCATGGCCCATGCAAAAAGCACGTTTCCCAAGGTAGCTCACAAACCTCCAAGTCAATTCCCCATCCCAAGGGAAAGTGAGAAATCTCTAGCCCCAGGTTGGCAACTGGACTCGCAGTCCAAGGCCTTACACACGGCCCACTCAGAAACCACTTTCCGGAAGAACTCACAATGAGCGGGGGAGCCCCCACCACACTCAAGCCAATACACGACGACTCAATCTAGCGAGAACACGGAAGCCCGAAACACATGGGGTCACACAGATCCCCAAAACCTATGGGCACGTTAATCGATGTAACTCGGCACCTCCAGACACCCCAGAAACACGGACACGGAACTCACGGGGTGTCCGAGACACTCACGAGGCCGAAGGTTGACCACTGGGTCACAACCGGGTCGACCGGAGACCAACACGACGGTAAACGGCACGACGCGCATGATGAATCGCCTAGTGGTCTACCCCAAGACCGCTAATGCTAGGCTAGCGGTCTACCCCTGGACCGCTAAGCCTCAGGAACTCGTAACCCCTAGCAGTAACCTCTCGGACCGCTAGGCTAGTGGCGGTCTTTTGCCTGACCGCTAGGCGATGCCTAGCGGTCTGTCACAAGACTGCTACCCGACTGACCTCGAACGACTCCAAAACAAAAAATGATCTTGCTCTGATCGCTACCAGGAGTCTGGCGGTCTACACCTAGACCGTGAAACCTCTCAGGCGGTCTATCGCACGATCGCTAAACCAACCGTCATAGGGGGACCACTGGAGGTCTCCAGAGGACCGCTAGGCTGCCTAGTGGTCTCTGGAAGGACCGCTAAGGCGTCCCGAACCCGAAACGGTGGGAAACACCAAAAATACCCAATCCACGCCCCGATCATCACCCGATGATGGAGAAACAAAGGGGAATCCATCCCCAAGCCTCCTAGCATGATTCTAAACCCTTAGATCGGTAAAAATCTCCGCAAAATGGAAGATCTGGCTCACACCCCAAAAATATGCATTTTCCCTAAAACGCAAGAATAAACTCGCTCGGCTCACCACGGCCTACCAAAATCACGGGAAAGGAAGTGCACGAGTTGGGGATCCATCTCCCTACCTCCACCAAAGATTCCACGCCCCGAGGAAGCTGATCCATGAAGAAACATCGTTTAAACCCTCTCCGTTCCACGAACCCACGGTCGAGCTTCAATGCACCACCGACCTTCGATCGTCGACCCTATTGACACCCGTTTTAACCCACAAGTTGCGTTATTTCTCTTATTCATCATTTTTGATGTCCCAAATTACTCATTGTTTTGGAATCTTCCTTAGATGGATTTCGAGCCCATTTTTATTGTTCCATTCCCTTTGAGCCTTGGAGATTATGATTTCTTAGAGTCATGGAGCTTATCTTATCACCTTCCGACCTTCTAAGTCGACTTACGGCCCATTTAGGTCGACTTTCCTTCAAGCATTCGGACCCTTTCGCTACGCAGTCCTGAAAACGGTTCTTTTTGATCCCCTTCCGTTCCTCTATTCAAAATGTGTCCTTCACCAAAGTTGTTCATCTTTTAAAGATCTAAAATTTCTTCTTCCACGCTATTGACCAGTTCTGCACAGATTTCATGTTATTTGTATTTTTTCGGCGTGCTGTGCTGATTCACCTACGTCCCGGTATTTTTTCCTCTCTGTTCTTTCCCCATTTTCTCTCTTCTATGATCATATTTTCATCTTACTTTCTTCATGAAAGTTGTTCATCTTTCAGTTATCTACAATTTCTTATTTACCACTTTCGCTAGTTCTGCAACATTTGGGAGATATGATCTGATTTCCAAAGTCGCGCAAACGGACTACAAACGGTCGCGCAAATGACCGTTTCTTATTGAAAACGGTCGGTCGACCGATCGTTTATTCCTTAGCTGTCAGTCGACCGACCGCTAAAGAAAACTGCTAAGAGTCCAGCCTGCGTTGGACTCTGCCTCGATTCTGCTCGATGGACCTATCTTGCGACGACTGAAACTTTTAGAATATAGCTCCGAATTGACCCCCGTTTATTTCTATCTCTTGCCATTTGGATTATCTCGAGTTTGATCTATAGAACTTAGATTTTCATTGGCTATATCTCTCAGAATCTTGGTTGAAGGATTAGGATTTAGGTGTCCTGGTTCAACTCAAACTCTATTTTTTGAGCGACGTGGCCTCCTTGCGGCGAGCATATCTTCTAGAATACTCCTCCAAATCGAGTCCCGTTTGTTCCTATCTCTTGTCCTTAGTATTATCTCCAGTTTGATCCATAGAACTCGATTTATCTTGGACTATATATCCAGGAATCATGAGAGGAAGTTGGGGCTTTCTCTGTAGAACTCTATATAAACTGCCTAGTTCGCAGTGGCAACGAGGGGCTCTTTCTTGGTTCGGGACGAAGCCATGCTGCACCGCCGACTCAATCCTTTGACCCTGGCCTGAAGAGGGAACTATCAGCTTTCCATTGCATCCTTTTGGGCTTGATTTCATGGTCTATACTCTTAATTCTCTTCCTCTCAAAATCACAAATCATGACAAAACACTGCACTTTCTGCTACATATGCATTTCTCCCCGTTTTGCATCATCGTTTTCTCTCTATTCTCTCCATCAAATTTCAAGATTTCAAATCCTATGCATGCAGTACACATACACCTATTTTTTGCACCCTTCAACAGGGGTTAAAAATCTCTCCCCGGTGAGTTTTCCCGCAATTTCTACCCCTATTTTATCACTACGGGATTGATACTACACTTCATGTTCTAATGGGTTTTCTATTATCTTGTGACTTTATTTTACAGAAGAGCATGAACACAACGTGAGGCCCTTTTCCTCTAGCCGGCTGAAAGGAGAGGAGGTTTGATTCCACAAGTTCCCCGCACCCATCTCTTGAGTGCAGTCAAGTCTTCTTTCCAAGGTACATGGCGCCGTTCTCATATCTTCATCTTTTGGCGTTGTTAAATCATTGGTGGCGATCACAGTTAGTTCATCTATTCATTACCCCCTTGTTCATACTTCCATGATTGCTTCATATACATGCATTAGCATGTTAGTTTAAAAGGGGGCGGGGTAGATAATCTATCTACATCCTATTTTTTGTCGATCACGGTGGGACGCCAATGCCCATCGCGCTTGTTTTCATTCTCTTTTCTAGGTTGGGTGTGTATATTCATGTTTGGGTTGTATTTCCTTCACTCTCTTGCTCTTTTGGGTGTTTTAAGGCCTCTGGTTGCCTAGCGGTCATTTGGTAGACCGCCAGGGGCTGCCAAACGTTCATCCGGTAGACCGAAAGGGGATTCTGGTAGTTCTGCGTGCATGCTCACGGGGCCCTATTTGTCGAGGCATAACTTTTTATCCGATGTCCGATTGAGCTGATTTTTGTTCCGTTGGATAGCCCTTTGTATTGTCTTTCCATCCATATATTTCTTGCATTATTTGGGTGACATTTGCATATTCAAATATTGTACAACTTTTTGAGTTTTCTACATAAGTTCTACAGGTAGGTGCAGGGATAGGTTCACAGATACATCTTTACTCAATGATTTGATTGCCTTCCTGACATCTGATTGTACTGATTTTTATTCTATTGGATAGTCATTTGTATTAGCTTTCCATCCATAGCTTATTTGCATCATTTGGGTCACGTTTGCATAGTCAAATCTTGTCACCATTTTAGCATTTTGTGCATGAAATCTGTACAGTCTACACACAGGTTCACGGGGGAAACTTTGCTCAGTGATTTAATTGACCTCCCGGGGTCCGATTGCACTGTTCTTGAGCTCATTGTGTAGACCTTTGTATTGTATTTCCATCCATATCTCATTTGTATCATTTGGGTCTCGTTTACAAAGTCAAATCTTGTCATCATTTTAGCATTTTGTGCATGAAATCTGCATGCAGTCTGCGCACAGGTTCACGGGGGTAGCTTTGCTCAGTGATTTAATTGACCTCCCGGGGTCTGATTGCACTGTTCTTGGGCTCATTGTGCAGACCTTTGTATTATCTTTCTATCCATATCTCATTTATATCATTTGGGTAACATTTGCATAGTCAAATCTTTTCTCCAGTTTTGCATTTTGTGCATAAAATCTGCATGCAGGTTGAGGGGCAGACTCACATGTACGCTTTGCACTGGTGATTTCTTTACCTTCCGGGTTCTATTTGTGCTTGTTTCTGATCCTACATTGCTGTCTTTTGCATTGTCTTAATTTTCATATATTATTTGCACTCATATCATTGTGTTTTCATAGGTAAATCTTGCTTTCATTTTTCACTTTTATACTAGATTTTTGCATGCACCCCGGTGCACATAGGGCCATGCATTGCGTATTATAGTTGCATTCCTACCTTGGTAAGTGATCCTCTCACCTCCATATTCCTTGGGGTCGACTAGGTGATCTTATCCGTGACCTCCGTAAGTCCCTGTGAGCCATGAATTCCCACCCGGACGCCGGGTCGATTGTACCTTTTCCTCCCCTTAGGCATGCATTTGCATACGTGTGAGAAAATTAACCTTAGTCAACCCAAAGTTTGGACCTTATTCTCATAGGATTCCTATCTTGAGGGAATTATTCTTAACTCAAATCATTAAAAGGTCTATTAAAGTCCCTAAAATATTTCCCATCATATCAACTTGTTTGACTTGGGTGAAAACTCTCACATTGCATTGATTGTATTGTTTGGGCTTGTCCAGGCCCATTAGTGGTGTTTGTGTTGCATTTTTATCATCATCCACATGTTTTGTTGTTGTTAGGCCCATTTAGCCTAGCCCATTTTGTGTGTCCATTGTCTAGTCCATTGTCCCTTGGTCCGTTGTCCATTGGTCCTTGCATTAGTGGGTCAGCCCCCTCTTGTCCTCAAACCCATTAAGCCATTGCTTCCCCACTGGTATTGACCTTGATGTCCTTGTATTAAGTCTCCATTTGCCCTCATCGAGCATCATTCCAACCCCTTGTATTGCTCTTTTTCCCAATCTTCTTCCTATTCCCGCATGGAATCCTCTTCCCACGCGGGCCCATCTTCCTATGGTCTCTTTGACCCATCTGATGAACAGGCTAATCTCATGGCCTATCTTTCAAGCCTTGTTAGCCAAATGGACCCGGCCCAGGTCCAACGTCTCATTGCAAATCATCTTAATGGGCCTTCTTCTCATAATGGGCTTTCTTATTTTCATGAGCCTCCTTCTTCTTGTACGGTTGGCCCGATTTCCAATAGCCAATTATATCTTAACGGGCCTCATCCTTTTACACATGTTGCTTCTGGCCCAATGGGACCTTATTCTTATGTTCATGATTCTTCCAGGCCCGCATATCCTTCCACTCCCGGATTGGGCCATTCTTCTTCTCAGCTCGGATCCTCTTATCCGGCCCATTACCATTATTTTGGTCCTAATTCACAACCTCTTGCCCAGGCTGGCCCGCATTACTCTCGATCTCTCCCTTCCCAGGAGATGATTGCTCAAGCTCAACGCCAGCTTGATGAGCTCCAACGCCGAATTGATCCCAAAACCTCCCTAAGTGTTCCATTCGTATTTCAACATCTTCGGCTCCCGCCATCTTCACAAATTCCCGCATATCACCGCTATGGTGGAGTCGGTGACCCGTTTGTGCACATTAAGGAGTTCCTATATGAATCGGCCCAGTTTTGACATGACCAATGCTTGATGGCTTACTTGTTTATTCTGTCATTGGAGGGCCCGGCTCGGGATTTGTTCTTCTCTCTTCCGCAAGAGCAAGTTGTAAGTTTTCAAGCCGTTCAAGAGAAGTTTATTCAGTAGTATCAGGACCAGGTCGGGCCCAGGTATTCTATGGTGGATCTGGCCCCCGAGAAGATGAAGCCTGAAGAGGATTTCTGCACCTTTGCCGACCACTGGTGTTGCCTTGCCGCGCAAGTCCTGGGGCACATTCCGGAGCAAGAATAAATCAAGATATTGATATCCAATGCGACGCCCAAGTATCGGTTTATCTTAGCCCTCAACGATATTACCTCCTGGCAACAACTTTATAGCCGAGCCCGCTTCATCCACCAACAACTCCAACATTCCCTTGACCCTGAGTCTTTTCCGCCTTCTACATCTCCACACATCCTGCCATCTACATCTCCCTTCACATATCAACCTTCACCTTCCACATACCAACCCTCCACGAGTCAGCCATACACCCCCACATATCAACCCCCCACATATCAACCCTCCACGAGTCAGCCCTCTGCCTCCACAAACCCACATGTGTCTCTGCCTGTGTCTTCCCCTCCGGTCAAGGGAATATCATACCCCGAGCAGGTGGATGCCATCTACATACCTCCTATCTCCTTTCCCGCTCCACATATGCCTCCATCGAGTCCTTCCACTAGCCACGCACCCTTGCCAACGCAACCGCCACAACCATCTCCATCACATATCCCTCGGCATCCACCTTGCCCAAAGCAGGCTCCTCGTCCTTTGTTGTTGGAGTGTTTTACTGACATTTTTGGGGCTTTGATGGCCACTCATGCATTGTCGCTCTCTCCAGTTGTGCCATGCCGACCCGCAGTCGGGAATATACTTCCGTTCTGTGATTTTCACCGTCAACAGGGGCATTTGGTCGAGGATAGCCCCGAGTTCCGAGATTATATTTATGATCTGGAAGATCAGAAGAGGGTTGATTAGGCCGCCATTCACAAGCTCATTTTATATCTCCGCAATAAGCAGCATCAACAAGCGCCGCCTAGGCAGCCGTCTCCATCTCTACAAGGCCAGGGGCACCCCTATGATCCCTTATCTAGCGTTGCACCCGCTCCATCACCTCTTCTCTCACCTAAGCCGTCGCCTACCCCGTTACCTTCGCCATCTCCTACCCCTCCACAAACTCAAGCCTCTGCTCAGGCCAGTGCCTCCCCTTCTTCTCTCGCCGCCACTTCCACTACTGCTCGACGCGTTGTGTCAATACGTCAACGTTGGGCCCCATGGCTTTCCACTGCACCTTCACCCTCTCCACCGTCTCCACCACCAACATTACCCACATTGCCCGCATTAGCACCTCAATCACCAATCCCATTACCGGCATCACCACCTCCACCATCTCCATCACCTCCATTGCCTTTACCATCTCTGCCCTCTCCTCCATCTTTCTTGCCGCCCGAGCCTGAGTGTAATGCCCCGGATTTTTGGATATTTTTCAGATCATTTCGTGGGTCTCAAAGTGTATTTTGTGCTTTACACGTGTTTTTCCATGATGTGCATTCGGAACTCTGTGCAGGGTGAACTGTGGCGTTCTCCGACTCAGGGATAGTACCGGAACGTTGTGCTCCTCCTGAGGATCACGGAGGTAATTTTTCATAATTTTCTAAATTTCTAGAATTTTTTGGTTTTTCTATATATATTAACCTCCTTTTTCTCTCTCCCCATCTCTCATTTCTCTCCCTTTTCCCTCTCCCTTCTCTTACATTCTCTCCTCTCCCCCTCTCACTCTGGGCGGCCGACAGAGGCGGCGAGGGCGGGGTGGCGTGGCTCGTGGGGCGTGAGCGACGGGCACGGGATGAGGATCGAGATGGTGGAGGCGGTTCGTGGGATCGCGAGCCGGCGAGGGTTTAAACGGCATTTTCTTCGTGGATCGGTGACCTCGGGGTGCAAAATCTTCGGTGGAGGTAGAGAGATGGACCCCTAACTTATGCACTTCCTTTCCCGCGAGTTTTGTAGGCCATGGTGAGCCGAGAGGGCCTATATGAGCATTTCGGGGAAAAAGCATGATTTTGGGGTGTGAGCCGGATCTTCCATTTCGTGAGGTTTTTGACCGATCTAAGGGCATAGATGCATGCTAGGAGGCTTGGGCATGGATTCCCCTTTGTTTCCCCATCACCCGGGGGTGATTGGGGCGTGGATCAGATTTTTGGGGCATTTCCCGCCGTTTCGGGTTCGGGACGCCTTAGCGGTCGTTCCAGAGACCGCTAGGGGCGCCAAGCGGACCAAGGGTAGACCGCTAGGGGTCTCCCTGTGTCGTTTCAAGGCTGGCGGTCACGCGATAGACTGCCAGGGTCCTTGGCGGTCCCGGGTTAGACCGCTAAGACCGCTTGAGTTTTGTGTGTTCCGAGGGTTTAGCGGTCCATAGGTAGCCTGCTAGCCAGTGCCTCGCGATCTAAGGGTGGACCGCTAGGGGTCTGTGGTTTCAGTGTGTAGCAGTCCATTATTAAACCGCTAGCCGTTCCTTAGCGGTCCAAGGGTAGACCGCTAGGCCTCGTGGCGGTTTAGGGTTAGACCACTACGCGATTTCCATGCTTGCAACGTCGGGTTCGTGTTGTGTTGGTCTCCGGTCGACCCGGTTGTGACCTGGTGGTCGACGTTCAGCCTCGTGAGTGTCTCGAACATCCCTTGAGTTTCGTGACCTTGTTTCTGGGATGTCTGGATGTACCGTGTTACCTCGATTAGCGTGCCCATAGGTGTGTGTGTTCCAGGCTTTGTGTCACGCTTGATCGAGTCACTGTGGATCGATGTGAGTGCGGTGGGGTCTCCCCTGCATGTCGTGGGTTTACCTAGAAGATGATTCCTGAGTGGGCCATGTGTTTGGCCTTGGACTACGAGTCCAGTCATCCAGCCTGGAGCTGGAGGCTTCCCGCTTTTCCCTGGGATGAGGAATTGGCGTGGCGGCTTGTGAGCTACCTTGGGAATCATGCTTATGTACTTTTTGCGTGGGCCATATGTGTGGCCTTGGACTGTGAGTCCAGTCACCCAGCCTGAGGCTGGAGATCTCTTGAGTTCCATTTTGAGGGGATGGTCTCGACAGCTCGTGAGCTACCTCGGTAGTCGTGCTACCGCAGTTTTGGACCTAGGGATTAGGCTAGATTAACGGCATTGTGCCATTGCGTACGATGGTCTTGACCCCGAGTCTTGTGACTCAAGGACTGTTGGATTTAGTGAGTCTAGAGCATTGTTCAGAGTCTAGTGGCTCGAAGCCACTTGGTTCTTCTCGACTTTCGCATAGGGTGCATGCGTGTTTCTCGATGTTTCTCCTTGGAGAGTGGTCACATCAGTGACTCCCCACTAGTTGTAGCCTTCTGACACGCGTGTGGTCCCACCATGGAGTTGTGGCAAGGCTACCTGAGAGACGGCTTTAGGTTGGTTGCCGTGGGCCTCCTACTGTGGCGGCTCGAGTCCGGGCCGGGAGGACGAACCAGCTAGAGGGCCTGACGTAGCGCAGTCACTCAGTGTGTGCACATGTGGTCGAAGACTTCAGACGCGTGCTGACGAGCACGACCCTGACTAGACCCTTGTTCTGTGTTCTGTGGTTACTTGTACGGTGTCTCAGTCTCCGCCTAGGGCGTCGCAGTGAGACACCTGAGGCTGTGGACTAAGTCGTCAGTGGACGCATCTGGCCATGCTTCTGGTGGGTAGGTACTCTTGTCACGTGAGACGTGACTCTCCTGTGTCTGCGTTCCATTTCCCGTCTGCGAGACATGATTTTCTGGATCGTCCGGTGTTTCCGAGGTAGTGGACAGGGTGCCAGTGGCTTTACCGAGGTTGCGTCGTGTTGGCGTGGTGTCCGCGACCAGGTGGTCGGGGTCGCATCTTGGACAGTGTGTCAAGGTTGGCCTTGTCCTGGGAGACAGGCCTCTACGGCGGGGTTGCCGTGGGTTTTACCTCGGTGAGTGGTGTTAGTGTGGTCCAATTCCCAATGGTGAGATCAGGATTTCTCTTTCTGCTTGATCGGTACAGTAGGAGTAGCTGTAGTGCCGAGTTTTAACCGGCCACCGTGATTACCATTCCTACTGTTACTGTAGTTACTGCTTTCTGTGTCGCCGTTGTTCTCAGTTGGGGTTCCGCAGGATCCCTACTGAGCCAGTGGCAGGAGGCTCACCCCTGCTTTTGAGGTGCGGTAGTTCTTCCTCGAGGTTCGAGGGTGCTGTTCGGAGATTCTTAGTTGCCAGCTCGCCGGGCCGAGTGTTCACTTGGCATGTGGTACGTTTTACTGCTTTAGACTGTACTTTCTGTTAGACTGGACTCTATTGTAGTTGCTTATTTATTTCTGTTCATTGTTGAATTGTCCTGCTGTATTTCCTATTTCGTTATACCTCCACACTCCTTTTAGCCCTTCCGAGCCCTCCCACTTCGTGGGCGGCGGGCCAGGATTCGAATGGTATCGGGTTCTTCCCGGTATCCGAATCTTGGGTCGTCACAGCTGCTATCAGAGCGGTGGTTGTGGACGTACATAGGAATTCGAGATATTACAGCGATCAAAGTCCATAAGGTCCAGTACAGTCGACAGCTGGCTTAGGGTTTTGTGTTTATTTTCCGTTGGATTTCTCGCTTGAGAGCTTGAGTGCGTTGCGTGGTGCTGTGAAGTTGGTCGATGTTTGCGGCTTTCGTGCCGACGTGCAGTCTGCGGATCAAGGTTGAGAGCTTCTCCCTCATCGGTGGTGACCCCAGTTGTCCAGCGTTGGGCAGAGGTTACTGGTAGGCGTGAGTTCGCGGTGCTGCATTCGAGGTGTTTGCAGCGAGGTCAGGTGGCTGACGAGGATTGTTCGTGATTAAGTGGCCATGAGCGTGCTTTGAGGGAGCTGTTGTCAAGTCTGGCCATTTTTAGCTTGAGGTCTATGTAGCCCCTGAGGTGTTAAGGTCGTTGTTTGAGGTGGCAGAGCGGGTGCCCTGATCGAGAAGTGTGCTCGGGTGAGCTGAGGATCTTCTTGATGAGCTGTTGTTTCGTCGAGCCCGATGTCCTTGTCATGCTCTGTGGCGTCAGAAATGATGGGTCGGTCTTGATTATTTTTGCAAATTTTGAGGCAGGATTGGGCGGAGTTGTCTGAGTAAGTCTTGCTCCTGCGCTCTTGTGTGCGAATGGGTTGTGTTCGCATTGGATTTGGTTTGAGATGTGAAGGTTCCGTGGTGAGTTTCGGGACTCGAGGATGAGCGTCGGAGGTTGTCGGTTGTGGCTAGTGTTTCGGCTCTTGGCGTGGCGTGTTGCAGTTCAAGGAATTGCAATGGTGGTGCATCGAGAGATGCTGTGATTATGGTCCGACGTGACACTCACAGAGTGTGTCAGAGACACTGACCTGATGTGGTGATGGTTTTCTTGGCGTTGGAAGGAGTTGTTCCCAGTGTGCGCGAGATTCGAGATCAGGTCAAGCGTGGAGTTCTTTCGATGGTCAGATGTGCATTTGTTTCTCCCTTGGTTGGAGAGATTGCATTTGGCTAACGTTTGTCGTCTTACATTGTGTGTCCGGATTGGTTGGCCTCTATGTGCCATGAAATCCGTGCGAGACGTGTCCTGTATTTTTGGCAAGGTGGTTGCCTGTGAGAGTTGTGCCCATTTCCCCTTGTGTGTGAGGGTGCTAGCACTGTTCCGGAAGGACGAGTGCTGGTTGGGCGATGTTCACATTCTTGGCTAGTGCTGGAACTTTTCGATGCGTGGCAGTTCAGAGCCTGCAGTGTTGCAGAGGATTGCCAGATTTGAGAGAATCTGTGCTTTGGGTTTGAGGTAAGGGAGCTTTCCTCACCCTATTTTCTGAGGTCGACCAGCATAGTTGTGGACTATCGGGATGGTGAGTCCCGAGTTGCCGTGTTTGGCTGTGCGCATGGATCAGAGTGCTCAGCGAAAACCTGGTGGGTCCATAACTCACAGGTTCAAGATCGTAGCGTTGGTTGCCATGGGCGGATTCCTGTGGTTGCGTTGAGCACTGGAGGATTGGTTCCTCGGTGTGAGACGTATTGTTGCTGTGCCGTTGATCGGGATATCATGATTCTCGGCATTGGCAGGATGGAGTGTTGGGGGAAAATGTTGGCAAGTGTGCCGCATGAGTACCATGTTCCTGTGATGGAAGCCGTGTTAGGCATCGATGTTAGACCTGGATGAGGTTGTTGAGGATGTCGCCTGACGGAGGTCGAGGACGTGTTGGTCAGAGTCGGTGGCTTGGTGCCCGGCTTGTGTTGCCAGTCGTGTCCTCGGATGACATCATGTTTTGAGGAAGTGATCTCTGACAGATTATGGGTCCCAGTTGGCAATTGTGAATGGCTGGTGAGCCTAACCGTGTGATCGACCATAGCTGCGTCTGTTGGTTATATGGTCGTGTCGGATTGTGACGGTGAGATATATAATCGACTGGGGACCCGTGTGCCTTGGTCGAGGCGTCATCGACTTGCTTGCTGTGAGATTAGGTGGCACTTTTCTCCTCTAGAGATGTGTGCCATAAATTGTTCAGGTGGTGTCCTGTGGTTCTGTGTTGAGGACGGAATCGGCATTGGCAGATGTCCACTTGGATTAATTAAGATGAAGGTTTTGATGAGACAGGATGGAAGAGTGACGCCTGTGCGTGGAAATCCTTCATGGGACGTTGGTGTTGCAACAGTTATCCTTGGTCTGTGACCATCATGGGATGGTTCCCCTGTAAGTCTGAGTTGAGTGAGGCGATGACTGAAGACACCAAGATCTTGTCATTTGGTTTCATCGTGCTCCCCCTGAGAGGGTTGAGTTAGCACGATGATTGAGTTCGGATGCGGAGTCCGAGAGGAGTGCAACTTGAGATGTGGTAATTGTCTGTGTGTCAGTCAGAGGATGGCCTGTTATGAGTTTGATCGTGCCTGTTGGGCCGGTGAAGGTTTCCCGTTGACGTGTATCTAGCGATCAGTGGATGGTCTTTTCACAGACAGAAGACGTTGTTGGTTGTGCATCATGAATGGTGAGAGCTGCGTATCGGGGAGGCCTTTGGCGGCCATTTTTGTGGTGTGCTTTGCGGATGGGATCTGGGCTTTGTCGAAGTTTGAGTTCTGACAGAGTTGGTCCCATGCTGTTGTTGGCTTTCGACTTGCCAGGTGTGAGATGATTCTTGGCGCTGAGCCGATAATCTGATTGCGGTCTGTTGAGATGGCTACGTGAGCTGGTGGAGGCTCTGTATTGGTTTTTCCCTTTAGAAGGGTGTGTGACCTGTCAGCTGGCTGTGAAACTGATGTGTGATTTGTCTACCGACCATAGGAGGGATCGGTAGCTGTTTCTCGTGACGAGGACTGTGTCTCCTCGGTAAACGAGATGGTGGCAGTGATGCCATGATTGGTTTTCTCGTTGTGGCTGAGGTGATGTCGGACTATGTCCTTTGGTGTATGCCTACTCTGATGGTCGATGTGTGTGGCATGCGGAGCGAGGTGTCGTTCGTGATTGTAGTCTAGTTATGTCCCTCAGGATCGGTGTCTTTCGTGAGAATCGAGGTTTTCTATGATGGGGCTCTGACAGCATTGTCAGTTGGTTAAGGTGTTCTTCCCCTGTGTTCCCGCGTTGTCCTGAATTTCGAGGATGAAATTTCTTTAAGGGGGGAGGGTTGTAATGCCCCTGATTTTTCGGATATTTTTCAGATCATTTTCGTGGGTCTCGGAGTGTATTTTGTGCTTTACACGTGTTTTTCCTTGATGTGCCTTCGGAACTCTGTGTAGGGTGAACCGTGGCATTCTCCGACTCCGGGATAGTACCAGCGCGTTATGCTCCTCCCGAGGATCGCGGAGATAATTTTTCATAATTTTCTAAAATTTTGAAATTCTTGTGTTTTTATATATATATTAACCTCCTTTTTCTCACTCCCCATCTCTCATTTCTCTCCCTTTTCCCTCTCTCTTCTCTTACGTTCTCTCCTCTCCCCCTCTCACTCAGGGCGGCGTGGCTAGTGGGGCGTGGAGAGACGGGCACGGGACGAGGATCGCGATGGTGAAGGTGATTCGTGGGATCGCGAGCCGGCGAGGGTTTAAAAGGTATTTTCTTCATGGATCGGAAACCTCGGGGCACAAAATCTTCGGTGGAGGTAGGGAGATAGACCCCAGCTCGTGCACTTCCTTTCCTGCGAGTTTTGTAGGCTGTGGTGAGCCGAGAGGGCCTATTTGAGCATTTCGGGGAAAAAGCATGATTTTGGAGTGTGAGCCATATCTTCCATTTCATGAGATTTTTGACCGATCCAAGGGCATAGATGCATGCTTGGAGGCTTGGGGATGGATTCCCCTTTGTTTCCCCATCACCCGGGGGTGATTGGGGCATGGATCGGATTTTTGGGGCGTTTCCTGCCGTTTGGGGTTCGGGACACCTTAGCAGTCGTTCCAGAGACCGCTAGCGGCACCAAGCGGACCAAGGGTAGACCGCCAGGGGTCTCCCTGTGTCGTTTCAAGGTTGGCGGTCACGCGATAGACCGCCAGGGTCCTTGGCGGTCCCGGGTTCGACCGCTAAGACCACTTGAGTTTTGTGTGTTCCGAGGGTTTAGCGGTCCATAGGTAGCCTGCTAGCTAGTGCCTCGCGGTCCAAGGGTGGGCCGCTAGGGGTCTGTGGTTTCAGTGTGTAGCGGTCCATTATTAAACCGCTAGCCGTTCCTTAGCGGTCCAAGGGTAGACCGCTAGGCCCCGTGGCAGTTTAGGGTTAGACTGCTAGGTGATTTCCATGCTTGCAACCTCGGGTTCGCGTTGTGTTGGTCTCCGATCGACCCGATTGTGATCCAGTGGTCGACCTTCGGCCTCGTGAGTGTCTCGGACATCCCTTGAGTCCTGTGACCGTGTTTCTGGGATGTCTGGAGGTATCGTGTTACCTCGATTAGCATGCCCATAGGTGTGTGTGTTCCGGGCTTTGTGTCACACTTGATCGAGTCACCGTGGATCGGTGTGAGTGCGGTGGGGTCTCCCCCGCATGTCGTGGGTTTACCTGGAAGATGATTCCCAAGTGGGCCATGTGTTTGGGCTTGGACTGCGAGTCCAGTCATCCAGCCTGGAGCTGGAGGTTTCTCGCTTTTCCCTGGGATGGGGAATTGATGTGGCGGCTTGTGAGCTACCTTGGGAATCGTACTTCTGTGCTTTCCGCGTGGGCCATATGTGTGGCCTTGGACGGTGAGTCCAATCACCAAGCCTTAGGCTGGAGATCTCTTGAGTTCCATTTTGAGGGGATGGTCTCGGTGACTCGTGAGCTACCTCGGTACTCGTGCTACCACGATTTTGGACCTACGGATTAGGCTAGATTAAAGGCATTGTGCGATTACGTACGATGGTCTTGACCCCGAGTCTTATGACTCAAGGACCGTTGGATTTAGTGAGTCTAGAGGACTATCTAGAGTCCAGTGGCTCGAAGCCACTTGGTTCTTCTTGACTTTCGTGTAGGGTGCGTGCGTGTTTCTCGGTGTTTCTCCTTGGAGAGTGGTCACATCAGTGACTCCCCACTAGTCGTAGCCTTCCTTACGCGTGTAGTCCCACCAGGGAGTGGTGGCGAGGCTACCCGAGAGACGGATTTAGGTTGGTTGCCGTGGGCCTCTTACTGTGGTGGCTCGAGTCTGGGCCGGGAGGACGAACCAACTAGAGGTCCTGACGTAGCATAGTCAGTCAGTGTGTACACACGTGGTCGGGGACTTCGGACGCGTGCTGACGAGCAGGACCCCGACTAGACCCTTGTTCTGTGTTCTGTGGTTACTTGTACGATGTCTCAGTCTCCGCCTGGGGCGTCGTAGCGAGACACCTAAGGCTGTGGACTAAGTCGTCAGTGGACGCATCCGGCCATGCTTCTGGTGGGCAGGTACTCCTGTCATGTGAGACGTGACTCTCCTGTGTCCGGGTTCCGTTTCCCGTCTGCGAGACATGATTTTTTGGATCGTCCGGTGTTTCTGAGGTAGTGGCCAGGGTGCCAGTGGCTTTACCGAGGTTGCATCGTGTTGGCGTGGTGTCCGCGACCAAGTGGTCGGGGTCACACCTTGGACAGCGTGTCCAGGTTGGCCTTGTCCTGGGAGACAGGCCTCTACGGCGGGGTTGCCGTGGGTTTTACGTCAGTGAGTGGTGTTAGTGTGGTCCGATTCCTGATGGTGAGATCGGGATTTCTCTTTCTGCTTGACCGGTACAGTAGGAGTGGCTGTAGTGCCGAGTTTTGACCGGCCACCGTGTTTATTGTTCCTACTGTTACTGTAGTTACTGCTTTCTGTGCCGCCGTTGTTCTCAGTTGGGGTTCCGCGGGATCGCTACTGAGCCAGTGACTGGAGGCTCACCCCTGCTTTTTAGGTGCGGCGGTTCTTCCTCGAGGTTTGAGGGTGCTGTTCGGAGATTCTTAGTTGCCAGCTCGTCGGGCCGAGTGTTCACTTGGCATGTGGTACGTTTTACTACTTTAGACTGTACTTTCTGTTGGACTAGACTCTGTTGTAGTTGCTTATTTATTTCTATTCATTATTTAATTGTCCTACTTTTTTTCCTATTTCTTTGTACCTCCACACTCCTTTTAGCCCTTCCGATCCCTCCCAATTCGTGGGCGGCGGGCCAAGATTCGAATGGTATCGGGTTCTTCCCTGTATCCAGATCTTGGGTCGTCACACTGAGCAAGCTCCGCTTTCACCTTCGCTTTCGCCCGAGCCAGTCATCGCCGCTATCCTTCCACCGCCTGAGGCCTCTACATCTTCTAAGCCTTCACCTCCACTACTTATCAAACCTCTTACCACCACTTCTCTACCTACTTCCGCCATGTAGGTCTGTAAGGACTAGGTGCGAATTTGCAAAGCTGATTCAGAGGAGGGGGGTGAATTAATCCCGCTTCAAAATTTTGCCCAATTGAAACTATACTGATGAAACTTGTGGAATTTAAAACGTACAGATGCCTTGAACGACTTAGATGCTCTTATTCAAATAACGAATGGAAGATCAGATAGATTAAACTTCGGATCTACTCAATGTAATCTAAAGAGATGATTTAGTTCATCTAATCAACCAGACTCTCTCAAGACCGGAATCAACTATATGGTGTGCAAACCAATCTCTCACTAGATATAAGATCAGACCATCATGAGCGAGCCTAAGCATACATCTGGCAGAACAGAATAGATAGTCAAACCATGATGGACAAGGGATTTTTAGATGGTTCAGTCTGTTGCCCGCAGACCTACGTCCATCCCCCACTCAAACCAGAGTGAGGCTTCCCGCTGATACACAGCTTAACTCGTTGGGCATTACAGCTTGCCAACAACCGCTGATTCATAGCTTCAACCGCTGGGCAATACATCTTAGCCATCCGCTGACGAATAGCTTGACCGCTGGGCAATACAGCTTAGCCATCCGCTGATACACAGCTTAGAAATGGAAAGTGAAAATAGAAAGCAAGAAAGAGAGTTCAGCGACTGAAATCTGAAATCTGAAATCATGAAATGTAGCTCGCTTAGGAGCAGTGTGGTCTGGATCTGATCCAGAGACCACAGATCTTCTTTCTTCACGAACTGTTGTTTCTCTCTTTCGTCCTCTTCCTCTTTCTCACGAGCTCTCCATCTTTTCTTTGACTTCTCTCCTTCTCTCTGCTTCCTTTCCTCTCACGCTCTGCTCTTATTCTGTCTCTCCTCAGATCTCTTCAGTTCGTATTCTTCTCTATTCTCCTTTGATCGTAGAAGGAGGGTTTTATATAGCTTCAAGCCTGGGACCCACGAGCTAACAGATTTAGCGCGTAGAGGGAGCACTCCCGCCAAGAGAATTCAGGATTCCCTTAGCCATGTGTCAGACTCTTGGAGCTTTAGCTATCCACGTGGCAGCTTCTTCCAAGGACGGTCTACCTTGGATCACGTGTCAATTATTGGTTCTGCTATACCCACGGACTCATGCTCTAGTTGTGACTTAAGTGAACACGTGAGAGATAGGCTGTTGTCTGCCCTTTGTATTGCAGGTTCTCGAGCATATGCCATGTTGAAGGGAATGCATTAGCCTGTCAAGGTAAACACACATATACTCGACCCAGTGATAATGTTGCACAGACTTTGTATAACATAATACAAATGTGCACAGACCATATAACATGATATGCACAGACCTATTACACATGCATGAAAATATGCACGGACCTTAACATGCATGAAGCAGACAATGCACCGACTACTACATGCGAATGGCATAAAGATGCACTGACCTATTATATGTAAGACAAAATGTGCACGGACCTACATGCCGCTTAAACACGGACGTGCATTGACCTTATATGCTGAATGCTCACAACGTGCACCGACTATATGCAAAACCTACATAGACTTTTGAACAATTTATAAGCACATGCATCGATTGCTACAATGATATGCACGGACTTGGAGATGTGGCACAAGACAAAACTTGCACCGACACAGCTATGCGCCGAGGCAAGGAGTATGCTTTCCTCATTATGCATGAGTCCAATGCATGCACCGAGTTCACATATGCACAGACCCTAGTGTGCTAAGACGCAATAGAGACGCAGCCAGAGGCACACGTGCAAATGAGACGTAATGCAACGTGCTCAGACAAAACAGTGCACATATGCACCGACCTTGTTTGTGCCTAACAAAGGATGTGCACCTACCTAGTATGCACCTTCACAGAGACTTGCACTGACCTTAGTAGCAACTAGGTCAATGAAACGAATGAGCATGCCACATGTATGATAAAATGACTGAGCTGATAAAATGATAGATCATGTTTATATGCAACCTGTTAGATGAAATGACTGAGCATGCAATCATTCAATCTTTCATACAAACATATGGTGACTTATAGTGTTTGCTATCATCAAAACCATAGGGGTACAACACGCCCTACAGAGCGGGTGCGCGCTACCTTTGGTGGCCCTTTGGTCTGGTCCCCATAGAGACAATGAGCCGAGTTAGGATGATGCTTCACCGGTTATACCTTTCAAGTTCCAAGATATCATCTGTTGGATGCCAATCCGTGTCCTGGTCCCAGGCTATCTCGGGGCTGATGTGCCACTATCTCCTATGCCGGTTACTAAGAAGAGTTCCCTCGCATTGGTGCCAGTTTCCTCTCAAGCGAGGCCGGTGGGAATCTCATTGCTTGCCAGAGGTTCGATTATTGACGCTGTTATTTCTCCTCACTCTGCCGCCATTCAGATTACTGGTCAGGAAGGGTCCTCTACCCAGATTGTGCTAACTCATACGGCCGCCAAGCAGATTGTGCACTCCATGTTCAAGGGGCAATTGGCCGTATCTTCTATATTCTCCGAGGACGTTCTGCACATCTTATACAATCTCCCTTGGTTCATTAGCAATCCGGCCACGTCAACGCCATGTATTACTCTCCCTCAGTTCTGTCCTTCTCTTCTATCAAGGGAGTTATGCTTCAGGTCTGATTGCCGAGAGAAGTTGTCGAATCTCATGCTGCTAGTGCCAAGTGACAGAACTCCGTGGTTTTCTAATATTCATCATTCTGAGGAATTATTTGTCCAAGAATGTCTACATGTTAGCATCGGGTGTCTAGGGGCAACCGCCCCGACAAAGCTACATATTCATAATCGGGCCAGGCCCTCTGCCAGATGGGCTCATTATGTGAGAAGATGTTACAAGATAAGAAGGCAAAAAGTCCGAGTCCGCACTAGGCGGGTCCGGGTTCAAGATATTTCGGCTAAAATGAGGCGGCGGCACATGTTTAAGGGTGGTCAGTTGTGCACTTGGGGGTCCACTTCTCCTTCTTCTTCTTCTTCATTCCATTCCTCATCTTTTTTCCTGCTCAGTTCCCACCCTTGGGTGGTGTATCTCCCCTCCTCCAATCATGTTTCCATGATCTTCTCCTCTTCTTCCCATCCAGAGTCTCCGGATTTTCCCTCTTCTCACAATTCTAGCCCTCAGCCTATGTTCTCTTCCCATCCCGATCTAGGGATTTCTTGTAGCAACCCTGATAAAAATAAGATTTTTAAAATAAATCAAATTAAAATAAAAGATAAGTAAATCGATGACAAAGAGCCTAAATGAGTAAATCATTAATCAAGAGGAAAATAACGCCTTTTATCAAGGCGCTAATTCAAAAGGAAACGCCTCTGTCTAAGGCGTTAATTTAAAAAGGACGCCTACACTCTAGGGCGTCAAATTTTAAACGATGGGAAATAAAATTAAGGAAAGGAAAGGAAACGCCCTCACCTTGGGCGCGTTTTTAATAAGTAACGACTAGGACAACGTCATCAATTGAAACACACGACCTAGCCTAAGGCGTTAATTCAGTTCGAGTTGCGTTCGAACCCAACCCTCATCCAGGGTAAGTTTCTGGATAACTACGTCGAAGGTGGAATATAGTAAGAACTCTATCATGGAAGTATTACTTCCAATACAACTCTAACCCTATTAGGATCCCCAAAATCCTATAAATATCATGCTACTCGACCCAGACCGCTGTTTGGCGTTCTGTGTTGCTGATGTCGTCGGTGAAGAACCGGTAATGTTCTTCCTCTTTTTCTTTTACCTTAGGTTATATGATTAATGATCTTCATTATTTTTTCTGTAGGAAGTCTGCAGTAACTCTCTGTCGAAGTGAAGAACGTGAGGTTCTTCATCCTCTTCTTCTTCCTCTTCTGGTGATCAGAAGACTCTGTTACAAACAGAGTATCGTTTGTCTTCACGAATCTTCACGAGTCCTTCATCCACATCTTAATCAAGTAGGTTTTCTCAAGAAACGTAGCCCAAATTAGATTAAGATCCTTAATAAAATCATATGTTATCCACGCATATAGTTTCATCATGGTTTTAAATGTTTTCTGTAAAATTTTGAAATAAGCGACCCTGACAAGGGCGCTAATTCTTGTTTTGACGCCCTACCTAGGAGTCGTCAATTTCATATAAATTGATAATTACCCATGTTTAAAATTCTATATCTATGAAACCATGAACCTAATCTAATGCATGTTCATCCTGAATGAATTCCGCTATTTTTCTGGTCCTGACTATATAAATTGTTCTTGAAATTTTATTATCTAAAATTTGGAAAAATTGTTGAATTAACGACCTGCACAAGGTCGTCTCTTATTGAACTGACGCCCCAGACCAGGGCGCTAATTGAAAAGTAACGCCCCTGTCCAGGGCGCGTTTTTGTTAAAATTCCAGAATATTGATTTTCTGTAGAATAGAAATATTGAAGGGACGACTAATGTATAAGTCGTCAAATTGTGAATAAACGCCCCTGAGTAAGGCGTTAATTGGATAATTAATGACTTAGCTTAAGTCGCTATTTTCTGTATTACTGTTTTACACTGATTACTGTCAACCGAAGGGTTATATATATATATATATATATCGGCACTATATTTCCACTCCGTGAATGTAGTCCCATGTTTCATGATGTTTTTATCGCACTACCCTCAATTCTCATTGACATACAAGCTCTCCATTGGACATTCCGTTCCTTTGGACTAGCGAGTTAGTCATAGAGACCTCCGTAAGACTCCTCGAGCCTTGGATTCTCTCAAGGCCGACTGAGCTGGTTGTACCATAAAAACCCATTACACTATTTTACCATGTCACTCTATAAAAACATGGTATATCGGCCCTCATGTTATGCAAAGTGTGTATCATGTGAATTCTCTTAATGAGATGAGGTTATCATGCCATTTGATACTGTTCTTGTAAACCCCAATTCTATATTCAACATGATGTTCTTGTGGACCTCAATTATATATTAAGAATGAGGACGTTTTGCCATTGATGTGCTATTCTTGTGGACCTCAATTCTATATAAAGAATGTCCATACTTTCTTGTCATGGTACCCAAGGTAGGGAGCCAATTCCACCTAGTTTTATCGATAATCGTGATTGTACCGTTATTATCGCCATTCTATGTCAAGTGTCAAATTTTGGACTCTATTCTATCCAAGTCTATCCTACATGTCTACAAGATTTATTCTTGAAATTCCATATTGGCTATACACAAAAGTGGATGTTAAAATACATGATTAATGCCTGCGCATATAGGGCCCGATCTGGTCCTGGGAGGAGCACCCGAAAGTACTTGTGCCCATGGGAGTTGATTGATCATGGTATTGGCATTATACCGAAGTGCATGACTAGCTTGATTGAACATTCCACAAATCTTGTACTTGTACATGACTTGATATTACATGACTTGCGTGGCCCGAAAAAGGGTAATTTCATACTTGCGTGCTTAAACGTGATAGCCCAATTCCAACATGACATGATGAATACACTTGCTTGAATATCTTGATATCTTTTGATATAAGTTCTTGAAAGTTCATAACTAGTTCTCGTCGCTATCTTATTGTTACACACTCTCTCTATCTTGTCGTTTTATGCGAGTATGCATAGCTATAGTGCATTCATGAAAGATGTAATTACTTAAACCCATTGCTAGTTCTTGAGATATAATTTCCTACTAAGCGTTCGCTCACTTAGTGTTTCCCCTACTTTTCAGGTAAGTCCGACGATGAGGGAACTCAAACAGATGGGGAAAATCAAGAGTGAAAGAGATAGAGCTTCTTCCGTGTTATCTAGTCTTTTCTTGAGTCAAGCTTTGTATTTTTCCTTTATTTTAGTTAGTACTTCAAAGGTTTGTAATAGACATATTCTTATGAAGGAATAAAGGATTGGGTTATCTTTACTTTTGGCATCTCTGATTTTGGTGTCGAATACACTAATACTCTGATTGACATGGTTGTTATAAACTCGTCACGCGTCTCCGGGTATCTTCCGCTCTTGGGGCGTGACATTTCTTCTTCTGATTCTTCTCCTCCAGTATTTCCGAGTTCTTACTCTCTTTCCCCGACCCTGTCGGGTGATTCTCGTTGTCCTTCCCCCACCTTATCGGGTGTCTATGATTCTCTTTCCCCGAATCTGTCGGATGGTCCTCATTCTTCTTCTCCGACCCTGTCGGATGTCCACAACTCTCCTTCTCTGATCATGTCGGATGATTTTCCTTCTCACCTTCCTCTTCACCCTTTCAGGAGCGTTGCCCTTTTTCTTGCTATTTTTGAGGCTTTAACCTGCCTTGATCTCAGTTGATCTGTTTATTCTGTATTTGGTTCCTTGTTATCAGGGTCTCTGCACCTTAACGAGGGAGTTCTAGCCCTCGTCTATCTTCCTTTTTATCCTTCTTCGTCCAGTTTGGTGTCTGCCGCTCCTCCATGTAGAGGAATCTTTAATCCTTGTTATCCTCTCCATTTTGTCCTGTCAAGCACGGAATACAAAGCTCGTGCTGCGCGAAGCTCGATGATAAAGATCACTTCAGGATGCTAGTTTTTGTTCCATGGATTTGCAAGGTATCTTTATTTTGTGCAAAGAACATGCTATTATTATCACTTATTTACTCCTATGTATTGTTAAGATAAATGTTGGTTCCTCACATGGTTTGAGTGGCTTTAGAAAGTTTGCTTAGTTCTGTCAAAAGAGTCAAGTTCGCTTCTACAACATCCTTAGGCTAGTGATAGCTCTGCACTGGGAGTCTAGTTCTTTCCCCGATTGTTGCGGGTGACCTTTTAGCATGGGTTTTCACACACTTCACGACAAGCCATAGCCGATCTCTCTGAGGCACACCGTTGCTGCTTTGGCCATACTTTGGGTATGCACAAAGGTCTTTTCTTTTGTCTGCTCAGCCGAGTGCAGGGACAAGAGATGGATGGATGAGATGACCAACCTAGGCACTCCCTAATACGAGAGAGGTCTCAAATAGGGGCAGTCTTGACCCTCGAATATGAGCGTTCATGTTATATCTAGCCAATAAGGGTTGTCAAAAAAATCAATGGATAAATGAATCAATGTAAAATTATGAAAGGCATGGCAAGAGTGGTAGTACAGTTCCCCGCAGGACATCATGAGCCCGGTCGCACGCGTCCCTAGTAAATATGGGTCCAAAAATTAAAGACACAAAGTCCCGACGCAACAGACTTACTCTTTGAGGGGTAGTGCCTTGGAAGGAATTCAAATCCCAATGTCTCCCATCCTGCATAAAGTTTATCTCCGAATTGTTCTTCTATTTCTCCCTCTTAGGCTGGGTTGTATCCCGGGTATGGCCTTAGTAGGGGCACCGTTCTTTAGAGGCGGTTGGGTGTGGTGAGCCACCCTCATATGCACGCCTTGCTTAAGGGAAGCCTTTAATGAGAAGAGTAGGAACGACGATCCCTCGCCAGTAGTTTGAGCCCGTCTTTGGGTGATGCGGATTGCTGTCAAAATCTAAAAAAATTAAATATTACCAAAAGTCTAAAAAAAATCAGATATGTCAAAAATTTCAAAATCAAAATAATCAAATATTACCAAAAAGCTAAAAAAAATTAAATATTTCAAATCAAAAAAAAAGTAAATACTTCAAAAATAAAAAAAATCAAATATTGTTGAAAATCCAAAAAATCAGAAAATTGTCAAAAATCTAAAAAAAATATCTTTTTTTTCCTTTCTATCTATTTGTTTTGAGGACAAGTATGATCTGTTTGCTAAGTGTGCAGGTTGCAAGTTGTAGGTATTCAAGCTTCCTAGCTTCTTATCATTTGCTCTATCTCCTGTTCATGTGCTTCTGATCTGTTCTCTCTTCTTTAATCTATATCTCTCGATCTATTCTGAAGCTCATGTCCTTCTCATGCTTTGCTTCGCTTTAGCTCACTTTGATCATATCCTTATGAGAGGGCTCTTTGCCTCACGATTATGAACCCGACGGTTCTGCTTCGTCTGATCTTGAGCTTGATTGAAGAGCATATCTGTCATGTCTCGTGTTGTCATCCCGCATATGTTGTCTCATCTCATGTTGTCATCCCACATGTGTTGTTGTCCCACGTGTTCTTGTCCCAACCGTGTGTTGTCTCACTACATTGTTGTCTTATCCCACCATGTTCGTCATACATACATGTTGTTGGTTTGTGTCTTGCATATGTTGCTTGTTCGTTCATTCTTCTCTGTGTTATACTGTCTTTCGTTCATTTGTTCGTTACGTTATGTTCATCTTTATGTTATGTTCATGTTGTTGGTTGTCTTATTTGAAAATCCATAAAAATCAGAAAAAATAAAAAAATAAAAATGCTGTTTCGCTTGGTAGGTAAGTCAGGTATGGCTCTCTATCCCTTCTCATTGTTGCATTACTATATGATATCTACATTATTATAGCCTCTCAAGGACCGGCTGGTTGGCCGTGTGTTCTGGGATCTGATGTTCTCCTTTAACAAAAACGATGATGATCTAGGAGCATACGGTTAATCGTTGGATAGGCCGCTCGGTTGAGTCGGGTGGGGGACGATGGACTCTATCTTGCATGCCGTGGTTGCAGAAGACTCTTGACCCCGTCTTGGCTTGGTCTAGCAATAATATCCTTGAGTATTTTCCATTTTATCTTTGTTTACATTCATTTTGATGATTTCTTTATTTTAGCCCAGCATTGCACTTTAGTTCCCTTGGATAAGAGATTCTCATTCCACTCTGAATTTGGACGATCTCTCTGATCTGCCCGCTTGGTCTGGTTGGCCAGCGTGATTCTTGTATGGATTTTATCTCAGTTTTATCTCTCCTTTTTCAGCTCTTATGTTGTGTTTCCTTCTGACCCACTCATTGTCTGTGGATTGTGTCCCCATTGAGGCTGGTCATGTTTTCTTTCCCTTAGTTTAGCTCTCCAGGCATGTCTCATCCTTGACAATCACTTCAAGTGATTAGTTCGGCATTTTCGGAAGAATTCCTGTCGCTTGTTGGTTGTAACGGGTGTCTTTTGCCTTGATGTCCGCTTTTCAGTTCTCTCTGCTTCATCTCTGCTTCATCTCCATTTCTCGTCGCTATCGCTTTCACTCGATCTCCTTTCCATTTCACCTCTGCATCGCTTTCACTCGTTCCCTTGCAAAGCAGACATCAAGGAGGGACATCTGTTGACACCCGTTTTAACTCGCAAGTTACGTTATTTCTCTTATTCATCATTTTTGATGTCCCGAATTATCCATTATTTTGGAATCTTTCTTGGATAGATTTTAAGCCCATTTTTATTGTTCCATTCCCTTTGAGCCTTGGAGATCATGATTTCTTAGAGCCCTGGAGCTTATCTTATCACCTTCCGGCCTTCTAAGTCGGCTTACGGTCCATTTAAGTCGACTTTCCTTCAAGCATTCGGCCCCTTTCACCGCGCAGTCCTGAAAATGGTTCTTTTTCATCCCCTTCTGTTCCTATATTTAAAATATGTCCTTCACCAAAGTTGTTCGTCTTTTAAAGATCTACAATTTGTTCTTCTACACTATTGACCAGTTCTGTACCTAGTTCAAATTATTTACCTTTTTTCCGTGTGTTGTGCTGATTCACCTACATCCTGGTATTTTTTTCTGTCTATTCTCACTCCGATTTCTCTCTCCTCTGATCGTCTTTTCATCTTACTTTCTATATGAAAGTTGTTCATCTTTCAGTTATCTACAATTTCTTCTTCTACCACTTTCGCTAGTTCTGTACCGTTTGGGAGAAATGATCTGATTTCCAAAGTCACGCAAACGAACTGCAAACGGTCACGCAAATCACCGTTTCTTATTGAAAACGGTCGGTCGACCGACCGTTTATTCCTTAGAGGTCAGTCGGCCGACCGCTAAAGCAAACCGCTAAGAGTCCAGCCTACGTTGGACTCTGCCCCGATTCTGTTCGATGGACCTATCTTGCGGCGGCTATAACTTCTAGAATATAGCTCCGAATTGACCCCCGTTTGTTTCTATCTCTTGCCCTTTGGATTATCTCGAGTTTGATCTATAGAACTAGGATTTTCATTGGCTATATCTCTCAGAATCTTGGTTGAAATATTGAAATTTAGGTGTCCCGGTTCAACTCAAACTCTATTTTTTGAGCGACGTGGCCTCCTTGCGGCGAGCATATCTTCTAGAATACTCCTCCAAATCGAGTCCCGTTTATTCCTATCTCTTGTCCTTAGTATTATCTCGAGTTTGATCCATAGAACTCGATTTATCTTAGACTATATCTCCGGGAATCGTGAGAGAAAGTTGGGGCTTTCTCTACAGAACTCTATATAAACTTCCCAGTTCGTAGTGGCGACGGGGGGCTCTTTCTTGGTTCGGGACGAAGCCATGCTGCACCACCGAGTCAATCCTTTGACCCTGGCCTGAAGAGGGAATTATTGGCTTTCCATTGCATCCTTTTGGGCTTGATTTCATGGTCTATACTCTTAGTTCTCTTCCTCTCAAAATCACAAATCATCACAAAACAGTGCACTTTCTGCTACATATGCATTTCTCCCCGTTTTGCATCATCATTTTCTCTCTAGTCTCTCCTTCAAATTTCGTGATTTCAAATCCTATGCATGCACAACACATACACCTATCTTTTGCACCCTTCTACAGGGGTTGAAAACCTCCCCCCGGTGAGTTTGCCCTCAATTTCTACCCATATTTTATCACTGCGGGATTGATACTACACTTCATGTTCTAATGGGTTTTCTCTTGTCTTGTGGCTTTGTTTTACAGGAGAGCGTGAACACAACGTGAGGCCCTCTTCCTCTAGCCGACTGGAAGGAGAGGAGGTTTGATTCCACAAGTTCCCCACACCCGTCTCTTGAGCGCGGTCAAGTCTTCTTTCCAAGATACACGGCACCGTTCTCATATCTTCATCTTTTGGCGTTGTTAAATCCTTAGTGGCGATCATGGTTAGTTCATCTATTCATTACCACCTTATTCATACTTCCATGATTGCTTCATATACATGCATTAGCATGTTAGTTTAAAAGGGGGCGGGGTAGATAATCTATCTACAGACTCGTTCCTCGTTCCTCGCCTCCCGCCATCGCCGCCTCGCCCTCCTCCACCACCGTCGACCGCCCGGGGAGAGGGGGAGAGAAAGAGATGCGAGAGAATGAGAAAAAGAGAATGAGGGGAGAGAGGGGTGAAAGGGGTATTTATAGAAAAATCTGGAAATTCTAAAAAATACTGAAAATAGGAAAAATATCCCACATAGTGGTAACGTCCCGGTGTTGGAGAACACAACAGCTCACCCTACACGTTGTTCCGAAGGCCCGACTGACAAAAACACGCGTAAAACCTAAAACGTGACTCGGGACCCACACAGGCGCTCTAAAAAATCTAGAAAAATACCGGCGTGCTCCTTACAATGCCACGGACCCAAGAAAATTCACGTGCACACCACCAATGGGTCCGACAATCCGGTATAAATAGTCTGAAGCTCAATCAGACTCAATCCGCAATCCGCAGAAAGATGATCTGAAACCCACGGATCCTGATCCGAGAAACATCTGAAAAATTCGGGGCATTACAATCTGGATAGACCAGTGCAATGATATCCTCTCATATGATGAGGGTGACTGATCTCACTGTCATTGGTGTGGAGACACTAAGATATATGTGCATGTGTCCATTACAAGAATAGGGTTCACTGAACTAATCCGATCAAGAATCTCTGGATGGTAATTATATCTAACTGTCAACCAAGAGATTCTTCAGTTGCAGTTACACAGTTGGTCCTTTGACATGAGTCACCAAAGATACCTTGCATGAGGACTTCTGTATTTTGATTCCTGGCAAAGGGATTTTATCCATAAGTCCTGGATGCTTAAGTATTCGGATACAGCGGAATACTTGCGAAGGAAATTGAGTGACAACAGTGGATCACTCACTCTCAGATATAGCATGAGAGAGAGTGCCTTATGAATAGTACTCGGTTAAATCCTTGGCCAAGGTAGATAGTTCAATAGAAAATGAGTTTTCCATTGGGACTTTGAGTACGTTCATCAGGTCATAGATAAGAAGGGTTTGACAGTATGACCATACCATTAATTATGACCAGGGGCATTGGGTATGAATGAAGGACTATAGCTGTGTGGTAACTGTTGATGGAAAGGTCCCATAGTGGTTTTATAGACCCCCTTTATCTTCTGGGGTCACGGAGTGTTGCTTGGTGCTTACCGTGGCTTGAAAGCCCATCAGAGGAATAATCATGAGATGATTATTCATCATCAGATGATTAATTAATTATTTAAGTCTTGAGATGATTAAATAATTAATTCCATGTTAATTAATAATGTGGAAAAGCTAAGAAGGAGTTCTTAAGCTTATTGGACCTAAAACCAGACTGACACTGGGCCTAGAGGGTCACACACATTAGGGTTATGGACGGTGGAAGTATATTTGTAATATTGGACTTATTAGGGTTTTTGTGCAAGTTTGAGAAGTCTATAAATAGTTGCGATGGGAGAACCCTGGGCCAAGCATCTAGGGTTTCCCAGTTCGAGCCGCTCCTTCTCTCTCCTCCTACGGAGGGGCAACCCCGCTCTCTCTCCTCTCTCTTCTTCCTCTCATCTCTAGTGTACAGATCATGGAGATGCCGCAGAGGAGATCGTTTGTGGGGGCATTACGACGAGGAGATTCCACCGTTCGTGCCCATGTGGATACCGCTAGAAGCCGTTCACTTGCACAACTAATTATCACCACAAGGAATTGTTTCCACTTCGCTGCGATCTGAGCATCACAGAGGTAAAATCGAATCCCGTAGTTGTAGATAATCATCGGGAATCACGTAGGAGCGATCAACTCGGCTGAGTTAAAATTTTAATTTCTACTTTCCGCTGCATTCTTCGTGATCCCGGCCAGATCATTACAGGGGGTATAACCCCTCGTTAATGTAGCCTCGAAGAATATCCCAACACTGGGTCTGATCTGACAGCCAAGGAGACAACAAGATAGGTGATAAGGTGGCCAACAAAAGGGGAAACTAGAAGGGATCCGACGGCAATGGATAGTGGTTGAGGTAAGCTGACCTGGCGGCCAACACATTAGGTGATCTGGCGACTGGGAATGACTAGGCATTCTGGTAGTCAAAAGGCAGGGATCCGACATCCCAATTAGTCCTGATCCGGCGGCCAGCACTTGGAGTGGGCAGAATGACAATCCGGCGGCCAGATGGGGAATGGTCCATGTGATACGACGGCCACGACAATGAGGAATTGGGTGGCAAGGATCCGGCGGCCAGGAGGCTACACGGTGGCCAGAGAGGCTATACGGCGCGCAAAGGAGAAGAGAAGAAGCGGAATGTGGCGGCGGCTAGCAGAATGGGGGCGACCTGGCGGTCGGATGAGAAAGTGTTGATCTGGCGCGCTACACGCGCCAGATCGGGCTAGAACAGCTTGCCGCCGTGTGTGAGGGTTTTTGAATGAGTAGAGAGGATTTGTGGATGAATGATGAGGCAAAATGGAAGCTCATAGAGCAGGGGAGAAGTTTTGCAGTTCGAAAGGGGTGCCATATAGAACCAGAACGCCCTACTGAGTCTGAAAATGGATTAGATCGAGTTTAGATTGAGCTGAGCTTAGTGGGACGGCGGCCAGATCGTATTTCACCCCAGATAAGAGAATGAGTAGAATTGCAGGGGGGGCAGTGTGTGTTCCACACCCATTCAGGGGAGGCCAGAAGCCTTGTTGAGAGTTCGCAAGCCTTTGACCTTCAATTGAGCAGACAAATTATAATTAAAACTCACTCAGATCGAAAATACGGGGAATGAATTTAAAAAAGTTAACTTCGCCGGTGCAGAATTATATGGAAGAAGAAAGAACGATGCTAACATATGCCCCTTCCTAGGGACATCCAGGGATCACATCTGGATGCTGATGAATCCCTGGCGGCCAACAGGGAACAAATCTAGAGGGATTCTGGAGAAAAGAGGGAAGGGAGCGAGACAATACAGTCGGTATATTCTTAAAAAAAACACAAGGATCATTGAAATGAATCCATTAACGCATGTAGCCCCGTGGGGCAACTTATTCGGTCCAGGACACGCTCAGGCCGTCACATGATCACAGGGGAAGAGAGAGGGATGGAGGCAGCATAATCAATTAGCAAAACAACTTCCATTTGATAGGGTGAACAAGGCCTAGATTCAGAGGGGGGGAAAGAATCCCTCTCAAAAAAATTTCAAACAATTAAAACTTCTAATTACGCCCAATTAAAACTTGTGGAAAGGCAAAGACGCGGAAGCAATATGGGCAGGTAATTAGCGCGAACTGGATGCTCTCTACTAAGGACGAGAAGATGACAAACAAACAAAATTTCAGAACTCTGCAGAATAGACTGATAATAATACCAGACTTCACCAAACTCACACGAGACCTAAATCAAACGTGCGGTATGTAAATGGAACACTCACTAGATTGGAAGAACAAATTAATCAGCTTAAACATACATCTAGCGAGAGCAGATGAGACAATCAAATCACAGTGCACAAGGCAATTTTAAGGTGGTTCAGTCTGCAACCCGCATACCTACGTCCACCCCACACTCGAACTAGAGTGTGGCTTCCGCTGATACACAGCTTAACGGCTGGGCCTCATAGCTTGCCTACATCCGCTGACGAACAGCTTGAACAGCTGGGCATTATAGCTTTGCCAACCGCTGACTCACAGCTTGACCCGCTAGGCGTTACAGCTTAGCCGACCAGAGGATACCACACCTCTGCAACCGTTGGGGCTTACAGCTTAACCCGTCCAGAGGAATCATCCTCTGCCCGCTGAGCATCACAGCTTGCTCTACTGACAAATAGCTTGAAAGAAAAGTAAAATGAAAACATACGATAAGAAGCAACAACGACTAAAAGCTGTAAACAATGAAGTGCAGATGTGGCTCTCAAGGAGCTGATTGGCCTGGATTTGACCCACGGTCCAGTAGAGCAAATCTTTAGTGAACTTCTTCTTCTCTTCGATATCTATCTCTCTTTCTCTTTTTCTTTCTTCTTCTTCTTCGTTTCTTTTCTTCTCTGCTACTCTCTCTCTCTTTTTCTCTCTTGAACTCTCTCTTCTTTTGCTCTCCGATAATTCTTCTTGATCTTTCCCTAGGAGTGTCGTCTCTGATTGACTTGCAGAAGGGTGGCTTATATACTTCCTCCTACTGAAGATGCACGCTCATGCCCTAGGCGTGTGGAGATAACACTCCCGCCTGGAAGCTTCAGGAGACTCTTTCCACTTGTCAAAATCTGGATGAATAAGGATCCACGTGGTAGCATCTATGAATGAGGATCGTCATTGGATCACGTGCCCTTCTTAAGGAACACGAGCTATTGACCTATTGCATAAGTGACTTTCAGTTAAGTAGAAAAGATGCACAGACTTCATAGTACGTATATGAATCTAAGCACAAACCATATAAGTCTATATGCACAGACATTGTATTTGATAAGCAGGAACCTACACCGAGAATGAATGTCCAAACAGAGCAATGCACTGACTTTGATGAATCATGCACGGACTTGATATGAGTGCAGAGCTAAGAGATGCACAGACTACGTGTGTGCATAAGCAATGAATGCACTGACTTGGTGTGTGCAAAGTGCAGACACTTCACGGACGTAAAATGCCAAAACCTATCTTGCACAGACTTTATGCAATCATGCACTGACATCATTTTGCATATGTAAGATGTGCATGAACTTTGGGTATGCACGGTACAAAAAGACGCACATACACGCCATCGAAGAATGTACAGACTTTGTGTGCATGGTACAAAAGTTGCACCGACTTGATGTGGAATATATGCAAAGTATGCACAGACTTATATGCTCACAACAACTAAAGTTGCACAGACTTGGTTAGTACAAGTTAAACTTGCACCAACTATGAGAATGCATGAAATGCAACTTTCATCGAGTTTGATTTCACACAAGCCAAATGTGCACCGACTTATCTCTATGCATGTGACATAAAACATACACCGACTTTGTTCATGCAAGAAAACAGGCACCGAGTATGTATGCTCATGTAAAAGCTGCACCGACTATGTATGTTCACAGCGTAACCAAGAACATGCACCGAGTATGGTTTGGCTTAAACAAAGTGTGCACCGAGTGCGTATGCCTTAGACACAAACAAGACGCTAAGTGAAATGCAGACTTGCACCAACTTGACATGAGCGAAAGGAAGAACATGCATCGACTTATGCCCACCATGAAACACAATTATGATATGCACAGTCCTAGATAATTAACCCTGCACTGACTTAAGCAATGCCCTGACTCGGTCGCGTGCAACAACAAAGCTTGCATCGACTTTATGTATGCATGCACGAGCTTAACGACATGTGAGCAACCTTGCACGGACTCAAGGTTCATGCATCAAACGTATGCACGGACTTAGCTTGTTCAGCATGAGAGTATGCACCAAGAAAACATGCAGTCTAAGCAAAACTCTGTACTGACCTTGTATATCACAAGGTAATACACATCATGCAACAAGACATGGTTTGCACTGAATATATGTATGCATGCATTCTTATGTGGTGACTTGTTATGTTGCTCTCATCAAAACAATGTGGTGACTCATTATGTTGCTATCATCAAAACATCACACCATCATTAGTGCACAAGGGACACAACAATCTCCCCCTTTTTGATGATGGCAACACAATGGCAAAATGAGTCATACTGACAAAATGATGAGTCACACTGATGAGTCACACTGACTCATTAAACTATTCTCCCCCTTTGACATAATCAAAAAGGAGATGGTTTACGAGAGAAAAGACAAGCAAAATGAGCAGGAATACATAGACTATTCTCCCCCATAAATTTAGCATACAGAGAATGAAGCAGTGCCCATTGAAATAAAGTTCGCCCTTTTGACAAGAATACAATTCTCCCCCTATCAACATGCATGCAGAACTACACTCCCCTTAAAACATATAATAACCAGAGCTCCCCCTGAGAACATGAGGGAAAACAAAGATGCTAGCACAAGATGTATCTACAGGAATTAACTCTGGTTATCCAATGAATAAATCGGGAAACCACCATCACAAGAATTCCAAGCAAGATTGGTTGTGTGCACCTCACATTAGTATGGACAGAATAATGCAGGTGGAAGGCCCACAGAACCAGAACCGGTTACATGAGTCATTCGACAGGGTTACAGAGATAGGATGGAAGATTTCAACAGTGTGGAGAGTGAAACTGATGGTGTAAATGAAGTAGATGTAGTCAAGGGCAGGGGTAAGTAACAGCAAACAAGGCACATGATCTCCAACAGGTGAGTAAGCATCATTATTAAGTTGTCAGAGGTGAACCTGATCAAAAAGAAATTGTGAGGCAATTACCACAGTAATAAGTCCTCACAAGGAAAGACGCTCCTATCATAGGGGGTTATGAATTAACCTACATGACCCAGCTGGTTTAAATCTTATGTATACCAAATTTGACAAGTAAACTCAATACTCATATCTGAATCTTTGTTTTAATAAACCTGAACCAGTGAATCATGTCGCACACAAGATCAGCCACCTCCCATCTTACTCAAATGAACTCAATGACCCCTTTGAGAGTTACATAGTATAGTATCGAAATTAAACACATTTACGAGAGTGTGAGTTGATAGCTTTTGTAAGAAATTTTCTTTCAATTAGCACAATATTCCCTGAGCAATTTAAGTTGATCAACACCTTTTTACATGAGGCACAATACGTCTTAGGTGAAGTGACCAGTTACTCAGTGTGATAACTATCATTGCCTCTCAATTTTGAGAACAGAGTTAGCAATAGGAGTGTCTTTTTACATGAGGAGACACCTTGATCAGAGGCCAAACTCCCTAGTTACTCAACAATAACATGCCATTGCTCTGTCAGATTTTCAATACATTTTTAACAGATATAACTATGGAACTTCATGACATAGGTTTACTCTATTTCATTGATAGAGAATCCAGTTTCTCAGTGACCAAGTCATTGCTCTGAATATAATTTTTCCTTTTAGTCAACATTTTTCAAGTTAATGTTTAAAAATAATGCTATCTCTATGTATCTCTACCAAAGAAGCCTTGATGACAAATTTTTAGGTTTCAGATAAGTGAGTCTAGTGTTTTCATGACACATGTGGTTAAATTTTATTAAAACTTAACATTCAAATATTTTCAAAATCATTCAAGAGCAAATCTGAGAGTACATTAAACTTATATCAGTCTGAATCAATGGTCATTCTTAAACCTGTATGATAGGAATTTCTTTTACCTTTTCAGACTAATAACAGGGTACACAACTTGAATTTCTTAGACCAGTTCAATCAAAGTAGCTGAACAACTTATCGTCACTAGAGCAAAAATAGATCAATCATACCAGCTAAAGAGAATGTGAGGGATGAGGGTAAGCTGGCAGTGCAACAAATAGCAAGAGAAGAGCATCAAAGTTGTGCTGGATTAAATTCAATAGCTGAGTCTGGAATGTAGACAGATCAGCTTGTCTAGATGAGAATAGCATAACATTCAGGTTATCCACTAGAGAGCAGTATAGTGATTCAAATAACTAAACAGGAGGGATTCAGGAAGTGAGGAACAAATGAATCTGACAAATCTCCCCCTGTCTAGATGCAATGAAGCTAATCACGAGCATCAATAACATCAAACATAACCAGTCAAACTCCCCCTGACTAAGTGCATGATATACAGTGAAAGCGTAGCACATGGTCTTAAAATTTATGTTTAAGAGAAAATCATGCAGTTCAATCGGAGGGAAAGACTACCAAAAGCATCAGGTTCATTTCAAGTTTTCAGAGGATTTCAATTAAGCATAAATCAAATTAACATGAAATTCAAACCTTTCAGACTCACAATTTCAGATGATGGAATTTAAACAGTGTTCAGAACTGACCTTAAGCGTCGGATCCTGGGGCTTTCATTTTGAGTGCCTTGGCTTATTAAGCCCCCTTTATTCATTCCAAGGCACACCTGCAGCAAAACAATCATTTCGATCCTGCAGGAACCCAAGCCGCCTTGGGTCCTGTATTAGCCCTAACAGGTGTTCTAAACAATCTTTTAGCAACATTGTCATCAAAATCCATCAAATAACAATTAGTCATGGAATGTCCAATTCTACCACAATATCTACATAAGACAGCAGATTTTCTAGCCTCCTTTGCTTGTACCTGTCACAGCAACAACATATACACTTGGACTAGTGGGCTCTCTCGGCTGGCTAGGGGTGCTCTCCAAGTGGACAAAGCAGGTCTTCCTGCTGTTCGGACTTGTAACAGGCTACTTTTGGGTTTGTAGATATGTAGATCTTACTTCCTATATAGCTGTAAATTGGAACTGTCAGGGGCATGCCCCGATGATCTTGTATTCAGTACAAAAATCAATAAAAATCCATGGCCACAGTGTTAGTCTGGGGGAGTGAGAACACTGTCCCCTGCTGGGGGATGGTGCACTCGAATGGACATTGACTCTGTTGGTCGGTGCTTATATAAAAAAAAATAGTAGCTTGAGACCTATGAGTGTGAGCATGAAGTTTCCTGCTGTTCACATAGACATTTTGTTTCTTATTATCTGACAACCAACATTCCGCAGACTTGTGACTTGACTTGCCACAGTTAAAACATGAAAAATTCACAGATCTTTTGGTAGAGAATTTAAAAATTTTGTCATTAACATGGCCTCCTTAGGCATGCCAACAGTCCTTTACTGTATGGCCATACTTCCCACACTCGAAGCACCTTAGGTGCTTGCCTCTTGAGTCATTGTTTCCCCATGAAGACCCAAACCAGCACTCAACAACTTTATGACCACGTTTGTTACAGTTATAATAGATGATGTGTTTGTTTGAAGTAAACGTGTTTCTTTTGGGGTCATGATGATGATTTGTAAAATATTTATCATGCATCATATCATCATTTTTCATTACACTACAGTCATCCATATAATGACCATGCCTACCACAGTAATGACATGACACCTGTGATTTCCTGACGGCATGGTTACTAACAGACTGACTAGATGCATGCGAATGAGTACATGAGGCATGAGCATTGTGCATTGACCCATCAAATTCAACCGAGCTAGTAGATTTTAGGGCATGAACAGGAACATCCTTTACCTTCTTCGTTTGACCCTTCTTTTTCAATTTCTGATTATTCTAAACAATTTTAGTTTGTTTTTCATTTTTCTGGGCCTTGAACTGAAATATAGATGATGAAGGTGATTTCTGATTTTTATTTTATTTTGAGGATTGATTTGTGGTACCAGCTACATCTGAGTTTTGCACGAAAGTGGTGTATAGCTAGTTTCTAATAGTTTCCTTAACATCATAAATGTAACTTATCCCCTTTCTTGAATTATCATCCTCACCTTTCATGACAGCTTTTATTTTTCCTTTGTTTTTAGCATACTCGGATGCTGAGTTTTCCAGATCATGATTTTTATTTTCCAAAGAAGCAATGTGAAGTTCATCACTGGCTATCTCCTGTTCACTACAATTAACGCATTCGCTTAGAACTTTATTTACAGTTTTATACTTCTCGATTTCTTATTCCAGATTGCTCAAAATTTTTGATTCTTCATCACATATAGTTTTTCCCTTTTTTACGGTGAGAAGTTTTTCGGACAAACCAGTGTTTAACCATTTTAATTTTTCAACTTAACCTTTCAGTTCAATGTTTTCTTTGGTCAGCTTCTTAATTTCTTCACCACTAGATACAGACTCTAGTCTTTCAATTAATTCTTCTTCTCTTTCCTCCACTTTAATTTTCTCAGCAAGCAGATTTATGTGATCCTCTTTAGATGAAGCAATCAGTTTATTCAGCCATTCATTCTCACCATAAAGATCTTCATTGCGTTCTTTTAGCATATAACAAGTGCTGCAAGCAGATTTTTCAATTGAGATATGTGAATTTTCCTTATTAAAATCTTTTATTCTATCAGCAAGATTTTTATTGTTCTCATGTAATTCACTATTCTCAACTCTCAATTTTTTCAGTTCGAAATTAATATTTTCCAACTCTTCCAGTTTCATCAGATGTTGATCATTTTTGATCTTCAGCTGGTTTTCCAATTTTGAAACATCATTAGCAAATTTTTGGTTTTCATTTTTCAACATACATATTTGTTTCATGTTGGAGTGAACTTCAGACAGACAAGCATCATATGATTGATTTATTTTTAAGCAATTTTCACATGATGAACTAAAATCATTTTTGTCAATTTTCATTTTCATCTTCTTATGTTGTTTTCTTAAATGGTCATAAGACTCAAGCAAGTCATGGTATGCAGCAATCCAATCATCCAGGATATAGTTCCAAAATATATTTACCTGATCATCGTCATGTTTTTCATCTTGATTGCAGCTATGTTCACTTCCTTGAGCCATCATGCATCGGTTATCATTTTTGCAGCTACCATCCTTCAGTTTGTTCAACATTTCTCTGGCAGACCTGCAAGATGAGACACATGAGATTAGTGCTCGGTCAATTGATGCTTTTATCAAGTTCAATGCTCTAGAATTGATGGAGTTTTTCAATTTATCCTATTCGATCTATTTGGATTTATCTCTCGATAATTTGTGTGGACCGTGAGTCATTACCTTACAAAGATCGGGATCGGTTGTCCTTACATACCGATGCAACTTTTCCAGCCATAGATCAAAATCATCACCTCTGAAGATCAGTGGATGAGCCACCGAGAAATGACTTGATCAATTGAAGGAGATGAGAAATGCACCGGAATCAATAGAGGTACAGCAAGACACCAACTCAGTGAGACTGAAGCACCGAAAACAACAAAACCAGACTCACTCTGAAATGCACCACAGAAGTAGCAGGATGCTCTGTAGATCGTTGGATCTAAATGCACAGACACCCGCTCTGATACCAACGGATGGGGTGATCAATGCCCGGATTCAGATGGGGGGGAATGAATCCCTCTCAAAAAAATTTCAAACAATTAAAACTACTAATTACGCCCAGTTAAAACTTGTGGAAAGGCAAAGACGAGGAAGCAATATGGGCTGGTAATTAGCGCGAACTGGATGCTCTCTACTAATGGCAAGAAGATGACAGACAAACAAAATTTCAAAACTCTACATAATAGACTGATAATAAGACCAAACTTCACCAAACTCACACGAGACCTAAATCAAACGTGCGGTATGTAAATGGAACACTCACTAGATTGGAAGAACAAATTAATCGGCCTAAACATACATCTAGCAAGAGCAGATGAGACAATCAAACCACAGTGCACAAGGTAATTTTAAGGTGGTTCAGTCTGCAACCCACAGACCTACGTCCACCCCTCACTCCAACTACAGTGTGGCTTCCGCTGATACACAGCTTAATGGCTAGGCCTCACAGCTTGCCTGCATTCGCTGAAAAATAGCTTAAATAGCTGGGCATTACAGCTTCTCCAACCGCTGACTCACAGCGTGACCCGTTGGGCATTACAGGTTAGCCGAACAGAGGATACCACACCTCTGCAACCGCTGGGGCTTACAGCTTAACCCGTCCAGAGGAATCCTCTTCTGCCCGCTGAGCATCACAGCTTGCTCTGCTGACAAACAGCTTGAAAGAAAAGTAAAATGAAAACAAACGACAAGAAGTAACAACGACTAAAAGCCGTAAACAATGAAGTGTAGATGTGGCTCTCAAGGAGATGACTGGCCTTGATTTGATCCATGGTCTAGTAGAGTAAATCTTCAGTGAACTTCTTCTTCTCTTCGATCTCTCTCTTTCTTTCTCTTTTTCTTTCTTCTTCTTCTTCGTTTCTTTTCTTCTCTGCTACTCTCTCTCTCTCTTTTTCTCTCTTGACCTCTCTCTTCTTCTGCTCTCTCATAATTTATCTTGATCTTTCCCCAGGAGTTTCGTCTCTGATTGACTTGCAGAAGGGTGGCTTATATACTTCCTCAGACTGAAGATGCGCGCTCATGCCCTAGGCGTGTGGAGATAACACTCCCGCCTGGAAGCTTCAGGAGACTCTTTCCACTTGTCAGAATCTAGATGAATAAGGATCCACGTGGTAGCATCTATGAATGAGGATCATCATTGGATTACGTGCCCTTCTTAAGGAACACGAGCTGTTGACCTGTTGCATAAGTGACTTTCAATTAAGTAGAAAAGATGCACAGACTTCATAGTGCATATATGAATCTAAGCACAGACCATATAAGTCTATATGAACAGACATTGTATTTGATAAGCAGGAACCTACACCGAGAATGAATGTCCAAACAGAGCAATGCACTGACTTTGATGAATCATGCACGAACTTGATATGAGTGTAGAGCTAAGAGATGCACAGACTACATGTGTGCATAAGCAATGAATGCACTGACTTGGTGTGTGCAAAGTGCAGACACTTCACGGACGTAAAATGCCAAACCCTATCTTGCACAGACATTATGCAATCATGCACTGACATCATTTTGCATATGTAAGATGTGCACGAACTTTGGGTATGCACGGTACAAAAAGACGCACAGACATGCCATCGAAGAATGTACAGACTTTGTGTGCTTGGTACAAAAGTTGCACTGACTTGATGTCGAATATATGCAAAGTATGCACAGACTTATATGCTCGCAGCAACTAAAGTTGCACAGACCTGGTTAATACAAGTTAAACTTGCACCGACTATGAGAATGCATGAAATGCAACTTTCATCGAGTTCGATTTCACACAAGCCAAATGTGCACCGACTTCTCTCTATGCATGTGACAGAAAATATACACCAACTTTGTTCATGCAAGAAAATAGGCACCGAGTATGTATGCTCATGTAAAACCTGCACCGACTATGTATGTTCGCAGCGCAACCAAAAACATGCATCGAGTATGGTTTGGCTTAAACAAAGTGTGCACCGAGTGTGTATGCCATAGACACAAACAAGACGCTAAGTGAAATGCAGACTTGCACCAACTTGACATGAGCGAAAGGAAGAACATGCACCGACTTATGCCCACCATGAAACACAATTATGATATGAACAGTCCTAGACAATTAACCCTGCACTGACTTAAGCAATACACTGACTCGGTCGCGTGCAGCAACAAAGCTTGCATCGACTTTATGTATGCATGCATGAGCTTAACGACATGTGAGCAACCTTGCACGGACTCAAGGTTCATGTAGCAAACATATGCACGGACTTAGCTTGTTCAGCATGAGAGTATGCACCAAGAAGATATGCAGTCTAAGCAAAACTCTGTACTAACCTTGTATATCACAAGGCAATACACATCATGCAACAAGACACGGTTTGCACTTAATATATGTATGCATGCATTCTTATGTGGTGACTTATTATGTTGCTCTCATCAAAACAATGTGGTGACTCATTATGTTGCTATCATCAAAACATCACACCATCATTAGTGCACAAGGGACACAACACCATTCATTCATTTACTTCCGGAATGCAATACATAATGGAGAAACTTGAAAGAAACATTACAAAGGGGTAAAACAATGGGGAAGAGAGGAATTGTAGCCCAGGATGGGCACTATTTGATGACGAGACCCACCTTTTTGCAGCTTCGAACTCCCCTCCTCTATTTACTCCCTTTTCTTTCTTTCCGCTTTCTCTTCGTCTGTTTTTTTTCTATCTATCTATTTTTTTAATCAAGTCAATACCTGATAGGGAAGGCAGGAGAGCGCTCACACCTTCAAAGAAGGGATGAGGGGTTCACTCCACCACCACACTCCACCAGGGAAATTTTATTAGAATAAAACATGAAATTGAGTAGTACAAAGAGCGACTAGGGCCTAATAGAAGGACACCCTATCTTATCAAGATGATAGGGGCCTTTTACTGAAGTTGGAAGCTCAGCCCAATCAATCCAAAGTGACAGAGACAAAAGAGAACATGTAACGTCCCAAGATCCGATTCCCAATTTATGGGCATCTTTTTTTTTCTTTTTCCCTCGGACCTCGAAACATTACGTCGTACTTATCGAGGAAGCACAAATATATCTATATTCACATGAGAGAGAGAGTGAAACCATAATTACATGAAATGTAAATAGCATATCAACCATTCATAATCCAAAAAGATACATGTCCATTGTCCAAATACATATAAGTCCATACATGATCACCAATCCACAACCTATCCATGATATGAAAGATAAATATCCATAGTCTACCCTGATGAAGAAAGAACTAGAACTACTCCTCGGCCGTAGCCTCCTCCTCGACCTCCTCTACAGCGTCCCTTGAAATGTATGCCACAAGGGGACGAGTGTGACGCTCAATAGGCAGCCTAATCAAATCGGGGTTAACTCGCATTCATATATCCAATTCATATACATAATTCAAATTTTCACAATAAAAGAGTGCAAAAGACCCATGTAATCTTTCTAGAACCCTCCAAAGTGACCCTAATAGGTTCATCAAGAACCTAAGGATAAATGGGTAAAGGATAGAACCCAAGTGGATCAAATTAGATGGGTTACATGAAACTAGATTGGCCATCGGTCGACCGAACTGTAACAGGTTATAGACCGACCAACACTGGAAATTTCGATCGACCGAAATACCCAGGTCTGTCGACCGAACCCACTGTGTCGACGTAGCCTGCCCAGTGCGTCGACGCAGTGGCCCATTCCAGAAGCCAATTTGATTAGATTTGAACTGCTACGTCAACGTAGCCTTTTCAGTGCGTCGACGCAACAGAAGAACACATCATGTTTCAGAATTTTTGCATTGAGCCTAAAGTTAACTAGTAGATTTTTTTCCTACAGTAAAATCTTTACCCAACATGTAAAATACCCATGCATGCACTAAATCCACAATGAATGATTAATTGAACATTTTCACATTTTCATAAGTTTCACATCTTACATTATTAATGGAGCCAAACAGCTACTGCAAACACAGGAGGCCCCCACACACACAAACGAATGAAAGAGTACTACGCAGACCCGAGAGCAAACTCCCACCTAGACTCCTACCCCACCGGGCGTTACGTAACACCGTCCCCCAGGTCCTGTGGCGTTATGTATCGCCGTCCCACAGAATGAACCAGTCGAATCATAGGATTTCAACCAAGGCATTATGTATCACCGTCCCTTGGGTTCTTTTACTTCCACGGCGTTACGTATCGCCGTCCCGCAGAAGGGACCAAAGTCCAACCTCACAGAATGCTACTGTTTTCCATTCATAATATTCACATCGCATTCACATTCATATTCATATTACAATATTCATATCATAATTTAATCTTATGTTATCATAACATAAGCATGCTTCCATATGGTTTAAGTGGGCTAATCATACTCATAAGCTTACTGTTGTGAAACAGAACATGATTAGGTTACCAGCAAGGTTTCTGTATAAAAGAAGACATGTTAATTTCAAGGTTACACATGCGTAGAAAATAATTCATAACTACAAGTGTAGAATTTCTATGAGCATGAAATTTTTACAATGAGTTACTAACTTAGTCTTCCATCATTTCCCATTTTTTGAGATTTTTTTAAATTAGAATGGCCTCTCAAAATCCTCTTTTTCTGTGTTTCTAGAAATTGGGACAGAGCCCCAGGTGCGTCGACACAGCCTTGCAGGTTTCAAAGGGGTGCATTGACCCAGCCAGGGGCTGCATCGACGCAGTCAATCCTCCAAAAGAGGCTACATCGATGTAGCCAAGAGCTGCATCGACGCAGTTAACACTCTGAAGAGGCTACGTCGATGCAGCCAAGAGTTGCGTAGACACAGTTAGTGCAGAGACTCTGATCTTCGATAAAAACTCAGACGAACCTCACGAAAGCATGTAACTTGATGGAAAAACTGGAAAATAAACATAGTAGTCGATCCCACATACCCTTGTCCCTCTTTAACGTATAGAAACTATTTAGAAATCGTTCTAATGCATCGTTGACCCCTAAGATTTGAGGATAGGTGCCTACCTTCAAGGTGTTAATCCGATGATCTGGGGATGAGATCCACACCCCAGATCCTCTTAAAGCTTTTCCCTTCAGCCTAGGCACTACATGATCGTCCTCCACATGCTGGATCGTCCTCCCCTTACAGAGTCAAGGTCCCTCACCCCTTTCTCACTCAAGAAGGACGGTAGAGGGTGGAGAGTTGAAGAGAAGGGTTGCTAAAGGCTTACTACCCATGAAAACCACCTCCTTCTATGGTTTTCAAGCCTCCCTAAATTTTTGCCCATAACCCACAAGGCTTAAACCCGCTCCCAAGGTCGCTGGGTGGAGAGAAGTTAATGCCATGCACCTCTTCGGGTTTGAACAGACGTGACCCTTCCTCCATTGGTCATAAATGCAGGTGGATGCGCTCTTCTGTTGAGATATGGGTTGGGACGTCTTCAAGTGAATTTGAGAGGATGTCCAGATCTAACCTTAAGACATGGTTTCATCTAATTTCAACAACCCTAGCATGAGTTATGATTTTCTCAAAATTAACATTTACTCTCCCCCGTTCCAGTCGCAACCTTTTGGTAGCCTGAGGTAATTCAAGTATAACTCCAGTATCCAGGTAGAATTTGGCATTGATCTCAACAAAGAAGATGTAGCTAGCATCCCATTTGAGATTATGGCCTTAGTTTTAGGTCATTTAAATAACTACAATAGAAGTTATGAATTTCTAATTAATAATGCATGAATTTTCCTCAACAGTCACACCTCTACGTGATGGTTGGTAACCATGGGCTCAGAACCTTAGGTTCTGGTGCGAATTAGGTTTCCACCTCAACAGAAGAGTTCGGGTAAGGGCCCCAAACTTTCTAATGGACTTGATTTCAGCCCATTTGGTTGACTATGGGCCAAGATGTCCTTATTTCAACAGAGGATAGTGTTTTATGTAACTATTTCGACCTATTATCATAAACTCCCACTTATCCCTTATTAGGCCTATTTTCCAGAAGTTATAATCTTCACCCAAGTTGTTCTTTACCCAAAGGCTGTCACATGGGATTTGGTTTCACCTAATTCTGACTTTCCAAGGTTGAGTTATGAAATTCCCTAAAGATCCCCTAATATTCCGTTTAGATTTCTAGTTCATTGTGTTAATAGGCCTGAATTGTACCCAATTGGGCCAGTGCCCAATTGGGGGTCCTAACAGAACAACCATAACCAGCAAGCATATCCGCAAACTGGTTGGCTTCCCTATACACATGAGAAATAGAAACCTGTAAATGCTCAGGCTTTACAGCCACATCATGCATGATATAAGACAGACGCCATGGACATGAGAACCGACGATGCACGATCTGCGCTAATAAAAGAGAATTAGTCTCAACCGCCATAGATCTGAACCCTCTGTCACAGCGTATAGATAAACCATCCCTAAGAGCTAAAGCCTCTGCATCAAGGCTGGAGGAAACATGTGGATTGGCAGCAGCAAAAGCAAAGACAATCTGACCATCAGAGTCCCGAGCAATCCCCCCCCACCCGCGGCGTCGGTATTGCGTTTGAAGGCACCATCCACGTTGAGCTTCAGCCTGCCCGGACGGGGAGCTAGCTAGCGAACCATCCTCGGAGGAGCCAACTGTGCCACATCAATGTAGATGGCCCAAGTAGCGAGCAATTGACATTGCCTCAAGGAGAGATCCCTCCCTTTAAACTGAAACAAACGTGCAATTGAGCGAACAACAAGCATGGCCCTGCATAGGATCTGCCGAGAGTGCATGGGCTGATCATGGAAAGGGGCCCTATTACACCCACACTAAATCTTTCAAAGAATAGCCATAAAGATAAATCTGGAGATGCTCCCAACCAGAGTACTAAGGTGCAAACCTGCCAAATAATCAAAGACTCCAGAGGCTGCCGCCGTAGTTGACATGTTGTTGAAATGCAAGAAATCGAATAGGGCTGACCACACGTCATTGGCGACCCTACTATGAAAGAACAAGTGCATGCAACTCTCAACTTGATGAGATGGGCATTAGTTACATTTAGAGCATAATGGGACATCACAAGCCATAATAGAATCATCGGCTGGGAGGCAACCAAGAACCAACTGCCAAAGAAGCACCAACCACTTGATAGGGACGTGTGGACTCCACAATAGAGACCATCGAGGAGAGGCCGCGGGTAATAAAATGCAGCGAACAGACTTGGAGGTAAATATACGATAAGTGTTAGGGGTCCAAATCCACTTGTCTTCACTGTTGGCTGATGACATAATATGAGTGAACCATCCAGGAGGGCAATAGCAACGAGCAGCCACAAGGTGTTCACTTGAGGGATCAGAAAAAACCTACAAGACAGAAGAGCTTTTTTTCGACATGTTGGACCATATGTGGGGGGGGGGGAAAGTACTTTAAAGGAACTGACCCAGCCCAGACATCCATCCAAAAGCTGACACAAGCATCATCCATTGAAACCATTACCCTATGATTAACATGAATCAATTTAGTGGCATGCTGCCATAAAAAGTCTATCTGCCGCAAGCATATGATGTAACGAGGCGTCAGAGAAGTGCTCAGTGCTAAGGTGCTTCGCCCTGAAGAATCTAGCCCAAAGAGACTGAGTAGTGATGGCTCTCCATAGTAGCTTAGTCCTCATAGAAATCTGCATAAGATGGAGGTTAAGAACCCCCAAACCCCCATACTCCTTGGGTCGGGAGATGGTATCCCAAGACTTCCAATGTTTCTTAGGCTATCCCTCATATGAACCCCAAAAGAAATTAGCCAATAACCTGTGGAAGGACTTGAGAATATACTTAGGAATGGATATAGAGGACATGTGTAAATGGGAAAAGCTGTGAGAACGTGGCGAATAAGAATGAGACGTCCACCGGCAGACAGAAAACCAGATTTCAAGGACTGCAGTTTGGCCGCCGTTTTGGATAGAATGTGAGAGACGTAAATGGGCTTATGGCACCCAGAAAAGAGAGAAACACCCAAATATTTTATCGGGAGATCAGCCTTCATGAAACCCGTGGTTTCAACAATGGTCGTGCTGAGAGAAGCCAGAGCACCATGCGGGACAATAAAAGAACTCTTCGCGGTATTGATAAGCTGGCCTGAAGCAGTCTCATATTTCTTGAGGAATCAGATGAGATTTCTAAGATGACTCACCGACCCATTAGAGAAAATAAGGGTATTATCAGCAAAGAGGTGGTGAGAAATGACCGGGCATCTAGAAAGGGTTTGAAAACAACCCCCTCTACTGTGAAGAAACAATGCGGACAGACCACGGCTGAGAGCTTCCTCTGCAAGGATAAAAAGTGCTGGGGCAATGGGATCACCTTGGCGAAGACCCCTGCTAGACTTGAAGAAACCATGAATCTTCCCATTGAGTAGCACAGAGAACCAACAATTTGATAGCAGCAGTTCAATAAGAGAAATCACCGATAGATAGAACCCGAACTTGCAAAGGACAACAAACATAAAGTCCCATTCCATACAGTCATAAGCCTTAGCCATGTCAAGCTTGAAGATTACATTCCGGCCTCTACATTGCTTACCAAGATATTGGACCATCTCCCGTGCCAAGAAGACATTCTAAATGATGAAGCGACTCTTCACAAAAGCACCTTGTTCCTCCGATATCAAGAGAGGAAGGACACGGGCCAGCCGATCACTCAGAACACGGGAGATGACTTTATAGAAATAGTTGCAAAGACTGATAGGTCGGAAATCAGCACAAGTGTTGGGCTTATCAATCTTGGGGACTAAGGCAATGAGCCAGGAAGTGAAGTCACAAGGGAGGCCATGGCCACAAAAAAGGCCTGGACAGCCAAACACACATCCCCCTCAATGAAATCCCAGCAAGTTTGGAAAAGGTGGCTTATAAATCCATCCGAGCCAGGGGCGCTATCAGGAGACATGCTAAAAACAACATTTTTGATTTCTTCACGAGTGGGCACCGCACAAAGCATAGCATTATGATCATCCTGCAGCACATGAGGGATGGAGGCCAAAACCTCAGGATGAATACGATGCGGCGACGAAGAGAAGGCATATGAGAAGTGGGACACAAACATGTTGTTGTGTAGGAATGGCTGATCTAGAGGGGAGGGGTGAATAGATCTGCCCCCTTTTTTCGATATAAAACTACGGAATATAAAGACCTTCACACAAAGCAAGAAACTCGCACGGTAGATGCAATGAAGAGTATGTAAACTGGCCTAAGCAAGCATCTAGCGAAGAACAATCACACATGCAAACCACAGACACGCAGGTTTTAAGGTGGTTTGGACTCTATCTAGAGTCCTACGTCCACGAATGAGGCTTCCCTAGTGCAACTGCACTAAACCACTGAAACACAGCTTAAAGGCGCACAAGGCCAGACCACAGATCAGAGCACAACCTCTGTCTATCTTCCTACTACAACCGGTAGGGATGGATCACCATAGATCAAAGAATAACCTCTATCTGTCTTCCTACTACAATCGGTAGGGACGGTTCACAGTTTAAATAGAGAGATGTTCAAAGTGAAAAAGATAACAAAACACAAAACTCAGACAGGATGTGGGAAACTCAAACGAGATGAAAATGCCCCTATATGAAATCTGGAGGGCACTCTTGGCTGCTCCCAGATTAGCTGCTTCCTTGGAGAGTAGCTTCTCCTTTGCCATAGGAAGCTGGAGACAGAGCTTCTTCTCCTTGCAGAATGAAGAAGAGTGAAGGTGCAGATGTCCTCCTGCTTCAGGTCTTCACATGGATGGATGTGCTCTTCTTCTCTTCTATCTCCTTCTCTTGGACGAGTTGGGCTTCTATTCGAACCTTCTATGCCGAGCGTGCTCTCCACACTTCTCCTTTTTTAGCTCTCTATCTATCTCTCCTCCTTCAGCTCGTGCTCCCTTGTATATCATATCCCACGTGCAGAAAACTTCCTTTTTGGCATGCAGGGTACAAAGCATGTAGCTCTTGATCTGGTAGCTAGAAATCTGGACCATCCAGATCCATAGGAACTTTTAGATCCTAAGAACAATGGCCACTGATTGGCTCTAAGGTGATAAGGTACATTGCCATCTCATTGGCTGGCAAATCCCCTTCATGCAGTACACGATGGCTTGAGCCTTTTTCCCAAAAGGCAAGGTGCATGCTCGGACAAAAATACTTTCCAGGAGTTCTTTGATTGGTCTAGTTGAAATCATAAAATATTCTCCACAAGAGTTCTTCTGGAAGGGTGTCACATGGCCTAGAAACACGTGCCAATCATGAGTTCGAAGGCATGAAGATCACTTAAGTGTTTCATGTGAGCTTGGCTATTTTTCAACCTTACCAACTCATTTTACACCCTTAATGCCTATTTGTCAGCCTTACTCCTCATTTGTGACCCTTATCCTTCATTCGTCATCCCTGAGGGGATTTTTCATCCGTACCGCTCATGAGCCATCGCCGTTGCTGTTTTCTTCCTGCCTTCAGCCGTCACCTTTGTCCATTTGTTACCGTTGTTGGCCTTTTGTTACTGCTACAAGCCATTTATTACCCTTGCTGAGTATTTGTCACCTACAACGCTCATTTGTCACCCTTGCAAGGTATTCTTCACCATTGTAGAAGCCATTGTGAGCTTGAGGGTCTTGAGCATGTGTAGTGACCCAAGATCCGGATACCAGGAAAGGAACTCGATACCATTCGAATCATGGCCCGCCGCCCACGAGCCGGGGCTCGGAAGGGATAAAAAGGAGTGTGGAGGTACAAGGTAATAGGAAATAAAGCAGGATAATTCAACAATTAACAGAATTAAATAACAACTACAACAGAGTCCAGTCCAACAGAAAGTACAGTCTAAGGCAGGAAACGTACCAAATGCCGAGTGAACACTCGACCTAACGAGCTGGCAACAAAGAACCTGTACACAACTCCCTCGAACCCCGAGGAAGAATTGTCGCACCTGAAAAGCAAGAGTGAGCCTCTTGTCACTGGCTCAGTAGGGGTACCGCGGAACCCCAACCGTAAACAACGGCGGTAACGGAAAGCAGCAACAACAAGAACAACAGTAACAGTAGGAATAGCAAACCGGTGGCCGGTGAAAACTCGGCACTATAGCTACTCCTACTGTACACGAAACACTCCCTGATCTCACTGTCAGGGAATCATCGAACCAACGGGGAAACCTCCGGCTACGCTACCAGAAGAAACATCACGACAACGCTGTCGGGAGCCTAACACTATCTAGGGAAACCCTCGGTGATGCTCACCGGAACCCTAGGCCTCTACCTTGGGAACACACCCAGAAACTGCACACAAAATCATGTCTCACAGACGGGAAGCGAAAACTCAAGTCACAAGAAAACACATGTCACGTGACGAGAGTACTGCCCACCAGAAGCAAAGCCGGATGCATCCACTGACGACTTAGTCCACGCCTCAAGTCTCTCGCTGCGACGCCCCAGGCGGAGACAGAGACACTACAGTAACCAGTACCATGAACAAGGACTAGCTGGGGTCGCGCTCGTCAGTGCGGGTCCAACAGCCCCCAACTAAGTGTGCACACACACACCATCCACTCTAGGTCGGGTCCTCTAGCCGGTTTTCCCCCTAGACGGACTTAGGCTGCACAGGCGAGGGGCCTTACGGAAACTAGCCTAAAACTGTCTCTCTCGGGTAGCCGCTCCACCACTCCCGGGTGGGTCAGCACAAGCGTGCCGTAAGAAGGCTACGACTAGTATGAGGTCACTAAATGTGAACACGGAAAGTCACTCATGCACCCATCATGAGTAACGCGGAGTAACAGGTGGCACGACGCCACCGGACTCTTGACATCCCACTAGATCTACTAAACTCAACGGTCCTTGAGTCACGAGACTCGGGGTCAAGACCGTTACACGTGACGGTACGGCGCCGTCAATCTAGCATAATCCCCAGGTCTGAAACCACGGTGTGATGACTCGCGAGGCAGTTCACGACTGCCGAGACCCTTCCCTCAAAAAGGGAACTCAAGAGACCTCCAGCCCCATGCTGGGAGATTGGACTCGCAGTCCAAGGCCATACACTTGGCCCACTCGGAAACCACTTAACGAAGAAACTCATGATGTGTGGAGAGGGCCCTCCGCACTCAACCAACTCACGACGACTCACTCGAGCACCTCACGGAAACCCAAGCACACACACAGGGTCACCCGGACCCTCCAAACGCACGGGCGCACAAATCGAGGTAACACGGAACCTCCAGAATCACGAAGAATCACCTGGACACCTTGCCCACACATCCGTATCACATACGGACACCTCGGGCAAAGGAACCACAAAACACACGGCCCAGGGACTTCACTGGGCTGGGTGACCACTCACCTGGCCGCCCAAGGGGCTGGGCGGCCAGCTCGATGGCCGCCCAGTCCAAGGCCTAACCAGAGGGCGGCCAGACACCTGGTCACCCTCCCCCCTGGGCGGCCAACCCTGTGGCCGCCCAGTGACCTGGGCGGCCAGGGTCTTGGCCGCCGAGACTTGGGCATGGGCGGCCACTGAAATGGTCACCTCCTGCGTTGCCCGCGAACGGACCGAACCCCGCCGTGGGTTCGGTTCCACACCCCATTCACCCCCAAGTGAACGGGAAAACATGGGGAAATCATCCCCGGACATTCCCACAACCCAAATACGCGATTAAAACTCCGATCGGGCCTCGAATCGGCCGAAAACCGCCGCTCGCCCTAAACATGGAATTTTTCCCCAATGTGAAATAAACCCACTCTCGACCTCACCTCGGCCTATAAAATGCGGGAAAGTGAACTACACTGGTTAGGGAACCATCCCCCTACCTCCACGGAAGATTCGACGCGCCGTGGACGTCGATCCATGAAGAAACACCTCACGAAACCCCGCTGGTGCCCCACGCTCGCGAACTGGCTTCACCACGGCCTTGTCCCTCGATCCTCGACCCATCCTCGCAGTCCTCCTCGCCCGCATCACCCCGCCTCACCCCCACCTCAGTCCGTCAGCCGTCGGAGAGGAGAGAGTGAGAGGAGAGCATGGGAGAAGAGAGAGAGGGAGAGAGTGAGAAATGAGAGGAGAGAGAGGGGTGGGAGGGTTTATATAGGAAAATCTATAAATTCCAAAAAATTCCAAAAATTAGGAAAAATTACCTCCGCGATCCTCAGAAAATGCACAACGCACTGGTACTATCCCGGAGTCGGAGAACGCAACGGTTCACCCTACACGGCGTTGCGTAGGTCCGACAGACAAAAACACGCGTAAACCACAAAACGCGCTCTGGGACCCACGGATCCTGATCTGATAAATATCCAAAAAAGTCTGGGGCATTATAGCCCTCCCCCCTTATAAGAATTTCATCCTCAAAATTCAGGACAAGCACCAATCCTCAAGAGGAGAATGCCAAAATTCACTAACGACGCCGTCAGGGCCCCAGCCAAACCTCGATACTCGTAAAAAACCACGATCCTGAGGGACGCGGCCAGACAAAGATCACGGACAATGCCTCGCTCACAATCCAAGACACATCGATCATCAGAGCAGGCACATGCAAAAGAGTACAGGTCTGGCGTCACCTCAGACAACACGAAAACTAACCACGGCACCGCTGACACCATCATGCTCACCGAGAAAACACACTCCTCGCCACGGGAACCAAACCACCTGTCAACGCTCATGCTCAACGGACCAACCAAACGTCAGATTCACAACCCGCTAACCGAACTCACACCCTACACCAGGGACAACCAATCACTGAGCCTCCACCAGCTCGCACCCAGCAAGCCGTATGCCCTCAGCAACACGGCCAACTCTGCCAGAAGATAAACTTCGACACAGCCCAAATCCCATCCGAAAAAGCACATCACAGAAACGGCCACCAAAGGCCGCGCTTGCACACAGCTCTCGTCATTCTTGATGCTCAACCACCATCGTCTTCTGTCTGTGAAAGACCATCCACTGGTCACCAGACATTTGTCAATGGGGAACCTCCACTGGCCTAGCAGGCACGATCCGACTCATGACAGGCCATCCGCTGACCCACGCACAGACCAACACCACATCCAGACCTATCATCATGCCAACTCTACCCTTTCAGGGGAGTATGACAGAATCAAATGACAAAATCTTCCCTCAGTCTTCACATCACTCGACTCAGACTTACAGGGGAACCATTCCTTGCTGGTCGCACACCAGGGATCACCATTCCGACGCCAACATCCCATCAAGGACTTCCACACACAGGCATCGACCACCATCCTGTCTCATCGAAACCTTCATCTCAATCGCTCCAAATGGACGCCTGCCAATCCCGATTCTGCTCTTATCACAGAGCCACGGGACACAACTTCTTACAATCCACGGCACACTTCTCCAGAACCGACAAGTGCCGCCTGCTACCACAGCAAGCAGGTCGATGACGCCACGACCAATGCATACAGGTCCGCAGACAATACACATCTTACCATGGTCGACAACTCGGTCAACCTGACCAGCCACTCACGGCCACCAACAAGGACCCACAATCTCTCAGAGATAACTTCTCTAGAACACGATCTCATCCGCGAACACAACCTCCAACACAAGAATAGGGTACTCATGCGGCAACCTCGCCAGCATATTTCCCCAACTCTCCACCTGCCAGTGCCATGAACCACAATATCTCGAGCAATGGCACGGCAACAACACGTCTCACACAACCGGAGACAACGCATATCGAGGAACCAATCCTCCACTGCTCTACACTTCCTCAGGAATCCACCCGCAGTAACCAACGCTACGGTCCGCGCACCCTGGTCCACACGCACAGCACCACAATGACAACTCAGGATCCTCCATCTCGACAATCCTTTGCAACTCCGCAGGCTCCGATCCACGACACCTCGAAAAACACAACACCAGCCACGAATTCTCACGAACACCACCCAACTGGCACGCATCCTTATGGAGCAGCGCCAGCACCCTCATGCAAGAAGGGAACGAGCAACGCTTCTCACGGGCAACCACCTTGCCAAAACACAGGATGTGTCTTACACGGACTTCATGGCACACAGAGGGCCAACCAATCCGGACACACGATGCAAGGCGATGAACCTTAGCCAAACGCGATTCTCTCCGATCAAAGGAGAACCCAATCACACCTCCGACCAATGGAAAATATCCACGCTCGACCTAACCTCGAACCTCGCACATGCTGGGAACAGCACCTTCCAGCACCAAGAAAACCTTCACTTCCATCAGGTCAGCTCCTCCGACAACACTCGCCAAGTGTTCCGTCGGACCATGATCACAGCATCTCTCGATGCACCACTGCTGTAATTCCTCAAACTGCAACACGCCATGCCAAGAGCCACAACACGAGCCATAATCGACAACTGTTGACGCTCATCCTCGAGTCCCAAAACTCACCGTGGAACCTTCTCATCTCGAGCCAAATCCAGTGCGAACACCACCCATTCACACACAGAAACATAGGAGCAAGAACTTACTTGGACATCTCTGCCCAATCCTGTCTCAAAATCTGCATAGATAACTGGGACCGACACGTCATTTCTGACGTCACAAAGCATGACAAGAACATCGGCCCGATAATTAGTAACTCAACAGAAAACCTTCTGCTCACCTGAGCATAATTCTCGACCAGAGAACCCGCTCTAACACCTCAAACCACAACCTTAGCACCTTAGGGGCTGGATAAATCTCAAGCTAGAGTGGCCAAACTCTATAACAGCTCCCTCAGAGCACGCTCACGCCCACTTAACGACGAACAGTCCTCGCCAGCTACCTAACCTCACTGTAGATTCCTCGAACGTAGCACCACAACAACGCATGCCTGCCAACAACACTCTGCCCAATGCAGCACAATCGGGGCCACCATCGATGAGGGAGAAAGCTCTCAACCTCAATCCTCAGACCCCACGCCGGCACTCCAATGAAATAGCAACCACCTTTACAGTGCCAACGCCACGCACTCAAGCTCTCGCGCGAGAAACCAAGTGGAAAACATGCACAAACCCCTATGCCAGCTGTCGACTGTACTCGACCATATGGACTCTGATCACTGCAATATCTCAAATTTCCATGTACGTCCACAACCACGCTCTGATACGAACTGTAGCGACCCAAGATCCGGATACCGGGAAAGGAACCCGATACCATTCGAATCCTGGCCCGCCGCCCATGAGCTGGGACTCAGAAGGGCTAAAAAGGAGTGTGGATGTACAAGGCAATAGGAAATAAAGCAGGACAATTCAACAATTAACAGAATTAAATAACAACCACAACAGAGTCCAGTCCAACAGAAAGTACAATCTAAGGTAGGAAACATACCAAATGCCGAGTGAACACTCGGCCCGACGAGCTGGCAACTAAGAACCTGCACGTAACGCCCTCGAACCCCGAGGAAGAACCGCCACATCTGAAAAGCAGGGGTGAGCCTCATGTCACTGGCTCAGTAGGGGTCCCGCGAAACCCCAACCGTAAACAACGGCGGTAATGGAAAGTAGCAACAACAAGAACAACAGTAACAGTAGGAACAGCAAACCGGTGGCCGGTGAAAACTCGACACTATAGCTGCTCCTACTGTACATGGAACACTCCCTGAGCTCACTGTCAGGGAATCACTGAACTAACGGGGAAGCCTCCGGCTATGCTACCCGAAGAAACATCATGACAACATTGTTGTGGGCTTAACATCGTCTAGGGAAACCCTCGATGATGCTTACCGGAACCCTAGGCCTCTACCTCGGGAACACACCTAGAAACTGCACACAAAATCACGTCTCATAGACAGGAAGCGAAAACTCAAGTCACAAGAAAACACACGTCATGTGACGGGAGCACTACCCACCAGAGGCAAAGCCGGATGCGTCCACTAACGACTTAGTCCGCATCTCAAGTGTCTCGCTGCGACGCCCCAGGCAGAGATAGAGACACTACAGTAACCAGTACCATGAACAAGGACTAGCTGGGGTCGCGAGGACTCAAAACATGCTCCGAGACTCCCAAAAGTGATCTGAAACCCACGGATCCTGATCCGATAAATATCTGAAAAAATCTGGGGCATTACAGCATGCCTGGGGCGAAGTTGACTGAGGTCAACAAGACTGGATTACTGTAGCTAGGTTGACTTTGATTGGGGTCAGCTTGACTTGAGTCAACTTGAAGTTGAACTTGGCTGGAGTCACTTTGACTGGCATTGACTTTGACTAAAGTCAACATTGACTGAGGTTGCTTTGACCGTAGTCCACTCTCTTTGCAAACAGAGTCAACCTTCTTCTTCTTCTTTATGCTCTTCAGCCTTGCCACTCATTTGTCAGCCATACTTATCTATTTTTCACCCATAGTATGGCATTTGTCTCCTTTAGAACCCTTTTGTTGCCGTCATTCTTTGTATGTTGCCTTCATAGCTTCAGCGTTGACTCCAAACACCATGGAGTTGACGCAACTTCTTAATTTTCCATGCATTTAAGCCTTGCTACTTATTATTCACCTTTAACGGGCTATTTTTTACTACTATCAGGTATTTGTCGCCCATAACAAGCCATTTGTCACTCTTATCGCTCATTAGGCGTCGCCTTTGAGCAACTCTCAACTCAACGTGACTGGAGTCGACTCCATTGGCAACTAGAGTCGACTGTACTTCAACACTCTTCACACTTTTAGCTCCGCCATCCACATTTAAGTCTTATTAGCTATTTTTCACCTTTGTGGACCTATTTGTCACCCTTAGTCCAGATTTGTCACCCGTATGGACCTATTTGTCACTTATGTTCCGTCAGCTTGCAGGTGGCTCCGAAGTCGACTTGAAAGCCGTTTGAAGTCTACTACAAACAGCATTTTCACTGAAAAATAGCTTAACCTATGTGTTCTGGAGTCAGCTCCAAGCTCGACTCTTCTTCTTGATTTTCATGCAACTGACTTGATTTTGTGCATTTGGCCATTCCTTTGATAAAAAATGATCCCGACTTCACAAAAACTCATGGATATTCATAGATTAACATTATCAAAAACATTTGATAGCATCAAAACATATGAACCTCAAGAATCAAAGCGTATGAAACTCAAACAGCAAAAAATGTATGAAACTCAAGGTTCAAGGACGTATGAAATTCAAGGATCAAAAACACATGAAACTCAATGATGAGTCATAGTGTTGACATCATCAAAACACAGGGACACAACATTCTCCCCCTTTTTGATGATGGCCACATTGTGAGTCATTATGATCAATTTGACGCATATAATTCAATGTTATGCACAAATATGCCTCCATGCATCGCCCACTATGCATCTCCCATATAATGATTCTCAAACTATTCTCCCTTTTTGGCATCAACAACAAGAAAATAGTTTGACAGCATATTTGGAATGTGGAGATGAGTGAATCAAGAACTATGAGCAGAAAAATATAACCAGATTGCAGCAAGAGTCAAGGAAAAGCAAGTAGAGAAGGGTGTCATTGATGCCAAAAGTGGATTAGGGTGAACCTCAGCAGACAACAGTGAAAGTATTGAGCAAGTGCAGGGAAATTCTCAAGATGATACTAATTTCATAAATCAGAAATGACTTATTGTCAGATTCTTCCATTATAGAGGACTTATGATTTGTTCCTTATTGGACTGCATGGTTCAAATCTAATATTTTTCAGAGTTTATCAATGAAGGTTCTTTAAAAAATTCCTGCATTTATTGTTAATAGAAATGAACCAAATTTTCAGATAGAAGCCATGTTTAACCTTTCTTTGTCTACTCTTCCAGACTTAATGACCCCTTCAGGAGTTATCAAAACTAGTATTGAGGTTAAACAAACATGATATTTTCTGATTGAGTTCCTATATTTCAGTAATTTTTTTTTCTTTCAGCTACCACATTTAAGAGCAATTAAGTTCAGTGCACACCTTGTAACTAGAGGATACACGTTGTTTAGACATCAGTATCCCTAAGTACTTAGCATGACTGACTATCATTCTTCAATTTGAACAGAGGTAGCTAAGTTACTTCATGACATATCTCATCGTATTTCATTGATAAGTGAGACATGTTTCTCAGTGAGCTTGTCATTGCTATGCCTTGATTTTCAATAATTTTTTAGCAGAGTTAACATTGGCACTTCATGACACAGTCCACTAAACATCAAGGTCAAGGGACATGGTTTCTCAGTGGATCAATGTCATTGCTCTGTCAAATTTTAACCTTTAGGAATTTTAGATTATCCTTATGTTTAAAAATAATACTCAATTCAGGTATCTCAACCAAAGATGCCATGTTATTAGAATTTGCAAATTTTAGAAAATTTTGTATCCAATGCACAACATTACAAAAGATGGTTAAGGTCTATTAACACAGAACACAGATAATTTCAAGATATTTGTCTTTAAACCCAATGAGTTCATTAAGCTTGAACCAGCTGATTATTTTGGATGATCATAAGATGATATAATATATGATTCCAAAGTTAAAGCGCATTTTGATTTATGATCATGGTACATTGGAATCTTTGAATTTTAGAAAATTCAAGGATGTGGTAGAAGCAATCAGTTGGTGCAACAAGTAGAGGAGAATTGCCTGAAGATGAAGGAGTTACCATAATGGCTGAAAACAGATGTAGCCCAAACTAACTCCCCCTGAGTGTATGCATGCATTTCAAATAAACTTTTGGAATTTTTTGACTCAATTGATATGCAGCTAATCTTAGAACACATGTATGCATGAACAGTTCAAGGTATGCAATTACTCCCCCTATCTGAATGGCCATAATATGCAACACTGACAAATGGTACTAGGCGGAGGTATATCCTCACACATAGTGAATGCTTCCTGATAGGCCTAACCTGCCGTTCTGTAAATCACCATTTTATATACCATGGTCATTCATGAAAATACATTAACAAATGCAGTGTAGTCTAATATGAACAATGGCCTCTCAGATTATTCATGACAATGCATGTTGATATATGCAAACAGAAAAAGCATATGCATGAGATTTTCAATTTTGTTTTGGAAATAAACTTTTCAATGCAGTTCAAAAATAATCAAACTTCCCTTAAAGATGATTACAAAAAAACAAATATGATTGCAGCCAATGTACCAATCACAAAAGACATAGGTATTAAGAGAGTTATCAATAAGCTCAAACCTGATTAAATTGGGGTCTACACAGACCTAACTCTCTTCTTAGAGTTGAAAACCCGTCATTGCACAATGGCTTGGTGAAAATGTTAGTAACTTGATTTTTTGATTCAATGAAGTGCAGTTCAAAGTTTTTCTTCATGACTTCATCTCTAATAAAGTGATGCCTTATGTCGATGTGCTTTGTCCTAGAGTCCAGGACTGGATTTTTTGCAAGATTAATTGCCCTTGTGTTATCACACAAGATCGGGACACACCCAAGATCAACTAAGTAGTCTTGGAGTTGGTGTTTATTCCATAACACTTGAGTGCATAGCAACCTGCAGTGACATATTCTGCCTCTACAGTAGAGATGGCAACCGAGTTATTTCTTGGAGGCCCAAGAGACCAAACATCTGCCTAGAAATTGGCAATATCCACTTGTGCTCTTGCGATCTAGCTTGCATCCAGCGTAGTCCGCATCTGAATAAGAAATGAGAGAAAGCTCACAAGATGACGGATACCACAATCCCAACTCTTGAGTCCCGACAAGGTATCTTAAGATACGCTTGACGGCAGTCAAGTGGGATTCTCTAGGACTAGCCTGAAAACGAGCACATAGGAAAACACTAAACTAGATGTCTAGTCTAGATGTAGTTAAATATTGTAATGAACCAATCATACCGCTATAGTTCTTTGCATCCACCAGTTTACCTTTTTCATCCGCATCCAGTGATGTAGTAGTCCCCATAGGAGTTGCAATTGTCTTACAATTTGTCATGTTAAACCTTTTCAGCAGCTCCTTGATATACTTGGCTTGACTTATAAAGCATCCTTCATCAGTTTGATGGACCTGCAAGCTGAGAAAGAATTGAAGCTCCCCATTAAGCTCATTTCAAACTTACTAGTCATAAGAGCAACAAAGTCCTCACACATTTCAGATTTAGTAGAACCAAACACAATGTCATCAACATAGATTTGAACTAACAAGATGTCCTTACCTTGCTCTTTAGTGAAGAGTGTTTGATCTACTTTACCTCTTGTGTAGCCTTTGTTGGTGAGGAAGGAGCTTAGCCTATCATACCAAGCTCTGGGTGCTTGCTTCAAGCCATAAAGTGCCCTGTCCAACTTATACACGTAATCTTCATGATGAGAACATTCAAAGCCAAGTGGCTATTCTACATAAACCTCTTCTTTTATTAGCCCATTTAAAAAAGCACTTTTTACATCCATCTGTTGCAATTTTATTTTGTGTGAACATGCAAAAGCAAGTAAAATCCTAATGGCTTCTAGTCGGGCTACAGGAGCAAAAGATTCTTTAAAGTCTCCTCCAAACTCTTGGTTGTAATCCTGAGCCACCAACCTTGCCTTATTCCTTATTATCTTCCCATCTTCACTAAGTTTGTTCCTAAATACCCATTTGGTTCCTATGATAGATTTTGATGTGGGTCTGGGAACAAGATGCCAAACATTATTTCTTTCAAATTAGTTTAGTTCATCTTGCATGGAATTTATCCAGTTTTCATCTTTTAGAGCTTCTTCAACATTTTTTGATTCAATTTGTGAGACGAGCAAGTTGATCCAGTTCTTCAACTATTCTAAAATGTGATCTTGTTCTAGGTGGATCATGCAGGCAACCAAGGACATTTTCTAAAGGATGATCTTTATGAGTACTAATGTCAGAAGTATTATTACCTTCACCAGTAGCCATGACCCTTGAATTGCTTGATTCCCTTGGGCCATCATTTCCTCTTGTCACTTCATGTGGAAGATCAGGTTTTTCTTTTATATCCAAGAACTCCCCATTGTCATCCTTCCTGCAAGAATTGTCATCATTAGTTTCATCAAATGTGACATAGCGTGATTATTCCACAATTTGATTTTTGAGATGATAAAATCTATAAGCTCTGATACCACGTGTTGTGTAGGAATGGCTGATCTAGAGGGGAGGGGTGAATAGATCTACCCCCTTTTTTTGATATAAAACTATGAAATATAAAGACCTTCACTGATGAGGGCATCACTCACGATTCCCTCTGGCTTGGCACCTCTTTCCCTCCCAGAGGCAGCTAGGGAGCAGCCCTTCGTCTGGATTGGACCTTAGTGCTTACCATTGGGTCATCTTGTTGTTTTCTCCTTGTTACTTGAGTCGTTATCATGTAATTTACCTTTTATTTGAGTCTTGTACCTAGGTTATTAAGTTATTTCCCTAAGTTTAAGTCTCATTAGGCTATGGTGCTCTCTAGTGGGCCTATTTCTTTGGGCTAGGCCCAAGGGCGCACCCCCTCTGCCTTGGTTATCTGTTAGTTTGTTAAAAGTCAGGGTCTTATGTGTAAAAGTGGGTTTCCTATAAATAGGCCCCCAATCCCTCTTTTGAAGGTTAATGAAATATTGAAGAAAATTTGCCAATTGAGTGCTCCTCTCTCTCTCCCACTAGCTCTCTCTCTTCTTCTCTCTCCAGGGGGCGAACCCCACTCTCTCTCTTCCTCCTCCCCTGGGCGAACTAGCCCCTTCACCTCCCCCTCCCCCTGCCACCTCAGCTGCCACCTCATCCTCCACCCCTTCACCTTCCCTAGGCCACTTAATACCCCATCAATTCCCTCCACTTCCCAAGCAACCCTTCACTTCCCCATACACCATTCCCACCTCCAAGGCACCCTTCCCTCTCCCCCAAGCAACCTTCCCACTCCCCACACCCTCATTCATACCCCTTGGGCATTCAAACCCCTCTCCCACCACAACTTGCGCACCAACCCCTCCACCTAGCCTCCACCCTTGCCTTGGCCGACCCATCCCTCCCCTCTCCTAGCTGCGGCCCTCTCACCCTTCCACCCCCTTGGGACCTCCACACTCCCTGCTCCACCCATCTCACCATTCTAAACACCCCTCCCCCATCTACCATCACCACCACCACCCCCCACCATTGCTAACCTCCACTCCCTTAACCTAGCTCCACCACTTTCCCCTTCATTTGGCCTAAGTCTACAGGTGGCAGAAGAAGGTCCGAGTTACAGAAGCCACCACGAGTTCATACGGTGACGTCTGAAGGCGAATCATACATTGCTGGAAAGGGAGTCGAGTCGACTTCGTAGGCGAGGTGATCTCATCCCATTCTGAGTTCGGGGCTGCCTGGGAGAGCCGTTCTTCCCCGACTACGCAGAGCTCCCCTGCAAGTTCCTGAACCTGATTTGAAGCTGTACCACGACAAACGGCGGAGGATTCAGGCCGAGAGTTTTTCATCAAAGTTCTTCCACGTCCTATCCTCTTCCAGGATCCGGAAGCGGAATCACGTTCAGCATCCGGAGGTCAGAGCTTTCATTTTTCTTCCTCAACTGGACGGGTCTGCCTCCCACAACCTGCAGCGACCTACTGCCACTCATCGGCATCCCCCAGTCCACCCCAACATCAGACGGCTTCCCCACCAGTTTTCCCACAAAGAGGGTTCGGCCAAGGTTCCAAAAACGTCTACGGTTCGATATTTGGTGTCCGGGAGCGCCGGGACAACTTCTGCAAGTCACTGTTCGTGTCAGGTAGCTGTTGCGGCCAGAAGCTGCCACCTTGTTCAAAGTTTGACCCGGACCAGCCACTGCAGCTGAAGAAATCGAGAAAATTCTGAAGCATCGCGGTTCCAGATACAAAGATTTCCCAGCTGGTCTCGGCTTCATCAGAATTCTAGAATGTGATCTACGACCCCCACAGCGACTGGCTGTCAGCCAACACAGCAAGCAGGGAGCTTCCTTTTCGGCTACACCGGCGCATCTTCCGGCGAATCTCCCCCCTCCGCCTGGCCGGATTACCGCCCCTCCCTGCGTGGAGGTAGTGTTTGAGTGTATTTAATTGTCCCCACCCCAAGTTCACCCTCCTGCGCGAGGAGTAGTGATTGTAACCATTTAAAACCAGATTGAAGCTTCACCGGCGCAGTGTGCGGGGAACCACACTTCCCCGCTCGCCCTCGTCTCCGATCGGGGTTGGTTTCTTCAAACCAACAGGTGAGCTCTACCCTTTCTCTTTACTCTTGTTCATTTAATATCTGCAAAACTTATTCGCTGGTTGGTGGAGAGTGCCCGATCCCGGAACCACCACCCTTGTGTGGTCACCGTGGCCTTAGTGAGAGGATTGTCCTAGTGCCCTCAAGGCACCCGGCTGCCCTTGTTTGTGGGCTTCCTATCTTCGGGAGGGATAACCTTAGTGGTGCTGGTCCTCTAGCCAGCCAGGGGCTTTCTCCACTACCTCGGCTCGGCATCATCGAGTCACCGTGGGAAACGGGTGTGTGCGGTGTAACGGCGACTATCAAGTTGCTCCCAAATCTTGTGGTTGTGATTGCGAATTAAGTCCAAGGGATCATTGTCACTTGCTGCATTCCATCATTGTGTCACATCAACTTGGTATCAGAGCAAGTTCTAGACTTGTCTCTACAAGCCTAGGTCCTAGGGTCTTTGCATTTTCATCATCCGTGTGCATGTCCACCCGTAGTGGTACCTTGTACCGAGCCGACCCCTCTACCTCGGTTCCACCATGAATCCCATTCCCCAAGGTTACCCAAGCATCCCTAGGGAGGCTCCCCAAGCTCCAATGGATCGACTTGAGGCTGCCATTCAAGCCCTCTCGGAGAAAATGAGTGGGTTTTCCACCCGCCTAGAGAGACTCGATGAAGCTAGGGCCCCACCTAGGAACCATGCCCAACGGGCACCCCCTCCACGATTTGAACTTGATAGGGAGGACCTTGAGGATGACTTCCACCGTGAGTATGAGAGGCCCCGCCAACCTAGACATTTTGAAAGGCGACCACGGGATGACCCAGATGATTACCTCTTGAGGATGATTAAGGTTGAGGCTCCTAACTTTGATGGGTCACATAATCCACATGTCTACCTAAAATGGGAGAGTGCTATGGACCAATACTTTGGTTGGTACCCTATGACGGAAGATAGGAAAGTTAGGCTCGCGAAAATGCACCTTACCAAACTTGCCAAGACCTATTGGATGAGTGTAGAAACTAGGAAGAGGATTAGGAGGGAAGAACCAATCCATACCTGGGAAGACATGAAGACCCAACTTAGGTTCCAATACCTCCCCAACTCCTACCGTGAGGACCATAACCCGAAGAGCACTCCCACTCCCCCGTTTCCTCCCAGTCAACCCAAGACTTCCCTTAGGACCCCAACTCCACCACCCCAAATGATTCCTATCCCGATCACCACCACCATTCAAACCAAAGTGGCCCCCACTCCACCTAGGCCCATGACGGCCATCACCCAACCTAAAACTCTCCATCAAACTCACACCCCACAAGCTTCCACGGTCCCCACCACTACCCCTCCATCTTCCCCTAAAAGGGACACACCTCCCAAAATCAATCAACCCAATCCTCCTCGACCCACCCATCTTCCACTACCAACCCCAATCCTACCCCAACTTAGGTCTCCACTTCTTCCACTCCCAAACCCAACCCAAGTTCAAGCACCCTCACCACCCCGGGTGCACCATGCCCCAACCTTCATCACCCCATCCACAAAAGACCTTCCATTCCCTTGGAAAGCAAAACCCCCACACCCCAAAAGGATGAGAATGTGATTGAGGAATATGAGGCTTCCCTAGATTGGGAGGAAGAATATGAAGCCCAATGCCAAAGATTGGGTCAAGAAGGCTCCTCTTTATCCAAAGAGACCACAACGAGCCTAACTAGGAACATCCTCCCCCTTGAGTTGCCAGATGACCAACCAAGTCCCCCCACCCACCCTTCCATAAGAACTGTGATTTTAGGGGAACCCCTCATTGAATGGCTTAAGCAAAACCTCCTCCTCCACATCATGCACCCCCCTATGGAGAATCATTACCCAATTTTGCCCACTCCTCCATTCCACACAACCTACCAATCGTTCTCCTCTGTGGGAGCCATGAGGGACTTGATTAAGAGTATACTTTGGCAAATAGAGGTGACAAACATGTGGGCCTTAGAAGCAAGCCACATGGGGTACCTTAGTTTCTCACACCCCTCCATCGGGACCATCACCTCCATTTACACCAAGGGTCCTTGCATGAGTAAACTCCTATTATTTCTACCCGAGCCTAATGAGTCTTACATCACCCCCTTACCCTCCTACAAGGAGCATTGCATCGAGTCCCACCAGGGTCAGGACTTCCACTTCCCTATGTGTGCCAGGGACCCTAGGGCGATCACTTGGATTGAAACCCCCCTCCACGTCACTCACCCTTTAACCCATCTTGATCTGTTTGGCCACTCCCTATGGGCTTCCAAGTACCCATCACTCACCACCCACTCCCTCCTACCCTCACCCACCATGTCAGTCCTAACCCACCCATTCCGAAATTCCGCCCACACTATGAGAGTCAATACCAAGGGTGACATCAACCTAGGAAATAAGGGAGTGACCCATCCCAAGAACCGCTTCGATCCCCATGAGTGGAAACCCCCAAAACTCACAAATGGGACCATCTTGATAGGAAACCATGTATCACAACCTTTCGCATCATGTGGCCAGACTAGTCACATCATTTGTTTCACTCACGCACTAGGACCGATGCATGATAGGTTTACATCTGGATGTCCAGGCCCCCCAAAGTCAGTCATCGTGAAGTCTAAGCATGAAGAAACATTCATGGATGTCCGGGACCCCCGACATCAAACACCCTTTTGCATAATAGGTTCACCTATGGATGTCCCGGTCCTCCTAGGTCCATCAAAGTCTACGTAGCACCATGGCATGCTAGGTCCACTTTTGGTTGTCCATGACCCCCATTATCCACTAGGAGTCAACACCTTAGAGAGTTGCATGAGGATATTTGCAAAAACATCAACAAGAGCAATGAGATTTACAAGAAGTCAGCTGACTCCCACCGCTGCCACCAAGAATTCCAAATAGGTGATTTTGTGATGGTGAGAACTGAGAGGCTATTCCCTGGGAATACATCAAAGTTGAGGTCTCGTGGAGCTGGCCCCTTCCAGGTGCTGAGACGACTTGGCACCAATGCTTATGTGTTAGACCTCCCTGAAGAATACGGAGTAAGTCCCACATTCAATGTGGCTGACCTGGTACCCTACAAGGGCCCCACGGTGACACCCAGTGAGGACATCCAGCCTACTCCACCCCTTGAGAGCGCCCCCACACCCCAGAGTGATCCACCCAACTTGAGAAACCAGCGTGACAAAGTGGAGCAGATATTAGATGAACATGTCACCAACACGAGGAGCAAGGCGTATGAGCGATATCTGGTCAGGTGGAAGGGACGACCACCCTCGGACGATGCTTGGGTGAGCCGGGAGGATCTCCAGCAGCTGGACCCCGATCTTCTAGAGCAGTACCGCAGCAGGGAGGGCCTTTACTCGACAGAGTCGAGCTTTCCACAGCCCGGGAGAATTGATGAGGGCATCACTCACGATTCCCTCTGGCTTGGCACCTCTTTCCCTCCCAGAGGCAGCTAGGGAGCAGCCCTTCGTCTGGATTGGACCTTAGTGCTTACCATTGGGCCATCTTGTTGTTTTCTCCTTGTTACTTGAGTCTTTATCATGTAATTTGCCTTTTATTTGAGTCTTGTACCTAGGTTATTAAGTTATTTCCCTAAGTTTGAGTCTCATTAGGCTATGGTGCTCTCTATTGGGCCTATTTCTTTGGGCTAGGCAAATGGGCGCACCCCCCCTGCCTTGGTTATCTGTTAGTTTGTTAAAAGTCAGGGTCTTATGTGTAAAAGTGGGTTTCCTATAAATAGGGCCCCAATCCCTCTTTTGAAGGTTAATGAAATATTGAAGAAAATTTGCCAATTGAGTGCTCCTCTCTCTCTCCCACTAGCTCTCTCTCTTCTTCTCTCTCCAGGGGGTGAACCCCACTCTCTCTCTTCCTCCTCCCCTGGGCGAACTAGCCCCTTCACCTCCCCCTCCCCCTGCCACCTCAGCTGCCACCTCATCCTCCACCCCTTCACCTTCCCTAGGCCACTTAATACCCCATCAATTCCCTCCACTTCCCAAGCAACCCTTCACTTCCCCATACACCATTCCCACCTCCAAGGCACCCTTCCCTCTCCCCCAAGCAACCTTCCCACTTCCCCACACCCTCATTCATACCCCTTGGGCATTCAAACCCCTCTCCCACCACAACTTGCGCACCAACCCCTCCACCTAGCCTCCACCCTTGCCTTGGCCGACCCATCCCTCCCCTCTCCTAGCTGCGGCCCTCTCACCCTTCCACCCCCTTGGGACCTCCACACTCCCTGCTCCACCCCTCTCACCATTCCTAAACACCCCTCCCCCATCTGCCATCACCACCACCACCCCCCACCATTGCTAACCTCCACTCCCTTAACCTAGCTCCACCACTTTCCCCTTCATTTGGCCTAAGTCTGCAGGTGGCAGAAGAAGGTCCGACTTGCAGAAGCCACCACGAGTTCATACGGCGACGTCTGAAGGCGAATCATACATTGCTGGAAAGGGCGTCGAGTCGACTTCGCAGGCTAGGTGATCTCATCCCATTCCGAGTTCGGGGCTGCTTGGGAGAGCCGTTCTTCCCCGACTGCGCCGGGCTTCCCCTGCCAAGTTCCTGAACCTGATTTGAAGCTGTACCAAGACAAACGGCGAAGGATTCAGGCCGAGAGTTCTTCATCAAAGTTCTTCCACGTCCTATCCTCTTCCTGGATCAGGAAGCAGAATCACGTTCGGCGTCCGGAGGTCAGAGCTTTCGTTTTTCTTCCTCAACTGGACGGGTCTGCCTCCCACAACCTGCAGCGACCTACTGCCACTCATCGGCGTCCCCCAGTCCACCCCGATATCAGACGGCTTCCCCACCAGTTTTCCCACAAAGAGGGTTCGTCCACGGTTCCAACAACTTCGACGGTTCGAGATTTGGTGTCCGGGAGCGGCCGGGAAAACTTCTGCAAGTCACTGTTCATGTCAGGTAGCTGTTGCGGCCAGAATCTGCCACCTTGTTCAAAGCTCGACCCGGACCAGCCACTGCAGCCAAAGAAATCGAGAAAATTCTGAAGCATCCTGGTTCCAGATACGAAGATTTCCCAGTTGGTTTCGACTTCAGAAAAATTCTAGAACGTGATCTATGGCCCCCACAGCGACTGGCTGTCAGTCAACACAGCAAGCAGGGAGCTTCCTTTTCGGCTACACCGGCGCATCTTCCGGCGAACCTCCCTCCCCCGCCTGGCCGGCTTACCACCCCTCCCTGCGTGGAGGTAGTGTTTGAGTGTATTTAATTATCCCCACCCCAAGTTCACCCTCCTGCGCGAGGAGTAGTGATTGTAACCATTTAAAATCGGATTGAAGCTTCACCGGCGCAGTGTGCGGGGAACCACACTTCCCCGCTCGCCCTCGTCTCCGATCAGGGTTGGTTTCTTCAAACCAACCAGGTGAGCTCTACCCTTGCTCTTTACTCTTGTTCATTTAATATCTACAAAACTTATTCGCTGGTTGGTGGAGAGTGCCCGATCCCGGAACCACCACCCTTGTGTGGTCACCGTGGCCTTAGTGAGAGGAGTGTCCTAGTGCCCCCAAGGCACCCGGCTGCCCTTGTTTGTGGGCTTCCTATCTTCGGAGGGATATCTTAGTGGTGCTGGTCCTCTAGCCAGCCAGGGGCTTTCTCCACTACCTCGGCTCGGCATCATCGAGTCACCGTGGGAAACGGGTGTGTGCGGTGTAACGGCGACTCTCAAGTTGCTCCCAAATCTTGTGATTGTTATTGCGAATTAAGTCCAAGGGATCATTGTCGTTTGCTTCCTTTGCATCATTGTGTCACATCATTCACACAAAGCAAGAACCTCACACGGTAGATGCAATGAAGAGTATGTAAACCGGCCTAAGCAGGCATCTAGCGAAGAACAGTCACACATGCAAACCACAGACACAAAGGTTTTAAGGTGTTTCAGACTCTACCTAGAGTCCTTCGTCCACCCCTCAGAAAATATTCTCCACAAGAGTTCTTCTGGAAGGGTGCCACATGGCCTAGAAACACGTGCCAGTCACGAGTTCGAAGGCATGAAGATCACTTAAGTGTTTCATGTGAGCTTGGCTACTTTTCAGCCTTACCAACTCATTTTACACCCTTAATGCCTATTTGTCAGCCTTACTCCTCATTTGTCACCCTTATCCTTCATTCGTCACCCCTGAGGGGTATTTTTCACCCGTACCGCTCATGAGCCGTTGTCGTTGCTATTTTCTTCCTACCTTCAGCCGTCGCCTTTGTCCATTTGTTACTGTTGTTGGCCTTTTGTCACTACTGCGAGCCATTTGTTACCCTTGCTGAGTTTTTGTCACCTGTAGCGCTCATTTGTCACCCTTGCAAGGTATTCTTCACCGTTGTAGAAGCCATTATGAGCTTGAGGGTCTTGAGCATGCCTGGTGCGAAGTTGACTGAGGTTAACAAGACTAGATTACTGTAGCTAGGTTGAGTTTGACTGGGGTAAGCTTGACTTGAGTCAACTTGAAGTTGAACTTGGTTGGAGTCACTTTGACTGACGTTGACATTGACTAAAGTCAATATTGACCGAGGTTGCTTTGACCGTAGTCCACTCTCTTTGCAAACATAGTCAACCTTCTTCTTCTTCTTCTTCTTCATGCTCTTCAGCCTTGCCACTCATTTGTCAGCCATACTTATCTATTTTTCACCCTTAGCATGGCATTTGTCTCCTTTAAAACCGTTTTGTTGCCTTCATTCTTTGTATGTTGCCTTTATAGCTTCAGCGTCGACTCCAAACACCATGGAGTTGATGTAACTTCTTAATTTTCCATGCATTTTAGCCTTGCAGCCTATTATTCACTCGTTAGGCGTCGCCTTTGAGTAGCTCTCAGCTCAACTTGACTAGAGTCGACTCTGCTTCAACACTCTTCACACTTTTAGGTCCGCCGTCCATGTTTAAGTCTTATTAGCTATTTTTCACCTTTCTGGACCTATTTGTCACCCTTAGTCCATATTTGTCACCCGTATAGACCTATTTGTCACTTCTATTCTGTCAACTTGCGGGTGGCTCCGAAGTCAACTTGAAAGCCGTTTGAAGTTGACTTCAAAAAGCATTTTCACTGAAAAATAGCTTAACCTGTGTGTTATGGAGTCGGCTCCAAGCTCGACTCTTCTTTTTGATTTTCATGCAATTGACTTGATTTTGTGCATTTTGCCATTCCTTTAATCAAAAATGATCCTGACTTCACAAAAACTCATGGATATTCATGGATTAACATTATCAAAAATATTTGACAGCATCAAAACATATGAACCTCAAGAATCAAAACGTATGAAACTCAAAGAGGAGAAAACGTATGAAACTCAAGGTTCAAGGACGTATGAAATTCAAGGATCAAAAACACATGAAACTCAATGATGAGTCATAGTGTTGACATCATCAAAACACAGGGACACAACATAGGTCAGCAATGCCATACTCCCTCTCCACTAATGTACCATCATCATTACATATCTCAGATATAGTGGCACGCCTCCGTTGAGATATTGCATATGCATGAAAGAATTTAGTGTTTCTGTCATCTTCTTTGAGCCATTTGATCCTGGATTTTTGCCTCCAGAACATCTCATCTTGAATGTGTATCCGGTCAAGATCACCTTTGGTAGACAAGAAGGCGGAAAGATTGACATTAGAAGGGCTATTATCAAAGGTCTCTTGAGCAGTAGAAAAAGAGTCCTCAGTGGCCTGCACATTAGCAAAAACATCTTGAAATATGTTCTTGCTCCATCCTCTGAAAAACTCCTTCATGTGCTTCAACTTGAATGCCATGGCCAGTAGGGGGAAGGAGGAAGCAGGAGCAGCAGCCCAAGCCGTGCGAGAATCCTGAAGGAACTGCTCATGCGTAGTCCACATTTGCTGGAAACAAAATCTAGATGGAGGTCTTTGGAAACCAGAGCAAATCAAGACAAGTACTGGGTTGTGATCACTGCATGCCCGGGAAAGGTGTTGCACAGAAATCATAGGGCAAGACACGGTCCATTCACCATTGAAGATAACTCTATTAAGTGTAGCCCAAATGCCAATTACCCGCTGGCCTTTATACCAAGTGAATTTGCTGCCATGGAAGCCAGCATCCTCCAGACCCGAATCAGAAATGCAGGCTTGGAAATCAGCCATGGAAAGAAAGTAGGCTTGCCTGCCCCCCTTGTCCAGAGGATCAAGAATACTGTTAAAGTCACCACCAACAAGCCAGGGGCCGTCACAAGAAGCTGAGAAATCAACTAAATGATCCCACAGGATGTGGCGCTCAGCCAAAGAACAACTTGCATGAATAATGGAAATAAAGAACCTGTTGGCTAGCACAGAACTAATAGAGATAGTAACATGTTGATCAGATCTAGAAATCATGGAAATGTCGAATGGCTGCCGCTAGAAGACCCAAATACGAGCCTTTGCAAAATTATTAGCCAGACACGAGGCCATACATAGCTTTTTTCTATACCTCTCAATCATAGAGTAGTGAAGCTTGGGTTCAATGACAATAATAAAGGATAAATCATACTTCCGAATAAGGAGGTTCAACCTACTAATCGATTGGGCATTACGAATGCCCTAAACATTCCAGATAAGGGCCTTCATTTGTCAGGAAGTTGGGGGAAGTTGGCTAAGGTTCTCCTATGCAACCCGTTGCATGTCTTAATACCATCAACCTTTTTAGGAACATGATGATCCTTACCAACAAAATTGGTATGAGCTTTAGTGAAATTATCAACATGAGAAGTCGGTTCCATGCCCGGCACAGCAAGAACTTGATAGATCAGAGGAAAGGATAAAGAGCCGCCAACTGAGGAGGAGGAAGATCTCTCGCTTGAAGTCATTTTCTCGCCAGCTTTAGAAGAGCAATGAGTCATAGGAGCTAAGGAATGCTGCCCCACGCCCGTCGCTGAGGGCAAGCCATCACAGGAGGCATCCTCCCCAACATATGCTACAGCAGCATCAGCAGCCACAAAGGAATGAACACCGGCCCCAATCTGACCGACCCCAGGGTAATCACCGCCCCCATTAGACTGATAACCAACAGTCAAAACTTCAGCAACCACCAAGGGAACAATAATCACTTGCACATTAGTCCCAAGCTGACCAGAAGCAGAAATAATAGCAGACTTGCCCTCCAAAGGAGCATTCTCACGAGCAGGTGCCAGATTTTCTTCATCCACATGCACACTAGCCCCATGCTAGCCAGAAGCTAGAACATCACCATTCTCACGAGCAGGTGACAGGTTAGAGCTTGTGCAACCAACGACGGGCTCCGGCATAGGGCCGACCATGCCACAGCACCACCAACATTTTGCACTTCCATAGCAGATGTCCTCACAGCCTCAACATCAATAGAAACTGAGATGTTATCAGTAGGTTGCCTTTGTGGGGCAACGTCTTTCTTAGTGGGGTGCCATATTTTCCTAACAACAGCCTGAACGGGGTCAGGGGTTTGGCCAGAAGGACGGCCTTTATCAGCCATTTTCTTGCACTTAGATGCCAGGTGACCCAAATGCCTGCAGGCAGAGCTTAACATGGGCGGGTCCGGGTACACCAGCTGCTGCCAATAGCCACCAGCCCTGATGCCTAGCCAGATATGGTCAGGCAATTTTTTGGAGACATAAAGTTGCACACAAACACGAGCAGCATGAGTCCTAGTCATACACAACGTGTTCCTATCAACATTAAGAACAAGACCAATGCTCCCAGCAATGGAACATATCATGGCATCATTATAGAAAGTAGCTGGGAGGCCAGGCATCTCCAGCCACACAGGAACAAATGGGCAGTCCTCATCAGGAGAAAACTCCAAGGTCCATTGAAAGAACCAAAATAACTTGCCCCGAACATAGAGAGACTCCTTGTGCAAAACCTGCAAATAATCCTCCTTGTTCTGAAACCTGAGAAGCAAATGACGCCCATCAATGGCACTGAGAATGAAATCTTGCTTGAACTTGAAGCGCTGCACCAGATGGGATCTGATCTCCTAGAAGGGCGGCCTACCCTGCGGAGTCTTGGCGATGATGGCATGCTCCAGAAGTTTACAGGACAACCTAATCTCTTCCATGGTGAAGAAAGTAGTCGGTTCCCCGGAGTCAGTGGAGGCAGGACCATGGGCAACCAGAGGCAGGGCCCACGGTGAGAGGGTCTGCAGCACCACCTGAGCAAAGGAGGGAGGCACAGCAACAGGGGGCAAAGGCGTGGCCTACACCCCAGCATGAGGGCCATCACACACAGCATTAATAACAGCTACGACACTGCAACAGACCATGGATGAGAGGGCAGACGGGCCGATTCCACAGTAGTAATGAGGGCCAAAGCCCTAAGGCTAGGGCCTGTTGAAGAAAGAGGAACACCACCATGCCAAGGCACCACCACAGTAGGAGGGAGGCTTGAGGCCGGCGGAGGAGACACATGTCGGAGAGGATGAGGGGGAGGCGCAAGGCCTCCCCCCAGGCCAGCCATGGCTGCAAGGGAGGAGCAGGGCGCGTACAACCCTAGGAGTAAAAGGAAGGCTCTGTCTGAGATCTTTTTCTATCTCTCCGTGTGTTCTTTAGATGCTCTCCATCTTCTCTCTATTCTCCTCTCTTTTCTCTGATTCCCCTTCTGTTCCAAGGAGGGAGATTTATATAGGCACATGGCAGCTTGATACGGCGGCACGATGGGGAGGGATGACCCGGCGGCAGGAAGCGCGCCTGGCTGTCGGATAAGGGGTGGCCATTGGGTCCCCATGGCCCTTGGCCCATTTGCTTCCTCTTAAGTCCATTCGAATCCTACTTTGGCCCATTTAATCTCTTTAGGCTCATTTTATCATGACTGCACCTACGGTTACTAATGGGTTTTTCTCCTTCATTTTAGCTTTGTTTCTTAGGAAAGCAAGAGTACAACGCGAGGCCCTCGCTATCTGACCGGCTGGAAGGTGAGGAGGTGTAATCCACGTAAGTTCCTGCATCCCTTCTTACGTGCGATCACGTTGTGGCGGTCTTCTTCGGCCACGTCTTTCATCATCTTTTCCAAGGTACGCAGTAGGTATTTCACTCCTTACAGCATCCTTTTCCTACTGCTAATCCTTGGTGGCGATCACGGTTCGTTTCTATATCTTCATCGCCCCTTCCCCTTTACATGTTATTCCATGTTTATGCATATTGTTCTATAGTTCAGGGAATGATATAAATATCTACAACTCTACTTTTTTGGCGATCACGGTGGGACGCCTAGTGCCCATCACATTGTTCTTATTTTCCTATGATTGTTGTGTGTGTGTTGCTGATTTAGATAGCATTCTCGGTGTTTTCCATTCCATTCTGTCAATTTCCAAGTTCTGGGATCAGAAGGCGGTCTCCAAGAGACCACTACCTTCAGAAGGCGGTCTCCAGGAGACCACCTTCTGTTTCTGGCAGGCCTAGGGGCAGACACTCAGGTGGGTTATTCGTTGATGGTTTGACCTAGCTTTCGGGGTCTGATCGTGCCTTTTTATGGTCATGCATTGTTGTCCTTTATATTATCCTAGTTTCCCCACGTTATTTGCATTCATTCTATTGTGTTTTTAAATTTTAATATTGCCTTGATTTCTCAATTTTAGGTTAGAAATCTGCATGCACTCCAGTGCGCATAGGGCCATGCATTGCATTATTTTAGTTGCAATCCTACCATAGTAAGTGATCCTCTCGGCTTCATATTCCTTGGAGTCGAGTAGGTGATCTTATCCGGGACCTCCGTAAGTCTCCATGAGCCGTGGATTCCCACATAGACGTTGAGCCGATTGTACCTTTCCACCCTTAGGATCTGCATTTGCATATGTGTGAGGGAGTTAAACCTAGATCAACCCAAAGTTTGGACCCTATTCCTTTAGGATACCCATATCTTGAGGGAACTCATGCTTAATTAAAACATTAAAAGGTGAAGTCTCGCGATCAATGCCACCCAAGAGGGGTGTGAATTGGGTGTATACAAACTTTTAACAAAATCTTGCCCAATTCAAACAAGTGTGAATAATAGCAATAATGAATTTCGGATCTATATTAAAATTCTCAGATCTAATAGAATCTATCGCACTCAACTGATCTTAGGTACGATGGTGGAGGTGGGAATCTAGAGATTCTACTCACGTAAGATGTTATCTTCCTGACAAGGTTTGCCTTGTCGATCGGAACCCACCTTTTAATATACCCAAGATCTAATTTGAGAATGATAAATTACACTAGATCTAACTCAAACAATGCAACCAAAATAATCTACGTGTGTGCTGCACAGAATGAGGATAGAAGAAAAGGAACAAACCACACAATAGGCAGCGATTTTTAGGTGGTTCGGATGCAACAACAGTAACATACGTCCACCCCTCACGATCTGTGAGGATTCCCACACTATCTTGTAAGAGATTACAAGATTAAAAACACACACACACGTGAGGAGTTTGGAACTCCCACGAGGGTGCACATGCACCGACGAAGAAATCACACACACACACACACGAATATGCGTAGATCCACACACACACATAAGTGTTTGATATTACAAGAATGCAAGATTAAAGCCCAACAAGAATAGATGGAGAAAGTAGGAAATAAAAGCTAGATTCAAGCTCCCCCTTAGTAAATGAAGGTGATCTTGGATGAAGCCAGCTCCCCAGCTTGATCTGTACTTGAATGGCATGCAGATGGTCTTGTGAACCTTACTCTTGAATGAAGAACTCTTCCACGTATCACTGTTCACGTAGCTACAGTAGCACTCCTCTTTCTCTCCTTGATAACCTCTTTAGCTTGCTTGAGTGATTAGGGTTTTTGACTCTAATGAGAGGTTTTTATAGATCTTGGATGGTCAAGGGACAAGCCAGGGACCATATTCACAATTCATGGCATGAATGGAGGGTTTGGGTTTAAACAAAAGAGAAATTAGACCTCTCTCCGTGCCTGAAATAAAAAGTCAAAATAAGCTGCCTCGGGGCGGGTGGTCGACCGGACGACATGGGGCGGTCAACCGGTCTGTAACAGACTATTGATATTTCATCCCTAAAAATTCCGGTCGACCGGTCTGTAACCTTAGGTCGACCGGACTGTAACAACTCTATTCATTTTTTATTGCTGGAAAAATTGGTCGACCGGCCCTTGTCCGTTGGTCGACCGGACTTTTGAAAACCTGTAAAAATGAGTTGTCAGCCCAGTGAATCATATTCATATGATGAAGGCTTGGATTGAACATATGATGTTATTGATTTAAAGTTCATTCGAACACTTTTTACGTGTTTAGAAATGTATGAATTTTAAAGTAAAATTCAAGAAGGAATTGGACCTTGATTGCGTACGAAGCTCGTACTTAAGCACTAATACATGGCACGTGATAGAGCACATGTCCGAGGTTTTGTTATCATCAAAATCACTTGGATATACTCAACAATCTCCCCCTTTTTGATGATGACAAAACTCCATATATTTAATTATATTGCGTGCCTTTAAGCAATTTTGGAAGTTTGAAATCAATGTGAAATCAATGTGGGAAAGCAGTATTGCATCATCGCCACATGAGGGTTTGAGTTCGCTTGACTCCCACCGGCGGGCCCTCTATCGGCCATGGTGGACCTTGGGGGGCCTCCTGTGCCCCCCTCAACATTGCCCATCTCCTCTTCTATTCCTGACTATCCTCCCACGGTGTTGAAGCCGGCACGTTTGGAATGATCTTTTGCTGAGGTGTTGGCGTCGTCCATGTCTCCGTCGCAAATGCCAGGCACGGTTCACGCCCCTGCTTCCATGGATAGCGGTGAGCCGACAGTCTTCTTTTCTAAGGAGGAGATCTCTTATAGCCTTCTCTCGTTCTCCTTTGCGATTGTGGCTAGAACTCCTCCTGGGAGACCTCCTTTCCCAGAGATCAGAAGCCACTTATCCAACAGGTGTACATTTAAGGAGGATTTCTTGATCAGTGCCCTTGACCCACGCCATCTTCTTCTGAGGTTTCACAACTATGAAGACTACCTGCAACTTCTTCTCAAGGAGTCAATGTATGTGCAAGGTAGGATTTTCAAATTCTTTAAGTGGACGATGGAGTTCTCTCCGAATGCTGACTCCCCGATTCTTCCTATTTGGATCTCCTTTCCTGGACTGCCTATTAATTTCTTTCTGGAGCCCATGCTTCACTCTATTGCCGGAAATATTGGTCATGTATTGAAGATTTATCCATCCACTCTCAATCTATCGAACACTACTGCGGCGAGGGTCTGCATCGAATTGGATATTTCCAAACCACACCCTCCGCGGATATGGATTGAAGTTCCAGGTGGTGGGGCTTGGTAGGATGTTGTGGATGCACTTTCGGGACATTGCTCATTTTTATTAGTTTATTCGTCCTTTTGTTCGTTTGTTCAGTTTATTAGTGCGAGGGCGTGCCAGTCACCTAGGTGACGATTTATGCGGGCTTGAAAGAAGCCCATGGTGCGCTCGATCTGACTAATCAGATGATTGTGTGGTTCGTGTCGGGACTGAGAACCCGTCGTACCATAAAGGCTACGACGTTAATTACATCCCCTCGGAGAGGAGAAAACCCTTGATTAATCACCGAAAAAGGGGGCCCTACGGCCTGAGATTCATAATAACGGAAGTGATAGCCAAAACCTCGTATTGCGTTTAAATAGACCCCGCGTCGGGGTGTAAACGTTCATAGATGCGTGCATGTCGGTCACTGGCGGATCATTTCTTGTTCGGACGGAAGTCCGTGTTTGTAGCGTAAGAGACGGTGACAAACCGTACAAATGTCTGCCGTGAGTACGGCAAGTTTAATACAAGTGCGGGATTAGATCCCGGTATATATATCGGTCACTAACTAAGCATTCATTGTTCAGACGAGAGTCTGCATTTGAAGCATCGAAGGTGAAGACAAAGCCATACGGATGGCCGCCGTAGGTACGGCAAGTTTAATATGAGTGCGGGATTGGATCCTGATAAAGACGGGTCAAATTGATGAACTATTGGCCCGATATGTGTTCGGATCATGACCATGTTGGGGATTCCGAGGTCCACGTCCGATACCATGGGGCATCATTGCTTTTCTCTTCACGCCCAGTCCGGGGAAGCGAATTCTTAAGTGTGAACTCGCCAACGTGCGCCCTCGCACGCGGATCGACCTGCGCGGTCAGATCGCGGGGTTCATTGATTTTGACAGGGGCTATACGGCATGGAGTGCACGATGGAGGCTAATACGGCACGCAAAGGTGAAAGAGATGGCTTAAAATGGCGCGCCCTTAATCCGGTGCGCCCCAAAGTATAAACAGTGTGCCCATTGTAGTTAATCTGGTGTGCTAAGACCGCGTCGATTTAGGGCCCAAGTGGTTGGAATGGATTATGAGTGTAGGGCTAAAATGGCGCGGGGGGGTACCGCGCCAGAAAATGGCTCGCCGGTTTAGGGGCGTGCCAGATTAGAGCAGGCTTGGCTAAAATGAAAGATCGAGTGGTTTTCATGAAACTTTGATGTTAATTAGGAAGATTACAGAGTTTATTCAGGTCCCAAATTCCTAGCAGACATGGCCAGTCCAGACTTATACGAGGTTCCTACTTGAGCATAGTCCAAAATAGACTAAGTGTTCAGTCAAAAATTGGGCAACACCTCCCCATGACCAGAGGGTTGCGGGGGCGAAGCGGAGATAGTCCCACAGCATATGGGGTACACTCCTTAAAGTCGGGAGTGCCAAACGGTGACCAACAGACTTCAACAGAGGGAAACCCCGAGGGCTAGCCTACGAGGGGCACCAACACTCCACGAGTCGAAGATACGATTAAAAGGGACAGATGTTTGCCCAGCAGGGCCATGAATGTTCATCCTTGCTACGGGTTCCTCCGAAGGCCATGCTATGGATAAGCAAGCTTCGAAGCACCCTAGATGAGCAGAAGATGAGAGAGGGAAAGCAAAGATGAAACAAACAACCGTGCTTGCCAAAAGACCTTCTATTTATTCATCCACCAAAGAAGGGAGAAAGGGGTTTTAATAAAAGGATATTCATCTCAGAATGAGACAGAATACATTGCAGGGGGAGGAAGAAGATACGTTGATGGAGGAGGGGAAGAGAGCACAAGCTACTCCCCCTCTGACTCACCTCTCGCTGGACTCTCTTCTCTCTACCTCTAGCTCTCTTCTCTCTTTTCCTTCTTCTCTATTGGCTACTTCTCTCTCGAGCTCCCGAGAGCTCTCTTCTGGTGGGTGGTAGAAGCCCCTCAACTCCCTTCTACTAGAAGTTCTCTCCCACTTTCTTCTTTTTGTTCTCCAACCGTGCAAGATGCAGGGGAGGGTTCATCTGGGGAAGAAACCTCCCAGAAGCTTCTTCTTTTCTTTCTCCCCGACCAAAGAAGTTGGTAGCAAGCTATTTCTGACTTCCCCGAGCTTGGCCGATCGATAATCGGGAGCTGTCGGGAAACTTCTCTGCTTCACGTAACTCTTGGTCCATCTGTCTGCAGGAAACAAGGGGCCGAAAGCAAGATGGGACGGTTTCGGGTTAAAACGGCGTGACATTGTGCGCGTCGGATTAACAACACAACGAGAATGGCTTGAATAGTAAGGTGTGAATAGTGATATGAATAGTGGCATGAATAGTGATGTGATTAGTGATGCGCGCCGATTTAAGTGGCTATGAAGGGAGCGCGCTGTATTAACATCCAAAGAGGAAGGAGCGTGTCGGTTTAAGGGGCACGCCGGTTTAGGTGATGGCCGCGCCCATTTTGGCTTCACCTCAAGGTCTCGGCCATTCAAACGACCGCTTGTATTCCCGAAATGCTGATGTTACAATGCATTGCCTCCGCGGTGTTTGGTTTGAAGCCTTTGAGCCCCGGTTTAGGACTTCTGATGATTTTTAGCACATGTCGAACCCGTGTCTGAACTCTTAGGTTTTCTGTCGATTCGGGATTCGGCACAACCTCTTGGAGGGTTGCGGCCATGTCCTTTGCTTGAGGGGGCTCTATCTTGGATGGCAGGATATCAGGCGCGTGCTCGTCCCGTCCGGAGAGTGCGTAGGGTATATTCGGCCGTCCCGTCTTCGACTTGCTCTCTCGAGTGCCGAGACGTACGCGCCGTATGATCTTCATCATCATTTTTTTACGTCCACAGATGTCAGCTATCCAAAATTGTCAGCTTTTTGTTCTTCTTGTGCCCGAATATGTCACACTTTTTCTGATTACAAATTACTAGGACGCCAGCATAGTTTGATTCAAGCTCCTTATCGCCCTATTCCAAAAATGTGCTGGCAACCGGTTGCAGTGAAAGTGTCTGATGTTATTACTGGTATTATTCAAGAGGAGGTTTTAGTTATGTCTGGTGCTGGAAATGCTCAGGAGGGTACATCTCATAGTTTGAATTCTAACCCAATGGATTCCACTACCGAGTTAAAGGAGCTCCCTGCGACGGTGAGCTTGCCTTCTCCATTAGCATTGAGGCTGGAGACTTCACTTTCAGCATCTCAGCATTTAAAGGATGACCCCGTGAGTGAGATTTTACATTCTACTGTTCCGGACACTGGCATTGGTGTGCAATCGCCTAATAGGGAGCCCCCTTCATTCCAAATAGTTGGTTCGGCTGGTACAATTGCCCCCGTCCCAGAATTACAAAATGTGGATGACCGCAGAGGCTCTAAAGGTAAAGGGAAAATTCAAGATACAAGCAAAGTTGACATAATTCAAGTAGCAGGTAACACTCTAGTGGATGAGATTCAGCGTCGGAGATAGGATATGCTTCTTCTGCTGATATTACTAATGCCAGCATCCTGCTGAAAGGGCAATCAGGAGTTATTACTAGATCGATGACAAGGACTGGATCCGCGGGTACTCTTCCAAACATCTCACAATGACTTTTCTTATTTGGAATATTAAAGCAATTGGGAATGATCTTTCCCTGGGTTGTGCAAAGCTTCTTATCAAAAATCACAATATTAAATGCATTGCTTTATTAGAACCTAAGATTCAGGTTAATTCCTTGAGCAAGACTTGTCGAAAATTGGGAATGGACAAGGCTATAGCCAATGGAGATAATAATGCTCATATATGGGTTATGTGGAAAGACCCGCTGGATTTCTTAGTTGTCTGTCAGGATGAACAACACGTTACCCTCCAACAGATTGCTGGTTTTATTCCGACATTTCATATCACTATCATTTATGCTAAATGCTCCATTGTTGAACGGAGATCCCTTTGGTCTTCTTTAAATAATATTCACCTTCAGATCTCAGGTCCCTGGCTAGTGGCAGGGGATTTTAATTGCATCTTAGACCCTGACGAAAAACTTGGAGGAAATCCACCTTCCCTCACTTCCATGTCTGACTTTAATATTTGTATGAATGATTGTGCTCTCTCAGATACTGGTTTTCAGGGCTCTAAATACACTTGGCATAACAACTAGAGTGGAGATAAGGGCATTTGGGCTAGACTGGACAGGGCTCTCACTAATGCTCCTTGGCAATTAACTTTTCCAGTAACTGTTGAACACTTATCCAGGGAGGCTTCGAACCATGCCCCTATCCTTATCAAACCTTCTTTTGGTTATAAATTGAGAAGCAGGTTCTATTATCAACAAATGTGGTCCACTCATGAAAATTTTCTGAGGGATGTGGAGGTTAATTGGCGTACCAGCCCTCTGGCTTCTTCTGCTATGTCTACCCTGTATTTGAAGCTCAAGCATATGAGAAAAATGCTTCAAGTTTGGAATAAGCAGGTATTTGGAGATATTCACTCAAAGCTTATGGAAGCTGAAGACTGTGTGTTGAAGGCAAAATTCCAATATGATACTCAACCAAACCAGTTCAACTTTGAAATGCTAGAAAATGCAAAATCAGATTTGGCCAACAGATCGGTCCAGCATGAAATTTTCTGGAGACAAAAATCCAGAGTCACTTGGCTTGCAGAAGGTGATCTGAATACCAAATATTTTTATGTGAAGACCATTGCTAATAGGAAAAGAAATGTGATTCCACACCTCAGGAACTCTGCTGGTCTTCTTACATCTGATCATGAGGAAATGAAGAGCATTGTTGCAGGCCATTTCCAGAAAGCTTTCACTTCACAGTATCATCATATTGAAGATATGTTAATTAATAACATTCCTCAGTTAGTCTCCCCTACTGATAATGAAAGATTGTGTGCCATCCCGACTTAATCTGAAGTTCAAGAGGTTGTATTTCAAATGTCTCCTGACAGTGCTCCAGGTCCTGATGGTTTTTCAAGGGCCTTTTTTCAGAAAACATGGAAGATCACTGCAGGTGTGATTACTAATGCTATTCAGGAATTCTTTTCCTCTCAGACTATACTGCCCAGGTTTCTGTCTGCTACTCTTATAGCTCTCATTCCCAAAGTGAGTAATGCTTCTGACATCTCTGATTATCGGCCCATTAGTTTGTGCAATTTCATCTACAAGGTCATGTCAAACTGCTCTGCAACAGATTAGCTTTAATCCTGCCTAATATCATCTCCTTGGAGCAATCAGCATTTGTGAAAGGTAGACTTATTGTGGAGAATATTACCCTGGCCCAGGAAATGATCCATGAATTGGGTAGGAAAACTAGGGGAGGCAATGTGGCTTTTAAATTAGATATGGCCAAGGCCTATGACCGATTAGAGTGAGATTTCCTATATGCAGTATTATCTAAATTTGGCTTTAGTGATCATTTTATCAATCTTATTAATTCCATGATTGGAAATTGCTGGTTCTCTGTCCTCCTGAATGGTGACTCAGTAGGGTTCTTCAAATCCTCAAGGGGTGTTCGTCAAGGTGATCCCATGGCTCCAGCCCTTTTCATAATTACAGAGGAAGCCTTGAGCAGGTCTATTCATAAAGCTCAATCTGAGGGACAGGTGGACTGGTTTGCTGGTCCCCGGAGATGTCCAAACATCTCCCACTTGCTTTTTGCTGATGACACTTTAGTCTTCAGCAAGGCAAATGCTGTTTCTATTAGAAATCTGATGGGTATTCTGAAATCTTATGAAAGAGCTTCTGGATAGTCAATCAATGTCAATAAGAGTGGTTTTTTTGTCCACCCTAAAACAAAGGCTGCTACTATCAAGAGGATTCAAGACATCACAGGCTTCACCCATCACTCTTTCCCTCACAAATACTTGTGCTTCCCTTTGGTCTGTGTCCGGTCGAAAAAAGTTTACTTTGCAGGTATTATATCATCTATTCAGAAGCGGATTAATGGTTGGCATGCCAGCTATCTATCTCAAGGAGCTAGACTCACTCTCCTAAAGCACATTCTTTCATCTACCCCTTTATACTCTCTAGCCTCATCCCCTCTGCATGCTGGAGTCCACCAATTGCTAGACAGGTCATTTGCAAATTTTTTCTGGGGCTCTTCCAAGCATGGGAACAAAAGACATTGGAGATCTTGGAAAGAAATTTGTAAACTTGTTAACTGTGGAGGATTGGGTATTTTATCTCTCAGGCAGATGGAAGCTGCATTCAGGATTAAGATGCTGTGGAAGGCCATGCATTCAAAATCTAGATGGGCTGAGTATTTTAGAGGAAAACATATTTCTGAGGTTGATTTCAAGGAGATGAAAGGCCATGCCAGAAGGAGTTGGTCTCAAGCTAAGATTGCTATTTTGAAGCACAAAAAAGTGGTCGTTGGATATAGTTGTTCTACAAATTTTTGGTTGGACAATTGGATTGGCAATCAGTCCCTGGCTTCTCATATCCCGAGCATTATCATCCCTAACATGAATGCCACTGTCAGTGAAGTTTTACTCACTCCATCTTCAGAAGACATTGCCATTATTGACAATCATTTTCCTAATATGCTTAGCTCTGCCATTTGGCTTACTTCACTCTGTCAGGAAATGGATAAGGCAGTGTGGAGTCTTTCCTCTTCGAGAGAATGTCAAATCTCTTCTATCTATAAACATTCCTACAGAACTGTCTCACAGCAGAACTCTATCCCAGGTGATCAGATTTGGTCTAAATGGATTCCTCCTAAGATTTCTGTCCACTTATGGAATATCTGGAATAACTGTATCCTGACTGACTCTAGAGTGAAATCTCTAGGCATTCCTATTCCATCCAAATGTGTTTGTTGCAAAATTCCGCAAGAGGAGGACATCAACCACCTATTTGTAAAAAGTGATTGGGCTTCAGCTTTATGGTCTACCTTCCACAGATCTGGGTGTCAAATTTGGGGACATTCAGCAAGATCCCTGATTCAGAATGCAGTGGAAAATATTAAAGTTAAATCTCTTTATGGTTTATTCCAGATTGCCATCCTTGCTTGTGGCATGTGGCAACTATGGAATGCTAGGAACTCAGCTTTGCATGAAGGTAAATCCACTGCTCCCCAAAGCATCTACCACAAGGTACTTTCCCAGGTTAAGCAAATTCTGAGCTCTGCTAACCTCAAGGAAGTTCATTCTAATTTCCGCAACACCTTGGCTGGATTTGGTATAAAGGTTGCAGTCAGAAACCCCCCTTGGGTCAAAGTTATTAAATGGGCTTGTTCCCCTTGGCCTCAGATCAAGCTAAACACAGAAGGAGCAAGTAAATCTTCCGGATCCTCTGGTGGTGGTGGTGTCATCAGAGACCACAAAGGAAATATTATTCTGGCTTTCTCCCATTCATATGTGCACTGCAGTAGCCTTGTTGCTGAAGCCCGGGCCTTATTGGATGGAATCAAATATCTTCATACCATTTTTTCTCAGTAGACTGTGGTGGAGTGTGACTCTCTTCTACTAGTGCAAGTTATCCAAAAGAAGGCAGCCTGTCCTTGGGAGATTATCCCTTTTGCTAGAGAGATCTGGAGCTTGTTTCCTCACCATGAGAATATATCTCATATTTTAAGAGAGGCAAATGCTGTAGCTGATTCTCTCGCCAATTTGGCTTGTCATTCTCATTGTAATTCTTTCTTTAATTCGCAGCAGGAGCTTCCCATTTTAGTTAGAGGTACTGCTAGACTAGATAAGCTAGGTATGCCTAGCCTTAGATTGATGTAAATTGTCTTTTTCTTCATTGATCAATAATATACCCCCCTAGGTGTGAAATAGAAAGTGTAGTCCGAATTGGATGCACTTTCCATATCACCACTAGGTAGGGCTTTCTACCAAAAAAAATGTGGGAAAGCAGTTTCAGAACATTTATTTTCATCAATCCAGCTAAAGCAATTCATTCAACCCTCAACCCTTTATTTGCCAAATAGAAAGGAAATGAGAAATGAGAGCCAATCATGTAATGCCAAACACCAAGTGCATTCTTTTCATCAAATCATTTCATTGGTTCAGTACAAGGAACATTTATGCTCGAGAGAATGCAAAACATCTACAAGACACTCATGACACAACCCAAAATGCAAAGACGCACATATGAAATGCAAATACTACAAAATGGGCTACAAGACACTCATGCAAGCATACATCATGCATAACATATATAAACCTAACTAGCTACTTCTCCCCCTTTGGCATCATCAAAACGGGGAGTGGATTACAAAAGAGGTGGACAAAAGTGACACGAAGAGACACAAGGATAGCTACGGAGCAGGGTGATCCGGAGTCCCCTCACCAGCGTCATCGTCAGAGCCATCATCTTCATTGTCGGAGCCATCCTCATCAGCAGGTGGAGGAGGAGGTAGAGGTCGAGGGATACGGGTCTCAATGTCACGCAGAAGGTGCTCAATGTGAAGAAGGGAACGAGTGGTGGTCCGATAAGCACTGGTGGTATCCGTGTAGTCAGTAGCAAGAGAGGCTACGTGGGCAGCAAGGGTATCCATGGTGTGAAAGAAAGTGGTCATACAACCATCCATAGTGGCCATGAAAGTATCAAGCCTCCCAAGAGTTGAGTCAAGGCGGGTTTCCATGCCCGAGATGCACCTATCAAAGCTCTCATAATCCCCCCAGGAAAAATATCCAACACCCTGAGCTAAGGACTCTCCGTGGTAAAACTATGGTGGTGGAGGCACCGCGGGATCCATGTGAGGAGGTGAGGGTGGAAGAGGCTGGTCCTCGGCCTGAACTTGTGCAGGTGCTTCCCCTTGATCTTGCTATTTTTCCTGCTCTTCTTCACTTTCTAATTCATCCCCATAAGTGGGCACATCACGATGGAGCTCACCATCCGGACCCCAACAGTATCCCATATCAGAGATAATCTTGGGGGCATTGTAAATATCATCCTGTCTGACTCGAATGAACTGGTCAGCACCTAAATTTATCCCAGCATAGATGAATACTCCAGTCAACTGGGAAGCATAAGGCAAGGATCTCCTTAACTGGGTACGGCATAAACCTATCAAATTTGTCATGAGCCGACCCATATTGACTAAATTGCCATTCATAGCATGATAAAATAGAAATCGGTGAACCTCAGTCACTTCATTTCTGCTCCTACCTTTTAGATAAATGAGTGAGGTAAACATGTGGTGGAGAACTCGTTGCAGTGGTGGAAAATGATTTGCATTTAATTCAATTAAATCACTCACACCACGTACATAATCACAACTCGTCATGGCAATGAAAGTGGCCTCAACTTCACCATGGCCAAAAGTCATATCGGCACCCCTGGCGGAAACTCCTAAAGCACGTTCAAACAATTCTGGAGTAATGTGAAGCTCAATACCCTAAACTACCGTATACAACTCTTCATTTCTGTCAACCAAATTTCCATAAAATTGTTGCACTATATATGGATAATATCTGGGATATCTGGCGACAAAATCGGTCCAACCCGGTTGAATCTCAAAAACTGCACAAATGTCGGGTAGGATTTCATTCACCTCATTAAAATCGACAAGACAAGGGTCGACAATAGGCCTTGGAGGCAACCAAGGTGCACGAGGAGGTGCCTGAGCCTGCCGTGGTGGAGGAACCGGAGCCTTACGTCTCCGAGCGCTAGATTCCCCTTGGGTAGAATGCCGAGAACTCCTTCTAGGCGACATCTTAGACTAGGAAACCCTTGAAGGGAACGATCTCAACCTTGGGAGAAGGACGGACTAGAGGACACTCTGGAGGCTAGATACAACCTTCTCCACACTTTGGAAATTGAGAATGAGCTGCACGAACGCACGAACCACCGCAGAGATGTCATCCCAAATCCGTGATGAATCCGTCGGATGATGTGCGGATGGACAAAGGATGAGGTTTCAGGGCTTGGAGAGTGGTGGAATGATGTTCTACGGTTAGAAAGATATGTGGGAGAGAGTGGGTGTGAAAGAATGAGTGAATGGAGTGAGAAAAACCCCTTAAAATGGGGTTCGGTCAAGGGTCGGCCGACCCGGTTCACCGCAAACGGTCGACCGGACCGGGGGCGCCGGTCGACCGACGTGGCTGATTTGCCCCTGATCCAAAGGTTTAAAGAATAACCACCATGCCTCCCTTGAAGATGATTTTGAGCTCCATTGTCTTGCTGGCATGTCTTCCCCATCCTTCCCTTTTTTTTGTTTTTCTTTTGTTTTTCCTTTTTTTGTTTCTTTGGGAAGAAATGAAATGGGATGACTTTTGACATGAATCGACCTTAAGAGTTTTTCCGAACCTCCCCCTCAGTGACTGCCTAGAATCTCCAGGTTACTAGTCCACATTTATTTATCAAGGAGTATTGGGCCTTAGAAAGTTTTCAAATTTTTCAAGAAAGGGCATATATATATAAGTACAAGCACACATACAAGGTAATGTCATGCACAAAAATAGAAAAATGCACACAACTTATGCATGATGTATGCATTTAACACAATCTACCCTTCATGCTTCTAATTTTTATTCAACGTAAATGCATCACCCATCCTAGTGTAGACCTAAGTATGTATGCCCTCACCCTTGCACATGCCAAGTTCTCTCCCGATTTTATTGAATTATTCCAGGTTTAAGGGTTTTGTGAAGATGTCTGTCAGTTGATTGTGTGTATCAATAAATTTTAACTCAAAGTCTCCCTTGCCTACATTATCTCTCATAAAATGATGGCGAATGTCAATGTGTTTGGTTCTGGAGTGTTGAATAGGATTTTTAGATAAGTTAATAGCTTGTATTGTCACACAAGATTGGCACAGAACTCACTTCAACATTAAAATCAAGCAATTGATTTTTGATCTAAAGTACTTGGGCTCCACAACTTCCGACGGCTACATATTCAGCCTCGACCGTTGAGAGAGCTACTGAATGTTATTTCTTGGAGGCCCAGGAAACTAGGCATCCACCAAGAAACTGGCAGTACCCACTAGTACTTTTACGATCAACAATGCATCCAGCATAATCAACATCGGTATATGCAATTAAATCAAATGAGCTACCAATTGGAAACCACAACCCAAAGTCTAGTGTGCCAATTAAATACCGAAAAATCTGTTTAACAGCCATTAGATGAGATTCTTTTGGACATGACTGAAAACGAGCACATAGACATACACTGAATTGAATGTCAGGGCGGCATGCTATTAAATACAGTAGTGATCTGATCATATCTCGAAACAGCATAGGATCTACTATTTTACCATTTTCATCTTTATTCAACTTCGTGGTTGTGGCCATCGGAGTTGATATGGGTTTTGCTTCCGCCATCCCGTATTTCTTTAACAGCTCCAGGGTGTACTTGGCTTGGTTTATGAAGATACCTTTGGACGTTTGTTTAACCTTCAATCCAAGAAAAAAGGTTAGTTCACCCATTAAGCTCATCTCAAACTCTCCTTGCATTATTTCTACAAATTCATCACATAAAGTATTATTAGTAGCTCCAAAAATTATGTCATCAACATACACTAGAACTACCAATATATCTTTACCTGATTTTCTCGTGAACAGTGTTTGATGAACCTTACTTCTTTTGAAACCATTTTCAATCAGAAATGATGTGAGCCTTTCATAACATGCCCTTGGTGCTTGCTTCAGCCCGTACAAAGCCTTCTGCAGCTTGTACACATATCATGGATGTTTTGGGTCTTCAAAACCTGGAGGCTGTTCTACAAAAACATCCTCTTTGATGTACCCTTAAAGAAAGGTAGATTTAACATTCATTTGAAATAATTTAAAGTTCAATGAGCAAGCATAAGACAAAAGGATCCGGACTGCTTCTAGTCTAGCAACCGGTGTAAAAGACTCATCAAAATCAATCCCCATCTCCTGGCTATACCCCTTGGCTACAAGCCGGGCCTTATTCCTAACAACCAACCACATGTCATTAAGTTTATTTCTGAAAACCCAACGGGTTCCAATTAGGGGTTGATTTTTAGGACGCGGCACAAGAGTCCACACCTTGTTTCTTTCAAACTGGTGCAGCTCTTCATGCATAGCCTGGATCCAGGATTCATTTTGCAGAGCTTCATGAATATCCTTAGTCTCTTCTTGTGATATTAAGGCCATCAAATCCTCTTCTTCTACTTGCCTTAGTGAAGATCTAGTTCTTACTTCATCTTCAGGATTACCTATGATGTTTTTAGCGGGGTGATCTTTCAGGAATGTGGAAGAATTGGGCAAGTCGAGGTGTTGCACTTGTTGCTCTTGAAGCATTTCAATTGCAGGATCTTCATCCTCTTCACTCTTGCTAGGGATCCCTTCAGTTGGTTCATCCTTGGCCTTGGCATCATTGGAACATCTGGGATCTTCATCTACATCCATAATTTCAATATATTGAATTGTCAGTTTTTAGATTCATCAAAAATCACATGAGGACTTTCCTCAACAACCAAAGTCCTCTTATTAAACAATCGATAGGCTCTAGAGTTAAGTGCATAACCTAGAAATTCCTTTGTCACTTTTCTCATCAAACTTACCAAGGTTGGACTTACCATTGTTCAGGATGAAACATGGGCATCCAAAAGGTTTAAGATGGGAAATATTTGGTTTCTTATCCTTGTAGAGCTCATAAGGAGTTTTCTTTAAAATGGGCATTACCATCGCCCTGTTGATGATGTAACACGCTGTACTTACCACCTCAGCCCAAAAGTATTTTGGTAGAGAATTTTCACTTAACATGATCCGCGCCATATCTATCAATGTTATGTTTTTCCTATCCACTACTCCATTTTGTTAGGACGTTCTTGGTGATGAGAAGTTGTGCGTGTACCCCTGCTCTTCACAAAAATTACTGAACTCATGATTTTCAAATTCACCACCATGATCACTTTGGATGGTAGTGATAAGGTATCCTCTATCATTTTGGATTTTCCTACAAAACACTTCAAATTCCGTCAAGGCATCACTTTTATTGGCTAAAAATAATACCCATGTAAATCTGGAGTAGTCATCAACATAAAAAAATTCAAAAGATTTACCTCCTAGGCTGGATGTCCTAGTAGGGCCAAATAGATCAAGATGCAACAATTCTAGAGGTCGGGAGGTAGAAACAATGTTCTTATTTTTGAAAGAAATGCGTGTTTGCTTGCCTTTTGTGCAAGCCTCACAGATTTTATCACTTTCAAATTTTAATTTTGGCAAACCATTCACCAAGTCATGTTTAGACAACTTGGAGATTACTCCAAAACTAGCATGACCTAGTCTTCGGTGCCATAGTCATGCATTATCATGATTGTTTGCTACCAAGCACACATCATCACCAGAAATATCATCTAGATCAATAGTATAGACATTGTTATTTCTCTTACCGATGAATCTGATTTCATTGGAGGTTTTATTTATGACAAGACAGTGGGTTTCATCAAAAAACATTTTAAAGCCCTTGTCACACAATTGGCTTATGCTCAGCAGGTTGTGATTTAAGCCTTTCACTAAAAGGACATTTTCAATCAAGGTTTCAGAATTCTTGCATATGTTGTCGATCCCAATAATTTTACCTTTATCTTTGCCTCCAAAGGCAACTGACCCTCCATCCTTATCTTACAGTGTATAGAACACCTTCTTGTCCCCTGTCATATGCCTTGAATAGTCGCTATCCAAGTACCATTTGCTCCCCCTGGCTTCAAGACTCAAGAAACAACATTCTCATGTAATTATTTTTGGTACCCAAACGAATTTGGGTCCATAGGAGTTAGTCCAATTCTGCACATGTCTTTTCTTTGTCCAAGCAGCATGATTTCTATGTGAGTTTTGTCTAAACCAACAATGAGTAATAACATGACCAAAATGACCACACTGAAAGCAATTGACATTTGAAGACCTTATTGGGAATTGGCGTTATTTTGGTTGAACATGTATTGGCTTAGACTATGAACATGAAGCACAATCATTTCCTTTTTCATGCACATAGGATGTAGTGATCTTCTGCTCAAAGGATTTTTTGTTTTGGGGAGTATATCACAATCCTTCCTTCTGGAAGTTAACTTTAACTCCCAATAAGTTATCTAAATTTTGTTTACCCTTGACAAACCTAGAGAGGATGAACTACAAGTCAGTTACCTCTTTATTCAAGCTCACATTTTTATTTTCAATTTCTAAAATGGAATATGTCAGAATTTCTTTTTCATTCTTGAGCTGTTCACAAACTTTTTCAATTTCAGATATTTTACATGATAGCTCCTCTTTGGCTTTTTCAAGATCTGAAATCGTTTGAAGCAAAGTTTCTTTTTCTTCTGTTAACTCAAACCATTCTTGTTCCAGTTTCTCAAATTTAACAAAAATATCCTCATGTGATAAATCATCAGTTTTCTTTTTGAGAGTTTTATTTTCAGATCTAATTTTTCCGTATTGTGTATACAATTTTTCATATTCCGACTCCCATTGTTCATTTGAAATGAAATTAGGGTTAGAATTTACCTCTGTTGATTCATCTTCATGTGCCATGAGGCATAGACTTTCCACGAGCTCTTGCAGCTCCTCATCGGACGGTTCGTCCTCTTCGTCGCTCCATGTTGCGGCCATGGCTTTGGGCTTCTTGAACTTGTCCTTCTTGAATTTCCTCTCCAGATCTAGACACTCTCTTCTCATGTGCCCAGGCTTCTTGCATTCGTAACAAATGACAGTATTGGACTTGCTCGGCTCGCCCTTGGTTTAAATGGGCTTCCTTTGCCCCTCTCTGAAGTTACCTTGGAAATTCCTCTTCTTTCTCAAAAATCTCTTTACTTTGCGAGTTATCATGGCCAAGTCCTCTTCTTCATTGCTTCCCTCACTGGATTCTTCTTCTTCAAAGTCATCATCGGATTGTTGAGCTTTCAATCCAATCACTTTCTTCTTCTTCGTATCTTCCTCGGCTGTTCTCTTCATGTTTATCTCATCGGTCATGAGTGACCCTATGAGCTCGTCCCAAGAAAGTGTGGACAAATTTTTTGAATCCTCAATTACTGTGACTTTTGTGTGCCACGCCGACGGAAGTGATCTCAGAACTTTCCTCACAAGATCGAAGTTTGTGTACTCCTTCCCAAGGCTTTTGAGACCATTTGTGATCTCCGTTAATCTCGCGAACATTTCTGAGATGGTTTCTTCATGCTTCATTTTGAACAGCTCATAATCTTTGACAAGGAGGTTTGCCTTGGTCTCCTTGACCTCGGAGGTTCCCTCATATATGAGCCGCAACTTGTCCCACATCTTCTTGGCTGAGCTGCACATGGATACACGAGAAAACTCGTTAGGATGTATAGCACATTGCATGATGTTCATAGCATTAAAATTAACTGTGGATTTTTTAATTTCCTTAGTTGACCATTTATCCTCATCTTCAGAGAGTTTATAAGGACCCTTGTCCACAACCCTCCAGACCTCGTACTCCTGAGCCCTTAGAAAAATATGCATTATATTTTTCCAGTAGGAGTTGTTGACACCCGTTTTATGACCAATAAGTTGGGTCATCTCCTTACTCATATTATATGATGCTCCGAGTTGTTCACTCTTATTTGGGTTATCTTGGTCAATTTGACATTTATTTCATGGGTCATGTCTCCTTGGTTGGGTCTGGTTCCTCATCTCTTTCCGCTGGATGAAGCTTAGCAGATATTCATTTCATTAGCAACTCATTGTTTCTAACAGTCCTTTTCTGGCGCGTTACAGTCCTATAACGCATCCACCTTGGTCCGTTACATCATGCCAGAGTCCTTCAGCCAAAGACTTCTTTCAGTGCTAATCCATTAGCCTATCCGTTGAGTGTGATGATTTATCGTGCGGTCGCTACCTTGGTTGTGACGCGTCTATCCTTGATCGTTACTTTCATTCAGAGTCCTATGTTCGAAAACTTCGCCTGTAATGCCCTGGATCCTTGGTAGGTCTTGCTGGATCTTCATTGGATCTTTCGGATCTGTTTCGGTGAGTTTCGGTTCGCTTTTGTGGCTTCCGAGTTGAGCTTTACGATCCGTGTGGGTTTTTCTCTCGTACTAGTTACGGAACCCTACGGTGAGCTTATTTGTCAGTTCCTCGACTCGTGAATGTTGCAGCGACGATGTACTCTCCGAGCCGGTCGTTTCGGCTATTTTTACATATTTTTATGAATTAGTGCATTTTCGGCGCATTTTACGGATTTTCAGAAATTAGGAAAATTCCTAATTTCCTTTTCATTTACCCCCCCTTCTCTCTCTCCTCACTCTCGCGCTCTCTCCCTCTCTCTTCCCCGTTCTCTCTCATTCTCCCACCTTCTCACCTCCGGCTGCAGACGGAGGGGTCCGTTGGTGAGGTGGCGACGTCAGGGAGCTGCTGAGGCGCGTGACGGAGCGAGGATCGGGATGGTTCTGGCGCGATCCCGAACGGTGGATTCAAAGCCGGTGTTTGAGCTCGCGGCGCAGTTTTCGGCGCGGTTTAGTCCCTTCGGGGCACGGTTTCTTCGGTGGAGGTAGGGAGATGGACCACCACCTTGTTCTGCACGTTTCCTCTGTTTCCGTGCATGATTTGGTGCTCGATCGAGGGAGATCGGGCTGGTTTTGTGAAAATCATAGTTTTTGGGGTTTTTAGGGTTCACCGAAAAATGGCAACCATTCGGGGTGTGGTTAGTGTCCAACTGATCGCTGGGATGTCTGGATCCCATCCATGCTAGTTTCGTGTTGCTCGGTGGTCATTCAAGGCCGGTAGGTGTCACGCCCCGAGCGCGGAAGATACCCGGAGACGCGTGACGAGTTTATATCAATCATGTCAATCAGAGTGGTCGTGTATTCGACACAAAGACATATATGCGTAAAATAGAAAGATAACCCAATCCTTTATTTCATAATGGATAGACTATTACAAATCCAATACTCTGTTTAATAAAAAGAAAAAGAATACATATTTGACTCAAGAAACTATAGAAAAGACTAGATGACACTTGGAGAATCTCTATCACTTTCACTCTTGACCATTCCCATCCGATTGACTTCCATAGTTGTCGGACTTACCTGAAAGTAAAAAGGGACAAACGGAATGAGCGAACGCTCAGTAGGAAATTACATCTCAAGTACTAGCAAGGGGTTTAAGTAATTACATTTTTCATGAATGCAATAAAGCTAGGCATGCTCGCATAAAACGACAAGATAGAGAGAATGTAATATCAAAGAATAAGATGAACTAAATCCTGAACTTTCAACAAGATAACAAGTTTATTCAAGATATTCAAGCAAGTACGTTTAACAAGTCATGTCAAGAACTTTGGCTATCATGTATCAAGCAAGTAAATTACCCTTTTTCGGGCCACGCATTTCATGTCAAGTCAAGTATGATTTCAAGCACAAGATTTATGTGGAATGTCCAATCTAGAAAGTAAAGTACTCGGTATAATGCCAGATACCTTATCATTTTAACTCCCATGGGCACAAGTACTTTCGGGTGCTCCTCCCAGGACCAGATCGGGCCCTATATGCGCAGGCATTTATCATGTGTTTTGACATCCACTTTGTATATATAGCCAATTTTGAATTTCAATAATCAAGCTTGTAGACATGTATGACAACTTTGACAGAATGGAGTCCAAAAATATGACAAAGGACATAGAATGGCGATAATAACGGTATAATCACGATATCGATAAAACTAGGTAGAATATGGTTCCCTTAACTTGGGTACCATGACAAATCAATATGGACATTCTTTATATAGAATTGAGGTCCACATGAACAGTATATCAAAGGTAAGATACCCTCATTCTTATCATAGAATTGAGGTTTACAAGAGTGACATGATATGGCATGATATCATCATCCCATTAAGAATTTCTTATGATATACTCTTTGTACAATCATAAGGGCCAGTATACCATGTTTCTTTAGATTGACATGGCAAAGATCGTGTAATGGGTTTTTAGGGTACAACCAGCTCAGTCGACCTTGAGGGAATCCAAGGTACGAGGAGTCTTACGGAGGTCTCTATGACTAACTCGCTAGTCCAAAGGAACGGAATGTCCAATGGAGAGCTTGTATGTCAATGAGAGTTGAGTGTGATCGATAAAACAATCGTGAAACGTGGGACTATACTCACGGAGTGGAGAATAGTGCCGATATATATATTATATAACATATGAAACCATCGGTTAACAGAAACAGTGGAAAATCAGTTTTACAGTAAAGTAACGACTTAAGCAGAGTCATTTATCAAGTAATTAACGCCTAACAGAAGGGCGTTTACACATGTTTCCATTTTTCAGAATTTCAATATTTCATTAATTTATCTAAAACGCGCCCTGGACAGGGGCGTTTCTTTGAAATGAGACGACTACAGTAGCAGGCGTCTTTTTATTTACAATATTTTTCAGAACATATTTATTTTCAGAAATTATCAAAAACGCGCCCTTGGCAGGGGCGTTAATCATTAAATTCTTATTTTTACAGAATATATTGTTCGGGATTTTAACAGAAACGCGCCCTAGTAAGGGGCGTTTCTTTTGAATTCACGCCCTGTGATGGGGCGTTAACACATGGAAAACGACCTAGTCTAGGTCGTGAATTCAAGAAATACCAGGAATTTACATGATCAGCAAGATTTGCACGATAATCAAGGATAACAACCATATAGTCATGACAGGAAAATTGGCAGGAATTCAGATGCAGTATATTAGATTTGATGTTTCATGTGTATTGACTTTTAACCGTTAACAATTATTGATTTCATGTAATTTCATGGATAATCAGTTCTTAAGATAGGTGATTAACATTTACATGAATTTAACGCCTGTGTACAGGGCGTCAAATATGAAATTGACGACCTGGGCATGGTCGTGTCTTGTAAATTAGCGCCCTTGACAGGGGCGTTACTTTGAAAATATTGCAGTAAACATAAAAAACCGTATGCATGTCATGTCAATATGTATATAAATCTTGTCTTAATTTATTTGGGCTACAGTAACTTGAGAAAACCTACCTTGATAGTTTGATTTGGAAGAAGACTTGAAGATTGATAGGAAGGTGAACTTTGTTGCTTCAACAGCAACCGAATATCCACAGCAGCAAGGCAGTAGGAAAGGGTTTTTATGCTTTAATGGAGGAAGAGTCTGTTTTTGCTGAAGAACTCTTGTTCTTCGGTTCGCCAATTCGCTGCAGTTCCTTCAAGAGAAGAAGAAACATACATTAGTTTCTTCAACTTATCGGAACAGAGGAGATAGGAGAAGAACGTTACCTTGCTTTTCACTTATGCAGTGGCTTTCCTAACCTGTAAGAAGAGAAGGAGATGAAGAACGTTAGTTCTTCATACACTCGAAACAGAAAAAAAAGAATAAGAAGAACAGTTTTGTTCTTCACTTACCGTCGCAGAGGCTCGAATCAAATAGGTTTAGGGTTTGTTCGATCAAGACTATTTATAGGATTTTGGACGTCCTGTTAGGGTTAGTGTTCTAGTGGAAGCAATACTTCCATGATAGAGTCATTACCACCTTTTAACTCTTTCTAATACTTATCCATTACCCTGGATAAGTTTCTGGGTTGAACGGTTCACGAACGGAATTAACGACTTTGGTCAGGTCGTCGATTCTTGAATTGACGACCTGCTTCAGGTCGTTTCTTAATAAGCGCCTTGTGTAAGGGCGTTCCTTATTTTAAAACACGCCCAATATAGAGGCATTTCTTGGCCTTACCATTTTTGACGTTGGAATTTGACGCCGTGTGGTCAGGGCGTCACTTCTTGAATAACGTCTTATCTAGAGGCGTTTATAATTTAAATAGCGCCTTTATCCGAGGCGTTATTTTATATTGTTTTATTTATCTAATTATTTGATTTATTTTTAAAATCTTTATTATTATTAATATTTTATCAGGGTTGCTACACCCTCCCCCACTTAAAAAGAATTTGGTCCCCAAATTCAATTGCATATTATGTATACACGCGGAGAGTGTAGAGTATATACCTCTTAGAATAACTCGGGAAATCGTTTCTTCATAGATTCCTTGGTCTCCCATGTGGCTTCGTGTTCAGTATTCTTATTCCATTGCACCTTAAGCATGGGAATAACCTTATTCCTTAGAGCTCGTATTTCACGATCTAAGATCTTCATAGGCTTCTGTTCATAGGTGAGGTCTTTCTGGATCACCAGATCTCCATGTTCAATAATATGAGATGGATCGTGTACATACTTCTTCAACATAGATAGGTGAAATACATTATGTACCTCGGACAATTGAGGAGGCAACGCGATGCGATAAGCAACCTCGCCAACTCTTTCAAGTACCTCAAATGGTCCGATGAATCTTGGCGTAAGCTTGCCCTTAACACCAAATCTTCGTATGCCACGTCCAGGCGATATTTTAAGAAATACATGATCTCCAACCTGGAATTCAAGATCTCTTCTCCTTGTATCAGCATAAGCCTTTTGTCTCGTCTGAGCAACTTGCAATCTTTCTCTGATTACTTGTATCTTCTCAGTTGTATCCCTTACCATGTCTGGACCTAATAGTTATTTTTCTCCAACTTCGTTCCAGCATAAGGGTGATCGGCAACTCCTTCCATACAAGGCTTCGAAAGGTGCCATTTGGATACTAGCTTGGTAGCTATTATTATATGCAAATTCCACTAGTGGCAAGTGATCATGCCAGTTTTCTCCAAAGTCAATGATGCATGCTCTAAGCATATCTTCAACAACTTGATTAGCTCTCTCGGTCTAACCATCCGTTTGTGGGTGGAAAGTTGTACTAAAGTTAAGCCTTGTTCCCAACGCATGTTGTAATCCCTTCCAAAAATGAGAAGTAAAACGGAGATCTCTGTCAGATACGATTGAGACAGAAATTCCATGTATCCTGACTATTTCCTTGATGTATAGTGTAGCTAGCACATCAATTGACCATCGGCTTTTTATTGGCAAGAAATGCGCCGATTTAGTTAATCGGTCAATGATAACCCAGATTCCATCATGTCCTCCTTTTGATTTAGATAGACCCATGATGAAATCCATACCAATATCCTCCCACTTCTACTTAGGAATATCTAGCGGATGTAGTTTTCCAGCAGGCTTTTGGTGTTCCGCCTTGACCTGTTGGCATGTGAGACAGCGTGATACATAGTCCGCTATTTCTCTTTTCATGTTGGGCCACCAAAAGTTCCTCTTTACATCTTGGTACATTTTGGTTGATCCTGGATGAATAGTGTATCATGATCTGTGAGCTTCATCTAAGATCTTCTTCTTTAATTCTGGACAATCTGGTATACAAGTTCTGTCTTTGAATAATAATCTTCCATCAGAAGTTAGTTGAAAATCAGATTGTCCTTCTAATCTGCCTTTGATTTCCACTAATATAGGATCATCATCCTGAAGTGCTTGTATCTCAGATAATAAATCTGACTGTATGCTTACATGAGATAATGTGACAAATTTGGCTTCCTTGTCCAAGCTTATATTGAGCTCGGAGAATTGTTCTAGCAACCTCCATTCTTGTATCATACAATTGGCTATCATTGCTCTCGGCTTTCGACTAAGGGCATCAGCAACATAATTACCCTTTCCGGGATGGTATTGTATATTGAAATCGAAGTCCTTGAGATATTCTAGCCAGCGTCTTTGTCTCATGTTTAGCTCCTTTTGTGAAAATAGATATTTGAGACTTTTGTGATCGGAGTATACAGTAAACTGCACTCCATATAAGTAGTGTCTCCATATCTTTAGGGCAAATACCACCGCGGCCAGTTCTAAGTCATGGACGGGGTAATTCTCCTCATGCTTCTTCAGTTGACGTGAAGAGTATGCTATGACCTTTCCTTGTTGCATTAGGACACATCCGAGGCCAATGCCAGAAGCATCTGTGTAGACCTCGAATTTCTCTCCTTCTATTGGTAGAGCTAAGACCGGAGCTGTAGTGAGATGATCCTTGAGAGTTTGGAAGCTTCTTTCACATTCCTCACTCCATTCATATCGGATCTCCTTGCGAGTTAACCTTGTAAGGGGCACGGCGATCTTGGAGAAGTCTTTGATGAATCGCCGATAATATCCTGCAAGGCCTAAGAAACTTCTGATCTCGCTAGCATTGGTTGGTTTTTCCCAGTTTCTAACAGCTTCGACCTTTGACGGATCTACTGATAATCCATCTTTGAAATCACATGTCCTAGAAAAGCCACTTCTTCAAGCCAGAATTCACACTTGCTGAGTTTTGCATATAATTGATTTGTCCTCAAGACTTGCAATGCAATCCTCAAATGCTTTTCATGTTCTTCCTTAGTCTTGGAATATATCAATATATCATCAATGAAGACTACTATGAATTGATCCAAGTAAGGCCTGAATATGCTATTCATTAACTGCATAAAGGCAGCAGGGGCATTTGTTAGTCCAAAAGGCATAACAACAAATTCGTAATGGCCATACCTGCTTCTGAATGCAGTCTTATGAATGTCATCATCCTTGATTCTTAACTGATGATATCCGACCTGAGATCAATCTTGAAAAATATTTGGATCCTGAAATCTGATCAAATAATTCATCGATCCTCGCAGTGGATACTTATTCTTGATAGTGAGATGATTCAACTGTCGATAGTCGATGCATAGTCTCATGGATCCATCCTTTTTCTTTACAAATAATACCGGTGCTCCCCACGGGGAAGTACTTGGTCTAATAAATCCTTTTCGAATTAGTTCCATCAACTGCTCCTTCAACTCTTTGAGTTCCGCAGGGGACATTCTATAGGGTGCCTTTGAAACAGGACCAGCACCAGGGACTAAGTCAATGGTGAAGGCCACTTCTCTTTGAGGGGGTAATCCTGGCAAATCTTCCGAAAATACGTCTGGAAATTCTTGCACTACCTGAATGTCTTCTATCTTGGTTTCCTTAGCTTCTTTAACAGTGACAAAAGCAAGGAAGGATACACATCCTTTCCTGACGAGCTTGCTTGCTCGAAGAGTCGAAATAAGAGGGGAATTGCTCCGACTCTTGGGACGAGTAAAGACTAATTCTGGAAAATCTTTGAAAGCAATTTGGCTATTGCGGCAATCAACCGTTGCCTGGTATTTGATAACCAGTCCGCTCCCAGTATAACATCATACTCCTTTAGATCAAGGCATATGAGATCTATAGGTAAATTCCTACCTTGAACCATTACCTCACAGTTTTGGTAGTGATGAGTAATATCATTTTCACTTCCAAAAGGAGTAGTTAGAACTATTTTTATCCATTCTGGTTCTAACGGTAACGGGTCGGCAAACTTCTTAGAAATAATGGAATGCGATGCACCCGTATCAAATAAGACATAAGCACTTTTGGAACAAACTGTTAATGTACCTTCTACCAGTCCACCTTCTTCTTGCTCGGTCTCCTTTATTGCATGAAGTCGAGCGTTCTTTGTCACCGGGCGTTTACCGTCACCGGCTTGGTCATTCATTAATGGACACTCGGGAATCCGATGCTCGCGGCTCCACAACGGAGACATGCTCCTAACTTCCTCCAGCATTCTTCTGTCTTGTGACCAGCCTTGTCACAATGCTTACACACTACATTTGAAGGGGTAGTGGTGATAGAGAAGGGCTTGGATTTCTTGAACTTGGAATCTTGAGAGGATGAACCTCCATTATTGGGCCTCTTCTTAAAGTTGGGTTTGAAAGAACCCGAACCTGTGACTTGCTCCTTCTTGTCTTTTCCACGGATCCTATCAGATAGTTCCGTGGCATCTTCAAGTAATTGAGCTCGGCGCACTATTTCAGAATAAACTTGGATGTCCATAGGCGCCAGTTGAGTAATATAGTGGGGCCTAAGCCCATTAAGAAATCTACGGGCTTTCATCTTCTCCGTGCTAATAAGATGCTTAGCATATCTAGACAACCTGGAGAACTGAGCTTCATAATCTGCTAATGATAAAGATCGTTGCTTTAATGCAGCGAATTCTGCAGCCTTCTTTTCTTGGACTCGGTCCGAGAAATATTTAGCATTGAAGTATTCCACAAATTCTTCCCATGTTACTTGAGTAGGATCGATGGTTGCTTCAATAGACTCCCACCAGCATCTAGCATCTTTCTCTAACTGGAATGTAGCTAATAGAACTTTGTCCTGATCCGTGCATTGCATGACACGGAATATGCGTTCGGTTTCCCGAACCCAATGCTCGGCATCGTCCGGATCGGTCGATCCTATGAACTTCGGGGGATTCATACTCTTAAATGCTTGGTGTAGGCTTCCAGCTCGTGGAGCACCACCTTGTGCTACCTGTTGTAGCACTTGAGTCATCCCTTGGATGGTACGCTGCATGTTGCGCCATTGAGCACGTTCGGCAGCCATTATCCTACAATTACAATAGCTACGTTAGTATTATATCACTGTGATCTTATTAAAAGACTCATTGACTCTTAACCCTTGGTTCTACCCAATCTCACTTGGTTAGACGTTCAACTTATCCTTGGACTTGGGTTTTTCTTAGGAATTGAATACCCTAGGCTCTGATACCACAAAAACTGTCACGCCCCGAGCGCGGAAGATACCCGGAGACGCGTGACGAGTTTATATCAATCATGTCAATCAGAGTGGTCGTGTATTCGACACAAAGACAGAGATGCGCAAAATAGCAAGATAACCCAATCCTTTATTTCATAATGGATAGACTATTACAAATCCAATACTCTGTTTAATAAAAAGGAAAAGAATACATATTTGACTCAAGAAACTATAGAAAAGACTAGATGACACTTGAGCAGCTCTATCACTTTCACTCTTGACCATTCCCATCCGATTGACTTCCATCGTCGTCGGACTTACCTGAACGTAAAAAGGGACAAACGGAATGAGCGAACGCTCAGTAGGAAATTATATCTCAAGTACTAGCAAGGGGTTTAAGTAATTACATCTTTCATGAATGCAATAAAGCTATGCATGCTCGCATAAAACGACAAGATAGAGAGAATGTAATATCAAAGAATAAGATGAACTAAATCCTGAACTTTCAACAAGATAACAAGTTTATTCAAGATATTCAAGCAAGTACATTTAACAAGTCATGTCAAGAACTTTGGCTATCATGTATCAAGCAAGTAAATTACCCTTTTTCGGGCCACGCATTTCATGTCAAGTCAAGTATGATTCAAGCACAAGATTTATGTGGAATGTCCAATCTAGAAAGTAAAGTACTCGGTATAATGCCAGATACCTTATCATTTTAACTCCCATGGGCACAAGTACTTTCGGGTGCTCCTCCCAGGACCAGATCGGGCCCTATATGCGCAGGCATTTATCATGTGTTTTGACATCCACTTTGTATATATAGCCAATTTTGAATTTCAATAATCAAGCTTGTAGACATGTATGACAACTTTGACAGAATAGAGTCCAAAATATGACAAAGGACATAGAATGGCGATAATAACGGTATAATCACGATATCGATAAAACTAGGTAGAATATGGTTCCCTTAACTTGGGTACCATGACAAATCAATATGGACATTCTTTATATAGAATTGAGGTCCACATGAACAGTATATCAAAGGTAAGATACCCTCATTCTTATCATAGAATTGAGGTTTACAAGAATGACATGATATGGCATGATATCATCATCCCATTAAGAATTTCTTATGATATACTCTTTGTACAATCATAAGGGCCAGTATACCATGTTTCTTTAGATTGACATGGCAAAGATCGTGTAATGGGTTTTTAGGGTACAACCAGCTCAGTCGACCTTGAGGGAATCCAAGGTACGAGGAGTCTTACGGAGGTCTCTATGACTAACTCGCTAGTCCAAAGGAACGGAATGTCCAATGGAGAGCTTGTATGTCAATGAGAGTTGAGTGTGATCGATAAAACAATCGTGAAACGTGGGACTATACTCACGGAGTGGAGAATAGTGCCGATATATATATTATATAACATATGAAACCATCGGTTAACAGAAACAGTGGAAAATCAATTTTACAGTAAAGTAACGACTTAAGCAGAGTCATTTATCAAGTAATTAACGCCTAACAGAAGGGCGTTTACACATGTTTCCATTTTTCAGAATTTCAATATTTCATTAATTTATCTAAAACGCGCCCTGGACAGGGGCGTTTCTTTGAAATGAGACGACTACAGTAGCAGGCGTCTTTTTATTTACAATATTTTTCATAACATATTTATTTTCAGAAATTATCAAAAACGCGCCCTTGGCAGGGGCGTTAATCATTAAATTCTTATTTTTACAGAATATATTGTTCGGGATTTTAACAGAAACGCGCCCTAGTAAGGGGCATTTCTTTTGAATTCACGCCCTGTGATGGGGCGTTAACACATGGAAAACGACCTAGTCTAGGTCGTGAATTCAAGAAATACCAGGAATTTACATGATCAGCAAGATTTGCACGATAATCAAGGATAAAAACCATATAGTCATGACAGGAAAATTGGCAGGAATTCAGATGCAGTATATTAGATTTGATGTTTCATGTGTATTGACTTTTAACCGTTAACAATTATTGATTTCATGTAATTTCATGGATAATCAGTTCTTAAGATAGGTGATTAACATTTACATGAATTTAACGCCTGTGTACAGGGCGTCAAATATGAAATTGACGACCTGGGCATGGTCGTGTCTTGTAAATTAGCGCCCTTGACAGGGGCGTTACTTTGAAAATATTGCAGTAAACACAAAAAACCGTATGCATGTCATGTCAATATGTATATAAATCTTATCTTAATTTATTTGGGCTACAGTAACTTGAGAAAACCTACCTTGATAGTTTGATTTGGAAGAAGACTTGAAGATTGATAGGAAGGTGAACTTTGTTGCTTCAACAGCAACCGAATATCCACAGCAGCAAGGCAGCAGGAAAGGGTTTTTATGCTTTAATGGAGGAAGAGTCCGTTTTTGCTGAAGAACTCTTGTTCTTCGGTTCGCCAATTCGCTGCAGTTCCTTCAAGAGAAGAAGAAACATACATTAGTTTCTTCAACTTATCGGAACAGAGGAGATAGGAGAAGAACGTTACCTTGCTTTTCACTTATGCAGTGGCTTTCCTAACCTGTAAGAAGAGAAGGAGATGAAGAACGTTAGTTCTTCATACACTCGAAACAGAAAAAAAAGAATAAGAAGAACAGTTTTGTTCTTCACTTACCGTCGCAGAGGCTCGAATCAAATAGGTTTAGGGTTTGTTCGATCAAGACTATTTATAGGATTTTGGACGTCCTGTTAGGGTTAGTGTTCTAGTGGAAGCAATACTTCCATGATAGAGTCATTACCACCTTTTAACTCTTTCTAATACTTATCCATTACCCTGGATAAGTTTCTGGGTTGAACGGTTCACGAACGGAATTAACGACTTTGGTCAGGTCGTCGATTCTTGAATTGACGACCTGCTTCAGGTCGTTTCTTAATAAGCGCCTTGTGTAAGGGCGTTCCTTGTTTTAAAACACGCCCAATATAGAGGCGTTTCTTGGCCTTACCGTTTTTGACGTTGAAATTTGACGCCGTGTGGTCAGGGCGTCACTTCTTGAATAACGCCTTATCTAGAGGCGTTTATAATTTAAATAGCGCCTTTATCCGAGGTGTTATTTTATATTGTTTTATTTATCTAATTATTTGATTTATTTTTAAAATCTTTATTATTATTAATATTTTATCAGGGTTGCTACAGTAGGAGTCCGGGAACCTCGGTGGCTCGTTTAGGGTCGATTCATTGGAATCGCCCCGATCTCTCATTTTAGTGCGTGCATGTGGGCTTTTTAGCCTCCTAGAGTGATTTTTCATCGTCTAGTCTTGTTTCCCCTACGCTTCGGCGTGAATGGGGCGTGAAACGGCTCGATTTGGCCAATCCACTGTTTTTCACCCGTGACCGGTGTAGTGGTCATTTCAGTGACAGCCAGAGGTCTCTGACGGCCCTACGACAGACCGTCACAGCGTCTGGGCGTTTTTAGTTCTTCATGGTTTTGGGAGTGTGACGGCCTAGGGGTAGCGCGTCACAACTCTCTGACGCGTCCGGTGGGATGCATTATGCTTATTTTGTCGTCTAGCATTTTGGTTAAGTCGGTTCCCCTGACGCGCCTGGCCTGGTGCGTCAGGCTTGTGTAACGCGCCTGCCCTAGGCCGTTACGTTTAGTTTGACCAATTTTGACCGTTTAAGTCAGTTTGTGTAACAGTGGTGTCCCCGTGCGTCACAGCATTTTAACGCGCCTGCCCCAGGCCGTTACGTGCTGTTCTGGCTGAGTTGGGTGGATGCGCAGTTGGCTCTAACTGCCACGCCCCCATGCGTTAGGCGTCTGTAACGCGTCCGATCGGGACCGTTACATGCCTGTTGGCCAGTAGTTTCTTGACTTGAGCCTGTTGGCCCTTACGCGTCTGCCCTGATGCATTAGGCGCAGTAATGCGCTTGGTCTCGTGCATTACGTGGTTCGAGTGCCATTTTTAGCTTGAGGTCTGTTGGCCCTAACGGCATGGGTCGGGTGCGTCAGAGCGGTGTAACGCGCCTGGTGTAGGCCGTTACGTGCCTTATGTGTTTAGATGTTGGTTAGGGCGGTGCGTGTGATGGCTTTCTTCCTAACCGTCACGTGTCTATGACGCGTCTGCTTTAGACCGTCACGGTTGGAATGTAACGGCCAGCGTCAAACCGTCACATTCGTGTAACGGTCTAGGGGTGGTGCGTTACAGTCCTTCTGCTTCGATTTCCATCGTGTTGGTTTCTGACTGTCTTGGCTTATCCTTGAGGTCTGCCCGCTGTCCCGTGGATGTCTCCTGACATCCTATGAGGGCTAAGACTACATTGTGTGGTGGCCAGGAGTCTTCTTGCTTGAGGTAGTATTCTCTTTCCTACTGTTGAGTTGTCGTTCTTTGGTTCCGGTCAACCCGAGGTGACCCAGTGGTTGACAGGCGACCTTGTGTGGGTGTTTCGGCGGTTTTGTCCACTCCGAGACACTGGTTCTAGATGCCTTGAGGTACTGTGTTACCTCGGTTTGTGTGTCTGCCACGCCCCGAGCGCGGAAGGAACCCGGGAGAACGCGACGAGTTTATATCAATCATGTCAATCAGAGCAAGTAGAATTTCGACATCAAAATTGAGTGCGCAATAAGATGAGATTTTGAAACATAATCAAACACTGATACCAGTGATAATAACGAACCCATAAATAAAGTCACATACTCCAAGACTTAACAATACGAACCAGGCCCATAAGCCTTAACTATTACAACACACAATATCCAACGACAAGACTCCAAGAATAAACTAAGGATGACAAGACACGATAAGTGGTAGTAGCATGACGCTTGAAGATTCTACGCTCGTCACTCTAGCTCCTGCCCATCCGAGTCCGAGTCATGGTCCCTATTACCTGAAAAGTTTGGAGACAAGAACTTGGTGAGCGAATGCTCAGTAGGAATTATATCTCAAGAACTAGCAATTGGTTTAAGTAATTAACTTTTTCAAATGAAAATGCAAGTCTATAGGTAAAACATGTAAAATAAAATGTTATGGAATTGAACAGGATAACGAGAGGAAATAACATATGCTGTTGATCCAAGATAGGGAATTTCAAGTATTCAAGTATTTGAATGAGTACCAAGTATATCAACAAAGTCTTTCATGTCGTGAAATAATGGCTATTAACAAGCAAGTACTTTGCCCATTCCGGGCCACGCAAGTCATGTCAAGTCAATCAAGTCAAGTACGCGAGAGAGAGATAGAGATATAGTGGAGTGTCGTAGATTCAAGCAAGTACTTCGGTGCAATGCCACACCGTGATCAATATAACTCCCATGGGCACAAGTACTTTCGGGTGCTCCTCCTAGGACCAGATCGGGCCCTTAAATGCCCAGGCATTGTTACATGTAAATATCTAGACAACCACTTTAGTGATAGCCATGGATTTCCAAGAACAAACTTATGTAGGATATCAAGGTAGATTCGTGGATAGGTTCCACGGAATTCAAGGAAGAATATTAGATAGACAATAATAAAAATGAACGAGAAACATGACATGTCGATAACCTGGGTAGATTCGGTACCTTAACTAGGTAGCCGTGATAACTTGAGTGGATGACTAAACCTGTCACCAATCAATGGACATGAATCAAGCTGAGAGATTGACCCCATCTATAAGGGACTCAATCCAAGATACCGCCTAGTGGAATATCATCATTCCAATGGCAAAGATTATTCTCTCATGGACCAAGATGGCGACATGAGAGGACCGGTTTACCACAAGACGTGGCAATCAAAAGGTACAAGGTGTTTAAGGTACAATCAGCTCAGTCGGCCTTGAGGGAATCCAAGGCTACGAGGAGACTTACGGAGGTCCCAATGACTAACTCGTTAGTCCGAAGGAATGGAATGTCCAACGGAGGGCTCGTATGTCACCAAGAGTTGAGGTGTATGCGTGAACCAATCATGAAACATGGACTCCATCTACGGACATGAGATGAGAGTGCCAAAAGACCCGCGGTATGGGTCAAAAACGGAAGAAAAACGGTGAGAATAAGAATGCGTTAATCATAGAGTTCATGTCCATCCTACCTTATAATTAACTATAATTAAATAAACTTATATTATTTAACGCCCGTGGGTGCCGTCATTTATTAATTAGCATCCTCTTGGGGAGCGTTAATTTTCATGAATTTAACTTAATTTATTTAGCAAGAATTTTCATTTATACCTATTTAATTGAATAAATTCAAAAACACACATTAAAAGGCACCTTGATTTATTTAAAATAATTTAGGAAAATAGAATATATGATAATTAGGAGAAAAATACAAGGATTCCAAATATATTTTTTCCGTAATTTTCTGGTATATATTTTAATAAATATTGATTTTCAAAGATAAGCATACATGATATATATATATATATACTTTTATATATATATATAATTATATATATATATAATCTGACGCCTTGTACTAAGGACGTCACTTTTTGAGTAACGACCGATTTTGGGTCGTTATTCAAAAAAAATTGCATTTTTAAACCTCCCGTTTCTATACTAAATGATGTCGAAATTTGACTTATAATATACCGAAATGACCTGCTCGAAAAACTCTACCTAACCATACGTTCAAAATAATTTTTCGATGAGAGACGGGAGATCTTGCGATAGAGGGCACGAAAAATGGTGTAACCACTTCCACTACCTCGGTACCCATCCCAATAGTATGCCCATAAATTTTCATGGCCAAAGGATACTTCTATACACATGAGTAACTATAAACGCTAAGATACTTCTAACTAACACCTTTGAAATTGACGACTAATCATTCGTCGTTTCCTTTTTTTTTTTAATTTAACTAACGACTTTGCGGCTATCACCTTTTTCTATTAATACGCCTTTAACAATGGCGTCAACTTCCGAAAACACGACAGATGTGAAGTCGTTAATTCCAAATGGGATTGACGACCTTTTTGGTGGGCGTCAAAATAAAATAGCGCCCTAAAAAAGGCGTTATTTACTGTAAAAATTCTAATTTCAACAGAACACAACGATAAGCATAGATATGATATATATATGATATAAATGCATGATATAAGATGATTTTTCTATCATATTTACCCTAAATCATGGTTTAACTTTGTTTGGGCTACGAAACTTGAGAAAACCTACCTTTTTTTTTGAAGATTAAACGGTGTTCGGGATGAAGAAACGATACTCTGTTTCGAACAGAGTATCCACCTGCTTGCAGGATGAAGATGGAGGGAGAAGATTATGAAAGCTCCCACGTTCTGCCAACAAGATGAAGAAGAGGAAGAAGGCGCCGCCTCCTTCACAGCAAGAAGCAGGATGAACAACGAGGGATGAAGATGATTCCTCCACAACACGTCGCAAGCAGCAGCAGGATGCTTCTCCGAACAGGATGATGGGCAGATGGAGAACTTCGAATGCGGCAATAGATTTTTTTACGATGTAAGGAGGGCTTTATTTATAAGGTTATGTTATCTCCAAGAGTCCTAATACGATCATGGAATCCTTGTTGCACGAATCTTTCCCTGATAAGCATTGACACTTCTGTATTAACAGCCGACTGCTATGTGTCTTCTATTGAAACCCTAAGCTTACTACGGTGAACACCAAACAGGTTCTATTTGAAAAAACAAAAGGTGCCTAAGGTCGGGGTGTGTTTTATAAAATTGACGCTTTACCAAGGGGCGTGTTTTCATTAAATAACGCCTTAATGAAGGGCGTCTTTTACTTTTCTATATTTGACCGCTTTATTTCCAATTTCCTTCTCACGAATTAGCGCCCATATATACGGGCGTTATTATCATAAATTGTGCCCAGGTGAAGGGCGTGTTTTTCTTTCGAATTTAAATTAGCGCCTTAATGAAAGGCATTATTTTATTTTGGCCCATTTATATCTTTTAAACGCCAAGCCCATTATCATTTTGGGCTATTACCCTTTATATTTTTATTCAATTTATGAATATGTATAGATTTGAAATATATTTTATTCTTTTAAATTTCCAGGGGTGCTGCACCCTCCCCCACTTAAAAGAATTTGGTCCCCAAATTCAATTGCGTGAATGGAGACATGGAGGGTATAGAGTACTTACTGTTTAGAACAATTCCGGATATCTCCTTCGCATAGATTCTTCAGTTTCCCATGTAGCTTCTTGCTCCAAACATTTGTTCCACTGCACTTTTACCATGGGAATGGTCTTGCTTCTTAAGACTCGGACCTCTCGATCAAGAATCTTCATTGGCTTTTGTTCATAAGTGAGGTCCTTTTGAATTACTAAGTTGCTATGATCAATGACGTGGAAAGGGTCGTGCACATATTTCTTTAGCATAGAAACGTGAAACACGTTGTGCACTTCCGACAGTTGTGGAGGCAAAGCAAGACGATAAGCTACCTCGCCAACTCTTTCCAATATTTCGAATGGACCAATGAATCTCGGTGTAAGCTTGCCTTTAACCCCGAACCTTCTTTATTCCTCGATCGGGTGAGACCTTGAGGTAAACATGGTCTCCAACTTGGAACTCTAATTCCCTTCTTCTATTATCTGCATAAGATTTCTGTCGAGATTGTGCCACTTTGAGTCTCTCTCGGATAAGTTCAACCTTCTCGTGGTGTTTCTTACCATATCTGGCCCTAGTAGTTGCTTCTCGCCAACTTCATCCCAGCATATAGGAGATCGGCAACTCCTGCCGTACAAGGCTTCAAATGGAGCCATCTGTATACTGGCTTGATAGCTATTGTTGTATGCAAACTCGGCTAGAGGCAAATGATCATGCCAACCTCCGCCAAAGTCAATAATGCAAGCCCGTAACATGTCTTCAACTATTTGATTTGTTCTCTCGGTCTGACCATCGGTCTGGGGATGGAAAGCAGTACTGAAGTTGAGCTTCGTCCCAAAGAGTGTTGTAGACCCTTCCAGAAATGAGAAGTGAAGCGAGGGTCTCGGTCAGACACGATCGATGTTGGGACTCCATGCAATCTCACGATCTCCTTATATACAATGCGGCCAAAACATCAACCGACCATCGACTTTTAATTGGCAAGAAATGCGCCGACTTGGTCAGTCGGTCGATGATTACCCAAATACCATCATGTCCGCCTCTAGACTTAGGCAATCCCATGATGAAATCCATACCAATTCCTTCCCATTTCCATTTGGGAACATCAAGGGGGTGTAACTTTCCGGCGGGCCTTTGGTGTTCCGCTTTCACTTGTTGGCACGTGAGACAGCGAGACACAAAGTCGCTACCTCCCTCTTCATGTTCGGCCACCAGAAAGTTCTCTTTAGATCTTTGTACATCTTAGTTGCTCCAGGATGAATGGTATACCTAGAGCGGTGAGCTTCATCTAGAATCTTCCTTTTCAACTAGGACAGTCCGGACACATGTCCTTTCCTGAAACATTAGTCTTCCATCAATTGCTATCTTGAACCCGGTTCTTTGATCTAGTTTCTCCCTGATTTCAATCATTCCAGGATCTTCATCTTGTAACTTCTTGATTTCGGATAGCAAGTCCGGATGCACACTCATGTGAGAGAGAGTAATACACCCGTCTTTCTGGTCCGTGCTTATATTTAGTCTAGAGAATTCCTCTAATAGTTTCCATTCCCGTATCATACAGCTGGCTATAAGGGCTCTCGGCTTTCGACTTAAGGCATCAGCTACTGAATTCCCTTTACCGGGGTGATACTGATAGTAAATCAAAGTCTTTTAAATATTCCAGCCATCGACGTTGCCTCATATTAAGCTCCTTCTGGAGAATAGATATTTGAGGCTCTTATGATCAGAGAATACTGTGAATTGTTCTCCGTAGAGGTAGTGTCTCCAGATTTTGAGTGCAAATACTACCACGGCCAACTCCAAGTCATGCACTGGGTAGTTTTCTTCATGCTTCTTCAACTGCCTAGAAGAGTATGCAATAACTCTTCCCTGTTGCATTAACACACAACCGAGGCCAATACCGGAAGCATCGGTATATACCTCATACTTCTCTCCTTCAATAGGAAGGGCCAAGACTGGAGCAGTGGTCAAACGGTCCTTCAATGTTTGGAAGCTTTGTTCACATTCCTCATTCCACTCATATGGCACTTCCTTGCGGGTCAACCTGGTGAGGGGTACTGCAATCCTTGAGAAGTTTTTAATAAAACGTCGGTAATAACCAGCAAGACCAAGGAAACTCCTAATTTCTGTTGCATTTGTTGGTTGTTCCCAATTCTTTACCGCTTCAACCTTTGCGGGGTCCACTGAGATTCCATCTTTGAAATTACATGTCCTAAGAAGGACACTTCTTCCAGCCAAAACTCGCATTTGCTAAATTTGGCATATAATTGATTATCCCTCAATATCTGCAATGCTATCTTAAATGCACTTCATGCTCCTCTTCAGACTTTGAATATATCAGGATATCATCGATAAAAACCACAATAAATTTGTCCAGATGTGGTCTAAAGATGCTATTCATAAGCTGCATAAAAGCTGCAGGGGCATTTGTTAGTCCAAAAGGCATAACAGTAAATTCATAATGCCCGTACCTGCTTCGGAATGCAGTCTTGTAAATATCCTCGTCCTTGATCCTCAATTGGTGATAACCTGATCGAAGATCAATTTTTGAGAAATACTTTGCTCCAGAAATCTGATCAAAGAGTTCATCAATCCTCGGCAGTGGATATTTATTCTTGATAGTGAGGTGGTTCAGCTGCCGATAATCGATGCACAGCCTCATCGATCCATCCTTCTTCTTGACGAACAACACTGGTGCTCCCCATGGGGAAGTACTTGGTCTGATAAATCCTTTCTTTAATAGCTCCATTAGTTGTTCCTTCAATTCCTTTAATTCTGCGGGGGACATTCTGTAGGGTGCTTTGGAAACAGGTCCGGCACCCGGAATAAGATCTATAGTGAATGAGACTTCTCTCTCTGGTGGCAAACCAGGCAAATCTTCAGGGAAAACATCGGAGAACTCCCGAACCACTAGAATGTCTTCTAGTCTAGCTACGTTAGCCTCTGTGGCAGTTACAAATGCTAAGAATGTCTCGCATCCTTTGTTGATAAGTTTATGGGCTCGAAGAGCAAAATGACTGGTAACCTCTTCGGGGAGTAACGTAAGTTAACTCCGGGTAATCCACAAAAGTTACTTTTCCATTTCGGCAGTCTACAGTTGCCCGATAGGTGGATAGCCAATCGGCCCCTAGAATTACATCGTACTCTTCAGATCTAAGCATATTAAATTTGCAGGTAAGTTGTGGCCTTTAACCATAATCTTACAATTAGGGTAATGGAAGGTGACATCAGACTCGTTCCCTAACGGGGTAGAAATCACTAAGTTTATCCATTCCGGTTCCATAGAGAATGAAGCAGCAAATTTCTTTGAAACAAAAGAATGTGTGGCGCCAGTATCAAACAGTACTTGAGCAGATTTAGAGCAGACAGTCAAAATACCTTCCACCAACCCACCCTCGGTTGGTTCCGTCTCTTGGAGAGCTTGTAAACGTCCCTGCTTCTTTGCCGGACGCTTCTCTTCCTTTGTCTCCGGCTCACTTTGCTCGTTCATCATCGGACAATCGGGAATACGGTGTTCTTTACTCCCACAACGAAGGCATGCTCCAAGCCTCCTCCAGCATTCCGCAGCCTGATGACCCGGCTTATCGCAATATTTACAATTCTCCTTTGGCGGCGCCGTGATGGAGAAAGGTTTGTTGTTGCCCTTCTTGAATTTCTTCACCTTGGAGGGTTCTCCTCTATTATTGGTCCGCTTTTTGAAGGATGGTTTAAAAGTGTTGGGACTTGTGACATTCTCCCTTTTATCCTTACCACGGATTTTGTCAGACAGTTCCGTAGCATCTTCTAGCAACTGGGTACGACGCACCATCTCTGAGTACACTTGAATATCCAAGGGAGCGAGCTGGGTGATATACTGGGGTCGTAACCCATTCAAGAACCTTCTTGCCTTCATCTTTTCAGTGCAAACTAAATGTGGTGCATATCTAGATAACCGGGAGAATTGTGCTTCATAGTCAGCTACCGACAGGGATCGTTGCTTCAAGGCAGCAAATTCCGTGGCCTTTTTCTCCTGAACATGGTCGGAGAAATACTTGCTATTGAAATGCTCGACAAATTCTACCCAAGTAACATGATTTTCGGGTAAGGTGGCCTCAACAGACTCCCACCAAGCACGAGCGTCCCGTTCCAGTTGGAACGTGGCCAGAAGCACCCTTTCATCATCTGCGCATTGCATGACGCGAAAGATCCGTTCGATCTCTTTTATCCAATTCTCTGCATCCTCAGGGTTTGATGATCCTGCGAACCTCGGAGGGTTGAGGTTCCTAAAACTCCGATGGAGGTCGCCAGCTCCATGGTGTGCCCCACCTTGAGCCACCTGTTGCAAGGCCTGGGTCAGGCCCTGAACAGTTCGTTGCATCTCACGCCATTGCGCGTTTTCAGCAGCCATAGTCCTACAAAGAGTTAACCTTAATTAGTTTCATGTTGAAATTTGTAGTCGGATGCCCTATAAGGACTTATACCCACGGCACTACCCATCCTCACAGTTTGGGATAGACCTATCCTTAGACTTGGGTTTCCTAGGACTTGAAATCCTAGGCTCTGATACCACAAAAACTGTCACGCCCCGAGCGCGGAAGGAACCCGGGAGAACGCGACGAGTTTATATCAATCATGTCAATCAGAGCAAGTAGAATTTTGACATCAAAATAGAGTGCGCAATAAGATGAGATTTTGAAACATAATCAAACACTGATACCAGTGATAATAACAAACCCATAAATAAAGTCACATACTCCAAGACTTAACAATACGAACCAGGCCCATAAGCCTTAACTATTACAACACACAATATCCAACGACAAGACTCCAAGAATAAACTAAGGATGACAAGACACGATAAGTGGTAGTAGCATGACGCTTGAAGATTCTACGCTCGTCACTCTAGCTCCTGCCCATCCGAGTCCGAGTCATAGTCCGTATTACCTGAAAAGTTTGGGGACAAGAACTTGGTGAGCGAATGCTCAGTAGGAATTATATCTCAAGAACTAGCAATTGGTTTAAGTAATTAACTTTTTCAAATGAAAATGCAAGTCTATAGGTAAAACATGTAAAATAAAATGTTATGGAATTGAACAGGATAACGAGAGGAAATAACATATGCTGTTGATCCAAGATAGGGAATTTCAAGTATTCAAGTATTTGAATGAGTACCAAGTATATCAACAAAGTCTTTCATGTCGTGAAATAATGGCTATTAACAAGCAAGTACTTTGCCCATTCCGGGCCACGCAAGTCATGTCAAGTCAATCAAGTCAAGTACGCGAGAGAGAGATAGAGATATAGTGGAGTGTCGTAGATTCAAGCAAGTACTTCGGTGCAATGCCACACCGTGATCAATATAACTCCCATGGGCACAAGTACTTTCGGGTGCTCCTCCCAGGACCAGATCGGCCCTATATGCGCAGACATTGTTACATGTAAATATCTAGACAACCACTTTAGTGATAGCCATGGAATTCCAAGAACAAACTCATGTAGGATATCAAGGTAGATTCGTGGATAGGTTCCACGGAATTCAAGGAAGAATATTAGATAGACAATGATAAAACTAACGAGAAACATGATATGTCGATAACCTAGGTAGATTCGGTACCTTAACTAGGTAGCCGTGATAACTTGAGTGGATGACTAACCTGTCACCAATCAAGGGATATGAATCAAGCTGAGAGATTGACCCTATCTATAAGGACTCAATCCAAGATACCGCCTAGTGGAATATCATCATTCCAATGGCAAAGATTATTCTCTCATGGACCAAGATGGCGACATGAGAGGGCCGGTTTACCACAAGACGTGGCAATCAAAAGGTACAAGGTGTTTAAGGTACAACCAGCTCAGTCGGCCTTGAGGGAATCCAAGGCTACGAGGAGACTTACGGAGGTCCCAATGACTAACTCGCCAGTCCGAAGGAACGGAATGTCCAACGGAGGGCTCGTATGTCACCAAGAGTTGAGGTGTATACGTGAACCAATCATGAAACATGGACTCCATCTACGGACATGAGATGAGAGTGCCAAAAGACCCGCGGTATGGGTCAAAAACGGAAGAAAAACGGTGAGAATAAGAATGCGTTAATCATAGAGTTCATGTCCATCATACCTTATAATTAACTATAATTAAATAAACTTATATTATTTAACGCCCGTAGGTGCCGTCATTTATTAATTAGCATCCTCTTGGGGAGCGTTAATTTTCATGAATTTAACTCAATTTATTTAGCAAGAATTTTCATTTATACCTATTTAATTGAATAAATTCAAAAACACACATTAAAAGGCACATTGATTTATTTAAAATAATTTAAGAAAATAGAATATATGATAATTAGGAGAAAAATACAAGGATTTCAAATATATTTTTTCCATAATTTTCTGGTATATATTTTAATAAATATTGATTTTCAAAGATAAGCATACATGATATATATATATACTTATATATATATATATTTATATATATATAGAATCTGACGCCTTGTACTAAGGACGTCACTTTTTGAGTAACGACCGATTTTGGGTCGTTATTCAAAAAATTTTACATTTTTAAACCTCCCGTTTCTATACTAAATGATGTCGGAATTTGGCTTATAATATACCGAAATGACCGGCTCGAAAAACCCTACCTAACCATATGTTACAAAAAAAATTTCGATGAGAGACGGGGGATCTTGCGATAGAGGGCACGAAAAATGGTGCAACCACTTCCACTACCTCGGTACCCATCCCAATAGTATGCCCATAAATTTTCATGGCCAAAGGATAATTCTATACACATGAGTAACTATAAACGCTAAGATACTTCTAACTAACACCTTTGAAATTGACGTCTAATCATTCGTCGTTTCCCTTTTTTTTATTTTAATTTAACTAACGACTTTGCGGCTGTCACCTTTTTCTATTAATACGCCTTTAACAATGGCGTCAACTTCCGAAAACACGACAGATGTGAAGTCGTTAATTCCAAATGGGATTGACGACCTTTTTGGCGGGCGTCAAAATAAAATAGTGCCCTAAAAAAGGTGTTATTTACTGTAAAAATTCTAATTTCAACAGAACACAACGATAAGCATAGATATGATATATATATGATATAAATGCATGATATAAGATGATTTTTCTATCATATTTACCCTAAATCATGGTTTAACTTTGTTTGGGCTACGAAACTTGAGAAAACCTACCTTTTTTTTTGAAGATTAAATGGTGTTCGGGATGAAGGAACGATACTCTGTTTCGAACAGAGTATCCGCCTGTTTGCAGGATGAAGATGGAGGGAGAAGATTATGAAAGCTCCCTCGTTCTGCCAACAAGATGAAGAAGAGGAAGAAGGCGCCGCCTCCTTCACAGCAGGAAGCAGGATGAACAACGAGGGATGAAGATGATTCCTCCGCAACCCGTCGCAAGCAGCAGCAGGATGCTTCTCCGAACAGGATGATGGGCAGATGGAGAACTCCGAATGCGGCAATAGCTTTTTTTTTTTACGATGTAAGGAGGGCTTTATTTATAAGGTTATGTTATCTCCAAGAGTCCTAATACGATCATGGAATCCTTGTTGCACGAATCTTTCCCTGATAAGCATTGACACTTCCGTATTAACAGCCGCCTGCTATGCGTCTTCTATTGAAACCCTAAGCTTACTACGGTGAACACCAAACAGGTTCTATTTGAAAAAAAAAGGCGCCTAAGGTCGGGGCGTGTATAAAATTGACGCTTTACCAAGGGGCGTGTTTTCATTAAATAACGCCTTAATGAAGGGCGTCTTTTACTTTTCTATATTTGACCGCTTTATTTCCAATTTCCTTCTCATGAATTAGCACCCATATATACGGGCGTTATTATCATAAATTACGCCCAGGTGAAGGGCGTGTTTTTCTTTCGAATTTAAATTAGCGCCTTAATGAAAGGCGTTATTTTATTTTGGCCCATTTATATCTTTTAAACGCCAAGCCCATTATCATTTTGGGCTATTACCCTTTATATTTTTATTCAATTTATGAATACGTATAGAGTTGAAATCTATTTTATTCTTTTAAATTTCCAGGGGTGCTACAGTGTCCTTGTGTGCTGAGGGCCTCCGGTGTTCCCTCAGGTCTCCGTGAGTCGTTTCCTGCGGAGTGTTGTTTCTTGTGGCTTAGGATTAGATCGACAGGCGGCTTGGTCCGCTGTCTGTAACGATCTTGCCTTCGAGTCGTCCAACTGAAGGATTGTTACGTCGTAGGTCTAGTTGCCTAGTCCTGAGTCTGTTTGCAGTTGTCTTGCTGCCTTGGGGCTTCGTAGTACGTGCGATAGTGCTGCCTTGCCTGTTTGTACTACAGCCCTTGCTTCGGAGTCTTGTGTTTTGTGCGCCTCCGATTGTTGTTGCCCTAAGGCCTTTGAGTTGCCGACCCGCCTTGGATGGCGGAGGGGTGTTCCCGGGACATAGTTTGTAAGCTAGTTCCGTGGGCTCCCAGCCAACGGTAGCGTCCTACCGAGGGAGAAAACTAGCTGGAGTACCTGGCTTAGGATAGAGCCAGTGTGTGCACACGTGGTCCGGGGCTTTGGACTTACGTCGATGGGCGTGACCCTGACTGGTTACTTGATGCTGTTGTTTCATGTTTGGTTCTTTGCGGGTGTCTGCGACTCTACCGTGGCTTCAGCGGTATTGTAGGCGAGAGACCCATGGCATAGCATAAGACGTCTGTGGACGCAGCTGGCCGTTGCTCTGGTGGGGAGGTGCGTCCGTCTGTGACGCATGGCTCTCCACTGCTCTTCGCGTTTCTTGCACGTCGTGACCTTTCCGAGTTAGCCCTCTCGTGGCCCTACTCGAGGTCAGCGTGGTGAGCACGACTTCCTAGTCGTGGGTGTGTCGTCGAGTCTGTCGGTCGTCTGTGTGGGTCTTTTCTAGACCTTTTGTCGATCCTTGCAGGTCTTCGTCTTAGGCCTGATGCCGTGTTGACGGATCGGTAACTTCTGACTTTGTTAGATCAGAGTCGCCCTTCTGTCGCTGTTTGGAGTAGTTTGGGGTGCTGAGGTTAGTTCGGCCACTGCTTGTCTGGCACTTATTCTTCCCATTTCTTACTTGTTCCCTACTCCTACTCCCCGTCTGTTCTCTACGGCTTCTAGAGTAGCTTTATAGCTTTGTAGTGTAGTTTTCCCGCTTTGCTACACCTGCTGTTTTTCCTGTTATTTTGTTGTTCCGTGTTACTGCATATTTTTCAGTGGGGATCCGCGTGACCCCTACTGAGCCAGTGACACGAGGCTCACCCCTGCTTTTCTGGTGAGGTGACGTCGTTCGTTCTGCTTTCGCGTGGTTCCTGGAGCGCTTGCTCGTAACGCGTGGTTGTGGCCAGCTGGTACCTGCGTCGGGCCTCACCCGACTTTTCGGTACGTCTTTCTTTTCTGTCGACTGTGCTGTGCTTGACTTGCGGTCTTTAGCTTTGGACTTGACTCTGGTGAATAATTGTTAAATTGAACTGTTAATTAAAAAAGTAATTTTATTTCTGCTACTTTAGCAACCGATCTAATGAAATTTAATTGCTTCTATTATATCTCTATGGCTTCAATGTACTCTACACATGCCTTTTTCCCTTCAGAGCTTTCCCGCTCTTGGGAGGCCTCACGGGTTCCAAGTGGTATCACGTGTATTCGGTAGTTCTACCGGGTACATCTGGTATCCGAGATCCGGGTCGCTACAGCTGGTATCAGAGCAGTGTTTTGAGATGTTCGGAGTTCTTTTCTGAGCTATCGGAGCATTGTTGTGTGAAGTACATGGGAATCCAAGATATACAGTATCCAGAGTCGTGAAAGTCCAGTATAGTCTTCAGTTGGCTTTGGTGTTGCGATGATTTGTCACGTTGTTTTCTTCATATGTTGTCTTGTGTGTGCTGTCTTGGCACTGTACGAGATGGATCTGCTCTCGTCAGGTTATGACGAGGTGTTCCTTTTTCGCCGTGGTGTTTGTCTCGATCACGTTGTACTTGGCAGTGTTCGCCGGAAGGCTTGAATCTGTAGTACGTTGTTCGAGGTTTTATTTGTATGTTGTTCAGGTTGCTGTTGACCTTTAGCCTTGGTCTGATGACCGTACACGTTCTCACGTTGTCTTGGTCATCCCGGCTTGAGTCTGTTCAGCTCCTGATGTGTCTTGCTTCTGTTGAAGTGCTCGATTAGATTCCGTGTTAGAGAAGTTGCTCAGGCAAGCTAGGATTTTCCCTTCCTAGTGAGCTTTCGTGGTTGAGCTTAATTGCTTCTCATCCCTTCTGGTGGAATCTTCTCGAGGTTCGCCTTGGAATTGCTGTCTTAGTGATGCCTTTGTCCTGTGTCTGCTTAAGTGTGGACAGTTTTATTCTGAGCCTGATCTACTCTTTGCTATACGGTTGCTTGGCTTTGGACTCCATCATGGTGTTAAGAGCTGTTGTGTACCGTATTTGTCGTGCCGTGTCCAGCGGCGGACGTGTTGTGAAAGCTCATTTACCATTTTTAGGACGTGAAGGTAAGCTGAGATTAGCCTTTTCCTTGTGCTTTGTGCTGAGGCTGGTACTCTTCTCTTGTTGCACTTGGGCTCCTGGTGATCGGTTGCTCACGAGATCGGCACTCGTGGCGTGTTATTTGCGATCTTCATTGGTTGCGATGGCGCCTGGTGTGTGCTGAGATGCGACTACCAAGGTTGTTCTGATGCCTGTGTGCATTGTTGAGTGCGCAGCAGAAGCTTGTGAGTTAGCTGCTCACTGGTCGAGAGATTTGCTTCTTCTCGATGTGACTTCATCTTGGCTTCCTGTGCCTTGACGTTGTTGTTGCCGTGCTGTTGCTGGTGATTGTCTGGTGTTGGCATCGGCATTTGCGAGTATTTGGGAATTTGTCGACATTCTTGCTGATTGAGTACCCTCTGCTCTGCATTTCCTTCTCTTGGGTGTTGGGCTCTCGAGGCGTGTTCGTAGTCCTTGAGTAGCGTTCCCCGAGATTGTTGTCGTTTCTTGTTGCCGTGGGTCTTTCCTTGGTGAGCAGTCTGATGCGTGACCCATCCCTTGTGGTCGTGTGCTCAGCTGTTCTTGTGCCTTGTTGTGACCCTGCTTGCAGTTGTGTTCCATGGTTCTGTGTTTGGAATGGAACCAGAAATTCTGCAGGTGCTGTTGTTGTTGTTGTTTTGGCGCTGTTTCTCTATGATTTTGTGTCTCTGTCTTGGACCAAGTCTTGTCGGTTAGCCTTGCTGTACTCTTTCCCTAGAGTTAGCTTGTGACTGGATCAGATGTAATATCTGAGGGAGGACTGACTTGGTTGTGCTTGTGGTCCAGTGTTGTCGTTGGCGTCCTGTGTGCTAGGTGTTCCCTGTCACCTTTGGCACTAGAGCTGATGATGTGGTCGAGCGGTCATCTCTGAGGACTATGTCTCCTTGTGTAAGCTGCTGCTTGCCGTGATGTGGTTGTGGCAGTCGTGTCTCTTTTCCTGCGGGACATGAGCGACGTTGCCTTGTTTCGGAGATGTCGGACTTGTGTCCACTTGTGTCGTGCTCGATCCGGAGCATGTGCTCATGATTGTGGTCTGACAATATTCCTCTGAGCTGTGCTTCTCAAGATTTGTGTTGTTTCCGTGGTTGTGCTGTTGGGTTGTTCTTCCCTGCTTACCTTTGCTAGTCCTTAAATTTCGAGGACAAAATTTCTTAAAGGAGGGGAGGATGTAATGCCCTGGATCCTTGGTAGGTCTTGCTGGAACTTCATTAGATCTTTCGGATCTGTTTCGGTGAGTTTCGGTTCGCTTTTGTGGCTTCCGAGTTGAGCTTTACGATCCGTGTGGATTTTTCTCTCGTACTAGTTACGGAACCCTATGGTGAGTTTATTTCTCAGTTCCTTGACTCGTGAATGCTGCAGCGACGATATACTCTCCGAGCCGATCGTTTCGGCTATTTTTGCATATTTTTCTGAATTAGTGTATTTTCGGTGCATTTTACGGATTTTCAGAAATTAGGAAAATTTCTATTTTTTTTCATTTACCCCCCCTTCTCTCTCTCCTCACTCTCGCGCTCTCTCCCTCTCTCTTCCCCGTTCTCTCTCGTTCTCCCACCTTCTCGCCTCCGGTTGCAGATGGAGGTGTCCGTTGGTGAGGTGGTGACATCGGGGAGCTGCTGAGGTGCGTGACGGAGCGAGGATCGGGATGGTTCTGGCGCGATCCCGAATGGTAGATTCAAAGACGGTGTTTGAGCTCGCGGCACGGTTTTTGGCGTGGTTTAGTCCCTTCGGGGCACGGTTTCTTCGGTGGAGGTAGGGAGATGGATCGCCACCTTGTTCTGCACATTTCCTCTGTTTCCGTGCATGATTTGGTGCTCGATCGGGGGAGATCGGGCTGGTTTTGTGAAAATCAGGGTTTTTGGGGTTTTCAGGGTTCGCCGGAAAACGGCAACCATTCGTGGTGTGGTTAGTGTTCAACTGACCGTTGGGATGTCTGGATCCCATCCATGCTAGTTTCGTGTTGATCGGTGGTCATTCGAGACCGGTAGGAGTCCGGGAACCTCGGTGGCTCGTTTAGGGTCGATTCGTTGGAATCGCCCCGATCTCTCATTTTAGTGCGTGCATGTGGTCTTTTTAGCCTCCTAGAGTGGTTTTTCATCGTCTAGTCTTGTTTCCCCTACGCTTCGGCGTGAATGGGGCGTGGAATGGCTCAATTTGGCCAATCCACTATTTTCCCGCCGTGACCGGTGTAGCGGTCGTTTCAGTGACCGCCAGAGGTCCCTGACGACCCTACGACAGACCGTCACAGCGTCTGGGCATTTTTAGTTCTTCGTGGTTTTGGGAGTGTGACGGCCTAGGGATGGCGCGTCACAGCTCTCTGACGCGTCCGGTGCGATGCGTTACGCTTATTTTGTCATCTAGCGTTTTGGTTAAGTCGGTTCCCCTGACGCGCCTGGCCTGGTGCGTCAGGCTTGTGTAACACGCCTGCACCAAGCCGTTACGTTCAGTTTGACCGATTTTGACCGTTTAAGTCGATTTGTGTAACGGTGGTGTCCCCGTGCGTCACAGCGTTGTAACGCGCCTGCCCCAGGCCGTTACGTGTTGTTCTGGCTGAGTTGGGTGGTTGCGCCGTTGGCTCCAACGGCCACGCCCCCATGTGTTAGGCGTCTGTAACGCGTCTGATCGGGACCGTTACATGCCTGTTGGCCAATGGTTTCTTGACTTGAGCCTATTGGCCCTGACGCGTCTGCCCTGATGCGTTAGGCACTGTAACACGCTTGGTCTCATGCGTTACGTGGTTCGAGTGCCATTTTTAGCTTGAGGTCTATTGGCCCTGACGGCCCGGGTCGGGCGCATCAGAGCGGTGTAACGCGCCTGGTGTAGGCCATTACATGCCTTGTGCGTTTAGATGTTGGTTAGGGCGGTGTGTGTGATGGCTCTTCTCCTGACCGTCACGTGTCTGTGACGCGTCTTCTTTAGACCGTCACGGTTGGAATGTAACGGCCAGCGTCAGACCGTCACATTCATGTAATGGTCAAGGGGTGGTGCGTTACAGTCCTTCTGCTTCGATTTCCATCGTGTTGGTTTCTGACTATCTTGGCTTGTCCTTGAGGTCTGCCCGCTGTCCCGTGGATGTCTCCTGACATCCTATGAGGGCTAAGACTACGTTGTGTGGTGGCCAGGAGTCTTCTTGCTTGAGGTAGGATTCTCTTTCCTACTGTTGAGTCGTCGTTGTTTCGTTCCGGTCAACCCGGGGTGACCCAGTGGTTGACAGGCAACCTTGTGTGGGTGTTTCGGCGGTTTTGTCTAGTCCGAGACACTGGTTCTGGATGCCTTGAGGTACTGTGTTACCTCGGTTTGTGTGTCCTGGTGTGCTGAGGGCCTCCGGTGTTCCCGCAGGTCTCCGTGAGTCGTTTCCTGCGGAGTGTTGTTTCTTGTGGCTTACGATTAGACCGACGGGCGGATTGTTCCGCTGTCTGTAACGATCTTGCCTCCGAGTCGTCCGACTCAAGGATCGTTACGTCGTAGGTCTAGTTGCCTAGTCCTGAGTCTATTGGCAGATGTCTTGTTGCCTTAGGACTTCGTAGTACGTGCGACAGTGCTGCCTTGCCTGTTTGTACTACAACCCTTGCTTCGGAGTCTTATGTTTTGTGCGCCTCCGATTGTTGTTGCCCTTAGGCCTTTGAGTTGCCGACCCGCCTTGGATGGCGGAGGGGTGTTCCCGAGACACGGTTTGTAAGCTCGTTCCGTGGGCTCCCAGCCAACGGTAGCATCCTACCGAGGGAGAAAACTAGCTGGAGTACCTGGCTTAGGCTAGAGCCAGTGTGTGCACACGTCGTCAGGGGCTTTGGACTTACGTCGACGGGCGTGACCCTGACTGGTTACTTGATGCTGTTGTTTCCTGTTTGGTTCTGTGCGGGTGTCTGCGAATCTACCGTGGCTTCAGCGATATTGTAGGCGAGACACCCGTGGCGTAGCATAAGACGTCTGTGGACGCAGCTGGCCATTTCTCTGGTGGGGAGGTGCGTCCGTTTGTGACGTGTGGCTCTCCACTGCTCTTCACGTTTCTTGCGCGCCGTGACCTTTCCGAGTTAGCCCGCTCGTGGCCCTACTCAAGGTCAGCATGGTGTGCACAACTTCCTAGTCATGGGTGTTTCGTCGAGTCTGTCGGTCGTCTGTGTGGGTCTTTTCTAGACCTTTTGTCGGTCCTTGCAGGTCTTCGTCTTAGGCCTGATGCCGTGTTGACGGATCGGTAACTTCTGACTTTGTTAGATCAGAGTCGCCCTTCTGTCGCTGTTTGGAGTAGTTTGTGGTGGCGAGGTTAGTTCGGCCACCGCTTGTCTGGCGCGGGTTCTTCCCCTTTCTTACTTGTTCCCTACTCCTACTCCCCGTCTGTTCTCTACGGCTTCTAGAGTAGCTTTACAGCTTTGTAGTGTAGTTTTCCCGCTTTGCAACACCTGCTATTTTTCCTGTTATTTTGTTGTTCCGTGTTACTGCGTGTTTTTTAGTGGGGATCCGCGTGACCCCTACTGAGCCAGTGACACGAGGCTCACCCCTGCTTTTCAAGTGGGGTGACGTCGTTCGTTCTGCTTCCGCGTGGTTCCTGGAGCGCTTGCTCATAGCGTGTGGTTGTGGCTAGCTGGTACCTGCGTCGGGCCTCCCCTGACTTTTCGGTACGTCTTTCTTTTATGTCGACTGTACTGTGCTAGACTTGCTATCTTTAGCTTTGGACTTGACTCTGGTGAATAATTGTTAAATTGAACTGTTAATTAAAAAATTAATTTTATTTCTGCTACTTTAGCAACCGATCTAATGAAATTTAATTGCTTCTGTTATATCTCTGTGGCTTCAATGTACTCTACACATGTCTTTTTCCCTTCGAAGCTTTCCCGCTCTTGGGAGGCCTCGCGTGTTCCTAGTGGTATCACATGTATTCGGTAGTTCTACCGGGTACATCTGGTATCTGGGATCCAAGTCGCTACATCGCCCGTTGGCCTTATCTTTTGGGGGACAAGGTTGTGTGACGGTCTATTCCTGGGGCATTACATCACTATGGCGGTCTATCGTGCAACAGTTACATCAAACAGAGAGTTCTAGCAGAACTACTCTTTCTTTGCTACTCCGTGGCCGAATTAAGAGTTTGATCTGATGATTTCTCCTTCAAATCTGATCCTTAGAACCTTCTGTTTGTTTCTATGGACTCTTGGGAGCATTATCTTCAAGAGTTTGCTAAGAAACGTCCTACTTTCTAGCTAGATTATCCTCTACTCGAATCTAGAGTTTGAGGGTCTATAAATAGAACCCTTGGCTTCATGGCTTAAAGAGGAGACATCTGGAGTTCGCGTCGAAGTGTTGCTGCATCCTGGAGTTAGAACCAACCAAGGAGAGCTGCTTCCCACCTCCATCTACTTCCAAAGTCCATGGAGTATTATTTCCAAGGGTTTAATTCAGTCAAGTTGTCATCTTAGTGTCTCTTTCCCTCCTCTAAGCATTCATAGTATTGTCCCTCTTCCTCTACCACGTTCTTGCATCTTTTGCATCCATTTAAAACATCCTCCCATCTTTTAAACGCCCCAGAGGGGTTAAAAAAACCAACCTCCCCGGTACTTCCCTTTCCTTTTGCATGTTTTTAAGTTTCTTTGATTTATTGACACTACTCTTGCTCAAGGGCTAATTTGGGGTTGTTTTCTTGTGTCCTACACTCTCTTGCATGTTTACAGAGTCTCTAGCATGAGGCCCAACCTTCCTGGCCGGCTGGAAAGCTTGAAGATCAAAGATTCCCAACTTCTATTCTGCAGATCTCTAACGGTTTAGCAGGGACGCGTTAGAGTCATGTAGCGACTTATCATGGGGCCGTCACAGTCCTGTGGCGCATCAGATCTCAACCGTTACATTTCACGGAACTGCAGTTTCCTGATTGCTTTCTCTCTCCCGTGGGCGGGTGCATCATCCTCTTATTCTAAGGTATTTATCAGGTCTTTGGCTTATTTTTTTTACCTTAGTGGCGATCACATCTTTCCTTAGTTTGGGCAGTAGCTCTCTCTTTCTTCATATCTTCTCTTTGTTTTACTTGTTCCACCTAGACGGTGTGTTTTCTTTACTTCCTTATTCCACGTCTCGGCGTGTGTTTTTCTTTCTTTGCTTAGTTTATTTTTGATTGAGATAGCATGCCCATGCTAGAGTTCATGTTGATTGCCTAGGTTCATGTTGCACATGTGCATAGGTTGAGTGATTTCAACATTCGTTCATATTTTCATCATAGTTGGCATTATAGCTCATCTTGCAAAGAAGGAACACATAATAACTAATATAATTTTTTGGCGATCAAGGTGGGACATCTAGTGCCAATCGTGCTTTGAATCTCTATTAAACCTGATGTCCTTTGTTTGCCCTGATTGCCCGTGTTTTCCCTGGATTTTCCCTTTATTTCTCTGCTGTTTCTGGTTCTCTGGCTATTCTGACGGTCGCATCTCCATGCGTTACATTATTCTAACGGTCCAGTCTTAGACCGTCACACTTCTCTGGCGCGGATATTCTAGACCGTCACACACTCCAGTGCAGGTACACATCCCGAGGTGTAGTTTATTTCCATAATTTTTGCTGTGATTTTTATGCTTGGGTGCTATCTTGTCTCCTCCTTGGTTGGTTCACATATTCATATCATTGTGTGCATATTTGATTGCTAGATTTTAGGCTAGAATTTGCATGCACTCCGGTGCACATAGGTTCATTCATATCTTCATATTCTAGATTGCATTTTCCTACCTTGGTGTGTGGACCTCTCGTCCCCATATTCCTTGGGGCCGACCAGGAAATCACATCAGGGACCTCCATAAGTCCCCGCGAGCCGTAGATTCCCACACGGACGCCGGGCCGGTTGTACCTTTCCCACACCGTGTCTAGGGTTGCATAAGTGAAGGAGTGATTACATTTAGAGTCAACCAAGCCACATATCTTTCCCCTATTAGAACCTTTGTGGAGAGCACATGTTGATTAAATCACTAAGGTTCTAAAGGAGAAAATCATAAAAATCTTGTTGCATCATCTAAATAACTTGGTTGACCTTGGGTGTTTTTATCTCTTTCTCACTTACATCTTTGTTAAAGTCATCTGATTTGGATCACTCATTGTGTGTTTGTTTGGTGTTGTTTGCATTTTGTCTAAGGTCTTTTGTTGCATGTGGAGTTGCTTCCGATCTCTAGAAACTTCATCACCTAGGGGCAATCCCTTTTCCAAGTTCTATTCCAATCCTCTTTTCGAATCCGCCATGGCTTCCTTCGATCTCCCCCGTTCCCAAGAGGAGTCTCTTCCTCAAGGGCTCCTAGAGGATTCCTCTAGGGTTATCTCCTTCCATTCCGGAGAGGGGCACATCCCTTCTTCGTCCTCCATCCTATGGAAGGCACCCAATCCACTCAGTCTCTTCCTACTCCCTCTGCCAATTTCATTCTCCGAATGATGGCCCCGTTGGATCCGGCCCAACTTCAAGCCGTCTATCAGGCTATGCAGGGGTCCAATGCCCCACCTTCCACAATCATACAAGGTCAGTCCAATCCATCTGTTGTTCAGCCTAGGGTCGATGGGTCCGCCATCCAGTCTGCTCCAATCGACCTCACTCCGGTCCAACCTAGGACCCTCAGATTCTCCAGTTTGGAAGCGGGCCAGTCTTCTGGTTCGGCCCAACAATTCTTGGATAAGGGAAAGACAATTGTCCCTCCTTCTTCTATCACGGACCATCATATGTCCGGCCCATCAGTGCCGCAGGTCCTTGTCGGCCCGAATGATTTTATGCGCCCTCAGCAAGGGGCAGCCCAAGTCCACACCAATATGAGTCTTCCTTCAGCCTGATATCTTTCTTATGGGCCGCCTCCTCCATCCGTTTATCCCTCTACTCCTCAAATGCCATCTTTCACTATCCCTACTCCATCTAGGGAGCATGAATTACTTGATAAATGGGCCGCCATGCAGCAACAGCTTGATTTCCTCCAAAAGCGGGTTGGCCCACAATCCTTAGCAGATGTTCCAGTCCCGAGTTTCCAAAATATCTGATTCCCTCCGCAATCCGAGCTCTCTACCTACCGCAAGTATGATGGGAATGATAATCCCTTTATTCATGTAAGGGACTTCCTATATGAATCGGCCCAATTTCAGTATGATGATCGCCTTATGACGTATCTGTTTATGTGACGCCCCGACTCGTAGACTCGGTCCAGTCGTAAAGACTCACGTCGGATCCTGATCGAGACGTCACAGTGGAAACAACCCAAACGGTACATTATGGTTGAGAATTTCACATAAACACTGAGATATTAATGCAGTGGAAATAAAAATTCTTGAATCATCAGCTTACATTCAAATAAATTCATCCACATACATCGAAATATAAATTAACAACTTATATAAGTCATTTACTACATAACCGAAATTTCACACATATTTTTTTTCTAACTGACATAACTACCTACGATAATACTCGTAGTAACTCCAAGCCTTGATCAGACTACCGCGAGATCACTCCTCGCTTTCTTCTACCGCTTCTCCTGAAAATTTTCAATGGTGTGAGTCTACGAATAGACCTAGTAAGAGACTAGCATAGTCCCCAATCATAACATGTATAAACACATCCAAAGTGATTTACGGTATTCCATTTCATAATTTATTCTTAGACATAATTTCAATTAGATAACACATGAGGTTAATACATTTAACCCAATCTCAATTTCTATGATCATAAGTCATGCTATTAACATTTTACAAATACAACATGTACATTAAAACTTTATTCTATCAATAACAAAGTAAATGATAATTCATCATTTACAAATATAAACAATTACAGTGTAATAACAGTAACATACAATAACAATTTAGTAGGCAGTAATACAAATTTCACTATCGATTTAATGAGCGGTAACAGTAGGCAGTAACAGTCATTTCAATATCAATTCAGTGCATAGTAATAACAGTTTCAATATCAGTTCAATAAGCAGTAATAGTAGTTTCGATTTCAGTTCAGTGAGCAGTAATAGCCATTATAATAATGACTTAATAAACAGTAACAGTAATTTCAATTTCAATTCAGTGAGCAGTAATAGTCATTATAATAATGACTCAGTAAACAGTAGCAGTCGTTTTAGTTTTAGTTCAGTAAACAGTAGTTGTAGCGACCCGGATTCCGGATACCCGGCATACCCGGTAGGACTACCGGATACGCGTGATACCGCATGGAACCCGCGAGGCCTCCTAAGAGCGGGAAAGCTCCGAAGGGAAAAAGGCACGTGTAGAGTACATTGAAGCCACAGAGATAGTACAGTAAGCAATTAAATTTCATTAGATAGGTTTGCTAAAGTAGCAGAAATAAAATTACTTTTTAATTAACAGTTATATCCCAGAGTCAGTCCAAAGCTAAAGATAACAAGTCTAGCATAGTACAGTCGACAGAAAGGAAAGACGTACCAAAAGGTCGGGAGAAGCCCGACGCAGGTACCAGCTGGCAGCAACGGTACGCAACGAGCACGCACACTCCGGGAACCATGCGGAAGCAGAAGGCGAAACCCACCTGAAAAGCAGGGGTGAGTCTCTGACCAGAAACTCAGTAGGGGTCACGCGGATCTCCACTGGAAAATGCACAGTGCAACGGAAGCAACTGTAAAATAGCAAGTGCAGCAAAGCAGGAAAAGCTACACTACAAAGCTGTAAATAGAACAGGGACAGCAGGAGTAGGGAACAGGCTAAGAGCTAGGGGAGCTCAACCAAAAGAAAGAGCGAGGCCGCAAAACCCAGAACACGGCCACCGAGGAGAACTCGACACTCTAAGCTACTCCAAAATGCAACAGACGGTCAACCCTAAACTCACATGGTAGGGTACACCAGTCCGTCGGCCAAAATCGAGAAGAGGGCAAAAGCCAACTACACAAACGGAAAAGGTCTAGAAAAGACCCAGACGGACGACAACCAGAACGACTAGAATGCCGTGCACGCCACCCTACGCATGACCGGAACGTCGCGCACAAAATAGGGCACCGACCTCGAGTGCAGCCACGAGAGGGCCACTCGCAAAGGTCACAATGCGCAAGGAACGCCGAGAGTCATGTGTCACGTGACGGAAGCACCTCCTCACAGAAACATCCAGCTGCGTTGATTGACGTCTTACGCTGCGCCACGAGTACCTACCTACACACACCCAGAACGGCGGAGGCCAAGGTACTCAAAACCAAGTCCAAGGAACAACCGCTCCGAGTCCAAGAAGAGGCAGTACCAACAGATGCTGAACCAGAAACAGAACAATAACAAGACAAGTAACTAGTTAGGGTCACGTCCGTCGATGTAAGTCCTCAGTCCCTGACAACGTGTGCACACACTGGCTCTAGCCTAAGCCAGGTCCTCTAGCTAGTTTTCTCCCTCGGCAGGACGCTATCGTTGGCTGGGAGCCCACGGAACTCGCTTACAAACTGTGTACGGGAACCCTCCGCTATCCGCAAGCGGGCCGGCACTCAAGAGACCGAAGGGTAACAACAACGGAGGCTCACGAGGCACAAGACTCGAAAACACGAGTGCTAAAGTACAGAAAGTCCACGGAAGCCCTGTCACACGTACTACGAAGCACCACTAGCAGTACAACCACTGCCAACAGACTCAGGACCAGGCAACTAGACCTACAATGCAACGATCCTTGAGTCAGACGACTCAAAGGCATGATCGTCACACACAGCGGAACAAGCTGCCAATCGGTCTAATCCTAAGCCACAAGAAATGACGCTCCGCAGAAAACAACTCACGGAGACCTGAGGGAATACTAGCAACCCTCAGCACACCTGGACACACCAACCGAGGTAAGGCAATACCTCGAGGCATCAAGAACCAGTGTCTCGGGCGGGGCAAAACCACCGAGACACACACAGGGCTACTCGTCAACCTCTGGGTCACACCGGGTTGACCAGAACCCGACAACAATGCTCAAAGTGTAGGAAAGAGAATCCTACCTCAGACAAGAAAACTTCTGGCTACCTTACAACGTAGTCCTAGCCCTCATAGGACGTCAGAAGACATCCACGGGACAACGGGCAGACCACAAGGCCAAGCAAAGACAAGCAGAAACTGAAGGAACGGAAATCGGAGCACAAGAGATGTAACGCGCCACCCCTAGATCCCTACAAGCATATGACGGTCTAGACCTGGGCCGTTACACTCCAAGCGACGGTCGGGGGAGCAGCCTTCACTCACACCGCCCTAACCAACTCTAAAACACAGAAAATAGCATGTAACGGCCAGCACGGGACATGCTACACACACCTGACGCGCCTGACTGGGGCCGTCAGGGCCAACACGGACCAAAACACCAACACAGCAAATGTAACGCGCCATGGCAGACGCGTCACAAGACCCTAACGCGTAAGACAAGGCGCGTTACAGCCACAAAACAAAGACAAAAACCCACGGCAACTCGAGCCATGTAACACGCTAGGCCAAGCGCGTTACACACGCCTGATGCGCAGGAGCAGGCGCGCTACACACTGGCTCAAGACAAAAACATAGGTTGAGAGGCATGTAACGGCCAGCTCAGGGCGCGTTACAAACGCCTGACGCACAGGGGCCCAATCGTTACATCCAACGGCGCGGCAACCCAACTCAGCCAAACAACATGTAACGGCCAGCACAGGGCGCGTTACACACACCTAACGCACGGGGGAACCACCGTCAGAGGCACCGCCTCTAATGGTCAACGTCGGTCAAATGGAATGTAACGGCCAGCACAGGGCGCGTTACATCCATCTAACGTGTTGGGTCAAGTGTGTTAGAGGAACCGACTTGACCCCAAAACTTAAAATGACGAAGCGAATGTAACGCGTCAATGCAGGCGCGTTACATGGGCGTGACGCGCCGCCCCAGGGCCGTCATACACCCAGAAGACAAAACTCTAAAATGCCAAACGAAGTGGTGGTCTATCGTAGGGTCGTCAGGGCCATGTAACGGTCCCTGGAACGACCGCTACATCGGTCACGGCGGGAAAACAAGGGAATGGCCAAACCGGCCCATTCCGCGCCCCATTCACGCCGAAGCGTAGCGGAAACAACCCTCAACGATGAAAAACCACATAAGGAGGCTAAAAAACCCACATGCAACCACAAAAACACAAGATCCGGGCGATTCCAACGAATCAACCCTAAATGGGTCAACGAGGTTCCTGGGCTCCTACCGGCCTCGAATGACCACCAATCAACACAAAACTAGCATGGATGGGATCCTAACATCCCAACGGTCAGTTCAACACTAACCGAGCTACAAATGGTTGCCATTTTCCGGCGAACCCTAAAAACTCCGAAAATCACGGTTTAGGCTAAACAAGCCCAAACTCGGCCGTTTCCTCGCCAAACGAAGTGCAAGGGCAGGGAAAACGGAGAGGAGGAAGTGAGGAACCGTCACACTACATCCACCGAAGAAACCGTACCCCGAAGGAACTAAACCGCGCTGAAAACCACGTCGCGAACCGATCCACCGGCTTTGAATCCACCGTTCAGGATCGCGCCAAATCCATCTCGATCCTCACACTATCGCGCACCTCATCAGCATCTCATCGTCACCAACACGCCCCTGCACCCCTCCGTCTATAGCCGGAGGCGAGAAGGCGGGAGAACGAGAGAGAATGGGAGAGAGAGAGGCGAACGTGCGAATGAGAAGGAGGAGAGAGGAAAAGGAAAGAAAAAGGAAAAGAAATTAGGAATTTTTCTAATTTCTGAAAAATCTGATTTCTGGCCCTACCTCTGAAAAATATGTAAAAATAGCCAAAATGATCGGCTCGACGAGTACATCGTCGCTGTAGCATCCACGAGTCGAGGAACTGACAAACAAACTCACTGTAGGGTTCCGTAACTAGTACGAGAGAAAGACCCACACGGCTCGTAAAGTTCAACTCGAAAGTCACAAAAGTGAACCGAAACTCACCGAAACCAATCCAGAAGATCCAATGAAGATCCAGCAAGACCTACCAAGGATCCAGGGCATTACATCCTCTCCTCCTTTAAAAATTTTGCCCTCGAAATTAAGGACTAACAAAGGAGAAGCAGGGAAGAACAACCCGACAGCACAACCACAAAACAACATAAATCTCGAGAGACACAGCTCAGAGGAACACCGTCAGACCACAATCACGAGCACATGCTCTGGATCGAGCACGACACAAGTGGACACAAGTCTGACACCTCTGAAACAAGGCAATGTCGCTTACGTCTTACAGGACAGGAGACACGACTACCACAACATCAGACAACCGATCGAGAAACACAACAACAGGACGGCAAGCGACAGCTTACACAAGGAGACACAGTCCTCTCAGCTGACAGCTCAACCACATCATCGGCTCCAGTGCCAAAGGCAACAGGGAACACCTGGCACACAGGACACCAACGACAACAGGAGCACCGGACCACAAACACAATCAAGTCAGTCCTCACTCAGATATTACATCTGATCGAGTCGCAAGCTAACTCTAGGAAAAGAGCACAGCAAGGCTAACAGACAAGAATTGGTCCAAAATAGAGACACAAAATCATAGAGAAACAGCACTCACAGAAACAACACAACGGCAACACCTGCAGGATTCCGGCTCCGCACAACACGCAGGGCCACAGAATACCACTGCAAGCAGGGTCACAACAAGGCACAAGAATAGCTGAGCATACGACCACAAGAAATGGGTCACGCATCAGACTGCCCACCAAGAAAAAGATCCACGACAACGAGAAATGACAATCTCAGGGAACGCACCTCAAGGACTACAAACACGCCTTGAGAGCACAACACCAAGAAAGGAATGCAGAGCAAAGGGTACTCAATCAGCAGGAATGCCGACAAATTCCCCAATACTCGCAAATGCCAATGCCAACACCAGAAAACCACCAACAATGGCATGGCAACAGACGACATCGAGGCACAAGAAGCCAAGATGAAGTCACCTCGAGAAAGAACAAACCTCTCGACAAGTGGGTAGCCGACCCACATGCTTCCGCTGCACTCTCAACAACGCGCACAGGCAACAGGACAACCTCGGTAGTCGCACCTCAGCACACACCAAGCACCTTCGCAATCAATGAAGATCACAAATCACACGCCACGAGTACCGATCCAGCGAACAACCGATCACAAGGAGCCTAAGCGCAACAAGAGAAGAGCACCAGCTTCAGCACAAAGCACAAGGAAAGCATCAACCTCAGCTTACCTTCACGTCCTGAAAATGATAAATGAGCCTTCACGATACATCGGCCGCTGGACACGGCACGACAACACGGTGCACAACAGCTCTTAACACCATCATGGAGTACAAAGCCAAGCAACCGTAAAGCAGAGAGCAGATCAGGCTCAAAACAAAGCTGTCCACACTTAAGCAGACACAGGACAAAGGCATCACTAAGACAGTAATTCCAAGGCAAACCTCGAAAAGATTCCACCAGAAGGGACGAGAAGCAGGAAGCTCAATCATAAAAGCTCACCAGGAAAGGATAATCCTACCTTGTCTTAGCAACTTCTCCAACACGGAATCTAATCGAGCACTTCAACAGAAGCGAAACACATCAGGAGCTGAACAGACTCAAGCCGGGACGACCAAGACAACGTAAGAACGTGTACGGTCATCAAACCAAGGCCAAAGGTCAACAACAACCAGAACAACACATAGAAAAATCTCGAACAACGTACCGCAGATTCAAGCCTTCCGGCGAACACTGCCAAGTACAACATGATCGAGACAAATGAAACAACGAGAAGAAACACCTCGTCACATCCCGACGAGAGCAGGACCATCTCGTACAGTGCCAGAACAGCACGCACAAGACAACACGCAGAAAACAAAGCGACAAAGAATCACAAACCGCAGCCAGTTGAAGACTATACTGGACTTTCACGACTCTGGAAACTGTATATCTCAGATTCCCATGTACTTCACACGACAATGCTCTGATAGCTCAGAAAAGAACTCCGAACATCTCAGAACACTGCTCTGATACCACTCTGTAGCGACCCGGATTTCGGACACCCGGCATACCCGGTAGGACTACCGGATACACGTGATACCGCATGGAACCCGCGAGGCCTCCCAAGAGCGGGAAAGCTCCGAAGGGAAAAAGGCACGTGTAGAGTACATTGAAGCCACAGAGATAGTACAGTAAGCAATTAAATTTCATTAGATAGGTTTGCTAAAGTAGCAGAAATAAAATTACTTTTTAATTAACAGTTATATCCCAGAGTCAGTCCAAAGCTAAAGACAACAAGTGTAGCATAGTATAGTCGACAGAAAGGAAAGACGTACCAAAAGGTCGGGAGAAGCCCGACGCAGGTACCAGCTGGCAGCAACGGTACGCAACGAACATGCACACTCCAGGAACCATGCGGAACCCACCTGAAATGTAGGGGTGAGTCTCTGACCAGAAACTCAGTAGGGGTCACGCGGATCCCCACTGGAAAATGCACAGTGCAACAGAAGCAACTGTAAAACAGCAAGTGCAGTAAAGCAGGAAAAGCTACACTACAAAGCTGTAAATAGAATAGGGACAGCAGGAGTAGGGAACATGCTAAGAGCAAGGGGAGCTCAACCAAAAGAAAGAGCGAGGCCACCGAGGAGAACTCGGCACTCTAAGCTACTCCAAAAGGCAACAGACGGTCAACCCTAAACTCACACGGTAGGGTACACCAGTCCGTCGGCCAAAACCTAGAAGAGGGCAAAAGCCATCTACACAAACGGAAAAGGTCTAGAAAAGACCCAGACGGACGACAACCAGAACGACTAGAACGCCGTGCACGCCGCCCCACGCACGATCGGAACGTCGCGCACGAAACATGGCACCGACCTGGAGTGCAACCACGAGAGGGCCACTCGCAAAGGTCATAATGCGTAAGAAACGCCGAGAGTCACGTGTCACGTGACGGAAGCACCTCCTCACAGAAACAGCCAGCTGCGTCGACTGACGTCTTACGCTGCACCACGAGTACCTACCTACACACACCCAGAACGACGGAGGCCAAGGTACTCAAAACCAAGTCCAAGGAACAACCGCTCCGAGTCCAAGGAGAGGCAGCACCAACAGATGCTGAACCAGAAATAGAACAACAACAAGACAGGTAACTAGTCAGGGTCACGTCCGTCGACGTAAGTCCTCAGTCCCTGACAACGTGTGCACACACTGGCTCTAGCCTAAGCCAGGTCCTCTAGCTAGTTTTCTCCCTCGGCAGGACGCTATCGTTGGCTGGGAGCCCACGGAACTAGCTTACAAACTGTGTACGGGAACCCTCCGCTATCCGCAAGCGGGCCGGCACTCAAGAGACCGAAGGGTAACAACAACGGAGGCTCACGAGGCACAAGACTCGAAAACACGAGTGCTAAAGTACAGACAGTCCACGGAAGCCCTGTCACACGTACTACAAAGCACCACTGGCAGTACAACCACTACCAACAGACTCAGGACCAGGCAACTAGACCTACAACGAAATGATCCTTGAGTCAGACGACTCAAAGGTAAGATCGTCACACACAGCGGAACAAGCCGCCAATCGATCTAATCCTAAGCCACAAGAAACGACGCTCCGCAGAAAACAACTCACGGAGACCTGAGGGAACACCAGCAACCCTCAGCACACCTGGACACACCAACCGAGGTAAGGCAATACCTCGAGACATCAAGAACCAATGTCTCAGGCCCGGCAAAACCACCGAGACACACACAGGGCTACTCGTCAACCTCTGGGTCACACCGGGTTGACCAGAACCCGATAACAATGCTCAAAGTGTAGGAAAGAGAATCCTACCTCAAGCAAGAAAACTCATGGCTACCTTACAACGTAGTCCTAGCCCTCATAGGACGTCAGAAGACATCCACGAGACAACGGGCAGACCACAAGGCCAAGCCAAGACAAGCAGAAACCGAAGGAACATAAATCGGAGCATAAGAGATGTAACGCGCCACCCCTAGACCGCTACAAGCATATGACGGTCTAGACCTGGGCCGTTACACTCCAAGCGATGGTCGGCGGAGCAGCCGTCACTCACACCTCCCTAACCAACTCTAAAACACAGAAAACAGCATGTAACGGCCAGCACGGGGTGCGCTGCACACACCTGACGCGCCCGACCGGGGCCGTCAGGGCCAACACGGACCAAAACACCAACACAGCAAATGTAACGCGCCATGGCAGGCGCGTCACAAGCACCTAACGCGCAAGACAAGGCGCGTTACAGCCACAAACCGAAGACAAAAGCCCATGGCAACTTGAGCCATGTAACGCGCTAGGCCAAGCTTGTTACACACGCCTGATGTGCAGAAGCAGGCGCGCTACACACTAGCTCAAGACAAAAACAGAGGCTGAGTGGCATGTAACGGCCAGCTCAGGGCGCGTTACAAACGCCTGACGCACAGGGGCCCAACCGTTACATCCAACGGCGCGGCAACCCAACTCAGCCAAACAACATGTAACGGCCAGCACAGGGCGCGTTACACACACCTAATGCACGGGGGAACCACCGTCAGAGGCACCGCCTCTAATGGTCAACGTCGGTCAAATGGAATGTAACGGCCAGCACAGGGCGCGTTACATCCATCTAACGCGCTGGGTCAAGCGCGTTAGAGGAACCGACTTGACCCCAAAACTCAAAACGACGAAGCGAATGTAACGCGTCAACGCAGGCGCGTTACATGGGTGTGACGCGCCGCCCCAGGGCCGTCATACACCCAGAAGACAAAACTCTAAAACGCCAAACGAAGTGGCGGTCCATCGTAGGGCCGTCAGGGCCATGTAACGGTCCCTGGAACGACCGCTACATCGGTCACTGCGGGAAAACAAGGGAATGGCCAAACCGGCCCATTCCGCGCCCCATTCACGCCGAAGCGCAGCGGAAACAACCCTCAACGATGAAAAACCACATAAGGAGGCTAAAAAGCCCACATGCAACCACAAAAACACAAGATCCGGGCGATTCTAACGAATCAACCCTAAATGGGTCAACGAGGTTCCCGGGCACCTACCGGCCTCGAATGACCACCAATCAACACAAAACTAGCATGGATGGGATCCTAACATCCCAACGGACAGTTCAACACTAACCGAGCTACAAATGGTTGCCGTTTTCCGGCGAACCCTAAAACCTCCGAAAATCACGGTTTAGGCTAAACAAGCCCAAACTCGGCCGTTTCCTCGCCAAACGAAGTGCAAGGGCAGGGAAAACGGAGAGGAGGAAGTGAGGAACTGTCACCCTAACTCCACCGAAGAAACCGTGCCCCGAAGGGACTAAACCGTGCCGAAATCCACGTCGTGAACCGATCCACCGACTTTAAATCCACCGTTCGGGATCGCGCCAAATCCACCTCGATCCTCACCCTATCGCGCACCTCATCAGCATCTCGTCGTCACCAGCACGCCCCTGCACCCCTCCGCCTGCAGCCGGAGGCGAGAAGGCGGGAGAACGAGAGAGAACGGGAGAGAGAGAGGCGAACGTGCGAATGAGAAGGAGGAGAGAGGAAAAGGAAAGAAAAAGGAAAAGAAATTAGGAATTTTCCTAATTTCTGAAAAATCCGATTTCTGGCCCTACCTCCAAAAAATACGCAAAAATAGCCAAAACGACCGGCTCGACGAGTACATCGTCGTTGTAGCATCCACGAGTCGAGGAACTGACAAACAAACTCACCGTAAGGTTCCGTAACTAGTACGAGAGAAAGACCCACACGGCTCATAAAGCTCAACTCGGAAGCCACAAAAGCGAACCGAAACTCACGAAAACCAATCCAGAAGATCCAATGAAGATCCAACAAGACCTACCAAGGATCCAGGGCATTACAATAGTAGTCATTTCAATAATGACTCAGTAAGTAGTAATAGTCATTTGAATAATGACTCAATAAACAGTAGCCGTCGTTTCAATTTCAGTTCAGTAAATAATAGTTTCAATTTCAATTCAATGAGTAATAACAGTGATATAACTAGCCATACACAGTGCCTAAACCACTCATAGAAGGACAGTCAGTCGGTACTCGATCACCTAGGTAAATAGTGATGAGTCTTAGTTACTGCGTAGAACTGGGAGAAGTCCTCTGCACCTTAATCAGTGGTACTTGTCCACCTCAAGGATTTCATTCCCCGTTACCCTGGGGGCCAATACAGTATGAACCTCCCCATAGGGGCATTTCTATGGTTTTGTTCCAGTCTCCCCCTATGATGGAAGTGTCCATTTGACAATAATAACAGTGCGATAAATATACATATATATATATAACTCTTATCCAATGGACACATGTCACTCAAAAATCATGTTTTAGACACTAAGTATGAAATATGCCATTTCTGAAAATCTCTTTTTTTCTTCTAAAATTCTTAACTTGTTCAAATATATATATATATATATATATATATATATATATATCAAAAATTTCTAATTCTATTTACAAAGATCAGAATGCAATTAAATTTCAGAAAATCAATACATTTATAGGAAGGATCAATACAGAAAATTTCTATCATTTTTCAGACTATATTTATACTTTTCCCATAATTAGTTATACACCATTTATACATCAAAAATTTATAATTATGTTCTTAAAACTCAGAGTCCATTGAAATTTTAGAAAAATAACTCATTTATAGAAATGATCAATGCAGAGAATTTTCATCACTTTTCAGTCAGTACTTATAATTTTTGAAGAATTACTTATACTCCAACATTAATCATAAATTGACTAAATTTATCTACTATGTTCTGGAGATCATTAAATTTTTACTGCATATCAAATTTTCATATAACAATACACAAAAAATTTTTCATAAATTATCATGCAGTAATTTGAAATTTTCTAGAATTACATGTATTTCAACATATATCATAAATTTACTAAATTTAGTTACTATGTTCTGAAATTCATCCAATTTTTACTGCATATCACATTTACATGTAACATTACACAGAAAATTTTCCATAAATTGTCATGTAGGAATTTGAATTGTTCCAGAATTGTATATTTTTTAGTATGTATGGAAAATTAACTAAATTTAACCACAACACTCTAAAAATCACCATAATTTGTCAAACCATCATTCAAAATAGAAAATATCATTTTTAAAATTTTGTATTATTTTTCACATTGCATTACTATTTTTCACACTATATTCATATTTTTCACACTAAGTAAGAAAAATATATCATGAATAATAAATCAACTAAATATATCCAAAATGATCACATAATTTATAAAAATTTACAGAACATTATTCCAGACAGAAATATCATATATAAAATTTTTCATCATTTTTTATTCAGTATGTTTAATTTGTAAAACTTTATATTAGTTTCTAAAATTTACAATAATTTACAATAATAACTTTTAAATGGAGAAAATTATCCAGAATGATTACAATGACTAAAATATACAGTGAACTAACTTATAATTATCATATATCAAGTCAGTAACATTCTCAGGATTTGTCACAGAATATTAACATTTATTCAATTTTTTAATTATTTGTTTAAACATTGATAATTATATCAGTAAAAATTTCGTTATCACAATGAAATGAAATTTCCCTCAATTAGTTCTAACATGCATTTAAGTCTTCTAGTAAAGTTTCAATATTTTTCATGTAGTATTTCTATTTTTTCATAATTTTATACTTCTAATAAAATATCAAAATTTATGTAATATTACTTGTAGAGATCAATAATTATTGATATTTTCAGAATATAGCACACTCAATGTCAGAACCATACGGTAAAATTCTAAGATTTTTGTGAACATGATCTTTAATTTATAGAATTTATATATAATTATTTATATATTTTATCGTGTATGAAAATTCATTAAAATAAATATCATTATCCAGAAATCATGAAAATGTTTATACACATGTGATTCACAGTAAGATGCATTCCCACAATTTGAAGTGATTTAATATCATCATTTTATTATTTTAGTATATTGAACACCTTTAAGATAATATTAAAATATTCATAAACGTAAAAATAAATTGAATCAGATATGAAAATTTTTACAGAGGGCTTAGAACATTAGATCTCATGATTCTGAAAAGTTTCTTAATTTATCATACACCATTGCTAATTACAATGTATTAATCAATTGATTATACCCTTAATCACATGCTTTAACTTAATGATATCATGTAAATTCAACTACTTTATGATCAACTATGGTGAAGTAAGGATATCTGGATTTAACTATATCTAAAGATGTTAATTATATACCATAAATCATTTTACATATGCTAATCCATATTAATTAAGGGAATATGAGCTTAATCACTTACCTTAATGACGTATTAACAACTCCCTAATCAGTCTTCCAACCTTCTCCTTCTGCTCCTCACGTACTCAGCTTCCAAGAGGAGCAAATGAGCCTCTCTACCCCTCTATTTATAGGGTTTTTGACCTAATCAATCTTAACCCTTCATTAAATCAAGGGTGTAGATTAAATCAATTATTTAATATTATTCAATTAAAATTTTGACTTTCAAACCTCACCAACCCATTCACCTAACTTCTTTTGACTATCTCATATTTTTTATTTTTTTTATATAGATGGCACATGGGATTTGACTAAATGAAGCAAAGGGATTAAACTAATGAGGAAAAAAATAAAAAGAATTTTTTTAAAAAAAACAAATGGCCGAAAGGGGGGGTCGGCTACGGCGCCCGCCCTGCCCGCTCTCGCGTGCGTGCACGGGCGCGAGCGTGTGGGCTGCCGCCCGCCCCTGCCGCCGCATTTTTTAAATTTTTAATTTTTTTTTCATTTTTGACCTTATTTTTTTATTTAATCTTTTACTTTTTTTAATAATTAAACCCCTTCTTCTTCCTTTTAACCTTTGTTTATTATTATTTTTTTTCTTTCTTCACTTTTCTTTATCTTTTAAACCACTTGTCTTTCTTTCTATATATATATATATTTAAAATTTTCTTTAACAGTTAATCTTTTTTGTTTTAAATACTTAACTCCTTATATATATATATGGTTTTATTTTTTTTCCTTCTTTATCTTTTAAATATCTTATTATTATTTTTTTCCATGACTAAAATAGATATAATAAGATTAATAATTTAAATATTTACGTAAAATCAATTCCTTTATTAAACAAATAAATTATTAAACTAAGAATTCGCAGGGTATTAAAGTTTTGCCAGTCATTAGATGGGGTTGCACTGGAATGGTTCTACTCTCTGTTGCTAGAGGACGCCGAAAGTTTCAAGATAGTGAAAGACAAGTTCATCTAGCGGTTTCAAGACAGGGTCGGCCCAGAATATTCTTTTACAGACTTGGTCGCCGAGAAAATGAAGCCGGATGAGGAATTTACTACATATGCAGACAGATGGAGACAGATGGCCGCCAGGGTGCCAGGCCACATTCCGGAGGAAGAGAAGGTCAAGCTACTCATCTCTAATGCCACTCCGACCTTCCGTAACATTCTTGCCATGAATGATATAGCAAATATGCACCAACTGTATTGCCGAGCACGGTTCATTCAAACACAATTGAAGGACTCCCCCATCCACTCGCTCTTTGAGAACCAAAAGCCTAAATACCACAAGAAACATGAAGGGCGTGTCACCGAGGGGGTCCAGACCAATGAGCAGGTACAAGCCGTTACCTTCCCCTTCCAAGTCACTCCTTTCTGCTTTCTGTAAAACACCCGCACCCCTTAAATCCCCACTCCGCAAAACATTCAACCCATGCCACAAAACCCTCCGCAACACACCTTCGCCGCTCCGCAAAATACCTTTGCCGCTCCGCAACAACCTCCACAACCTCTGCAATACCATAATGTCCCTCCACCCAACGGCTACAACAACAACAACAACAAGCGCCCGGGACCCAAAAGAGCCCAATACCCTTTTTTGCCCGAGTCCCTCACGAACATATTCTCGGCTCTTATGTTAGTTAGTGCAATCCAACTTCCTCCGGAACGGCTCATCTGGAACCCGGCTGTTGATCAGACAAAGTACTGCATGTTTCACAGGCAGCCGGGACATACAATTGAAGGGTGTTTTCAGTTCAAGGACTTGGTCTATGACCTCCATGAAGGGCACATGATTGATTGGGCCGAAATGCATGAGGCCATTGTTGAAATCAAAGAAAAGAGAAGGCAGCCACCGAGGCAGAAAATGCAGCAACAACAGGCACCACAGCCGCAGCAGCAGCCATTACAGCAACAACCGCAGCCGGTTCAAGACTTGGGGATCCACCAGAACCCAATGCCGAACCATCCTCCCGCTCCACAGCCTCAGCCGTCGGCACCGGCTCAAGTTAATGTAGTTAAACCCCCGGCTCCTGACGCAGGGTGGTCTTTTGATGATGACGGCTCCACGCCGCAAGTCATGGCCCTCCACCACAACTACCATAATCCTTCCGCTTCCGCCATCCTTACACCCACACACCAAACTCCGCCTACTAGACCACTTGTTCTTTCATCCAATTCCACTCCACCACTCGTCACTCGCCCATTGCTCACCCCCGCTACTGCCACCACGCCTCCATCTAACCCTCCACTCATTACACCTCCGTTCAACCCTACACCCCCACTTCCGCTCACACCCGCTATCACCATACCTACCACCAACCCTTCGCCCATTGTTCTGTCATCACAGCCCGTTACCTCCACTCCCACTCCCATTATTTCCCCCACGCCCTCTCCTGCACCATTCATTCACCCCACTAGGCTTATTAAGTCACTCATTTTGAGCCCATCCGAGGCTACGGCAGCCTATAATTTCACCCTACGGAGCCGGTGTATGTTTCATCGCAATTATGCTCCCACTTCTAATCCCCATTCTTCCCAACCGGCTACCGAGCAGGAAGAAGCCGAGCCACTCCCAGGTACCCAATATGATCTGCTACATCATTTGGATTGGGTGCCCGCCAAGATATCTGTGCTGGAACTCATTAAAAGATCTACCCTTCACCAAGATGCTCTCAGAAATTTTCTTCAAAAGGTGATGGTTAGTGAAGACATGGCAGTTGATAGTTTACCCATGGCACTGGCAACTATCTCTAAAGGCCCAGCAATCACCTTCTATGAGATCGAGCTAGCACCTCCAGAAGCTCGGCAAATGTCGCTCTGCATTTCTATTATCTTGAACAAAGTCAGCATTGACGCGACATTAGTTGACACAGGGGCATCTATCAATGTATGCCCGCTCAGAACTCTCAGAGCCTGTAACTTGTCAGAAGAACTTCTACGGCGGACCCCCACAACTATTGCTGCATACGACAACTCACGGAGGGCATGTCACGGGGTTGTTACTATTCAAGCTGAGCTCGGGCCTCTCACTATGCCCATTGAATTCTATGTACTGGATATCGACCCTATGTTTAAGGCTATCTTGGGTCGTCCGTGGATCGATACTCTCAACGCCGTGCCCTCCACCGCACATTAGTGTCTTAAGTTCTCTTTTCAAGGGAGGGTGGTGAAAGTCAAAAGCTTATCCACGGTCCAGTCTGTAAAAGCTATATCAGAGAAGATCCTGCCTACACTGTGGCCCAGTAGTCGGCCCGTAATTTCTGTTCTGGATCTGGACTTCCCTTGGGCTTATGCACCTCGCCAACCCGTCACTGCACCTGTTAGTATCAAAGTGAAGCCCCAGATCCAAGACTCTAAAGGCTGGGATATTATATTGAAATTGGGATACCAACCAGGGAGAGGCCTTGGAGCACAATTACAAGGACGGACCAAGCCGGTGCCCAAAAGAAGAAAAATGGGCTGGAGAGGTCTCGGTTATCGAGAGTCCGCACTATCAATGATGGGTGACTCAGGATCACTTACCTGGGATTACCGCCAACACTTTGTAAGAGGACCCCTCCAGCCAGGCACACGAAATCCACCATCAGTACAGTTAGAAAAGAAAGATACAGGCTGCACAGTTGCCAGTCCGCCTCTACTGCCAAAGGGGCCAATTGATGACATGATTGATTACAGCCAGGCCGTTGAAAGGCTATTTTATGAAGAAGAAAGCTACCGAAAGAATCAGGAAGTATTGCTTTTGCAGTGGAAGCCGAAGAAGCCAGCTAACCGTCCACGGGAAAAGGGGAGCTCGCCCATTGTCTTGTCTTGGTCTCCCTCCCTCCTCATGTCTCTTTTCCAGTAGTCAGAATCCATACCTCACTCACCTCCGATCATGATTGATCAGTACTTCACAGAACTACCGACCGAGGTGTTAATCATCCCTTGTGCATGCAGGCAATGCCCGCCCATTGATCTTTCCACTTGGTGGACCTCCTCCTCCACTCTTTCCGACATCTGGTTCTCTTCCTCTGATCCCTTCTTCGATGTCTTATTCCCGTCCCTCATCCCTCATCAGCTTCCTCCTCCATCTCCTCCCTCCTGCTACATGATCTCCACTGATCTCCAAAAAAAACGTCAAATTTAAAACGGAGATTTCGGTGGAAGATTATGCTATCTTGTCTCCGTCCTCCTCCCAAGGGCATGAGTCCCCTGCTCCTTCCTCCCCATTAGATTTCCTTTCTCCTAGGTTAAACGTAGGGTCTGTCCAGTCTAGGGAAGTAGAGTTAGTTAGGTCTAGAAAAGTAGGGTCTTGTTCTAGGTCGTCCAACCCTTCCTCGCCCAAGCCGCGCTCACTCGCACGTCATCCCAAATCCATCCCTGATAGGTTCTTGCAGGATTTAGCTCAGCGATGTCATGCTCTTCTGAAGTGTTCGGAGTTTGTCGCTACGGCAATCGTGATAGAAGACGATGAGGAAATAGAAGGGGTGTAGAGCGACGATGGACTCGGTGTTTATGAAGTCCTGGATGAAAAGGACCCGATCGATGATGAGGATAGCAATGTAGATGACACTGCCGATCTGTATTCGCAAGGATTAAAGAGATTCGATGAGCCATCGTCGGCAGTGGATGAACCTACAAAAGAAATAAATTTAGGAACTGAAGAAGACCCAAGGCCCATCATTATTGCTGCTAATCTCCCTCCACAAGTAGATGAATATTTAATCAAGGTTCTAAGGGAGTATAGTGATTCTTTCACCTGGTCTTATGAGGACATGCCGGGTCTTGACCCCTCTTTAGTGGAACACCGACTCGTACTCAAACCAGTGGCAACACCCGTAAAATAGAGATCAAGAAGATTTCACCCCCCACATGGCCTTAAAGATTAAGGAAGAGGTCGATAAATTATACAGGGCCAGGTTCATTAGAGTCGTTTTATATCCCCAGTGGGTGGCGAACATAGTCTCTGTCATCAAGAAGGATGGAAAAGTACGTATTTGCATTGATTTCAAGGATCTTAATAAAGCATGTCCCAAAGATGATTTCCCGCTGCCTCACATAGATGTCCTGGTGGATAACACCACCGGGTACGAAGCTTTATCATTCATGGATGGTTATTCAGGTTATAATCAAATCCGTCTCGCTCTAGAAGATCAAGAGAAAACCTCCTTCACCACGTCCTGGGGCACGTATTGCTACGTGGTTATGCCGTTCGGCCTGAAGAACGCATGTGCCACCTATCAAAGGCCATGATGGCCATCTTCCATGACATAATGCACATCTATATGGAAGCTTACGTGGATGACATATTGGTGAAGTCGAGAACCAAAGAAGAACACCCTTCTATTCTAGCTAAGGTGCTGCAAAGAGCTAGGGAGTACAAGCTGAAAATGAATCCGAAGAAGTGTGTTTTCGGAGTCTCTTCAGGGAAGCTATTAGGCTTTATAGTTAGCAAACGGGGGATCCAGATTGATCCTAATAAAGCAAAGGTCATCATGGACATGTCTCCGCCTAAGAACATTACGGAACTTTAAGGACTGATTGGTAGATTTCAATTTATCAGAAGATTCATATCCCAACATTCTCAGAGGTGCCGCCCGTTTTATGAATTGCTAAAGGCGGGGGTCAAGTTTGAATGGAATCAAGATTGTCAAAAGACATATGAGGATTTAAAAGTCTATCTATCCTGTCCCTGAGAAACCCCTAATCCTATACATCTCGGTCATTGAGGACTCCCTAGGGGCGGTCTTAGCACAAGTAGATGATGAAGGAAAAGAGTGGGCAACTTATTACCTCTCCAGGTTGTTTAACCCGGCCGATTGCAAATACACCGCTATGGAGAAGACTTGTGCCGCCTTAGTGTGGGTAGCTCAGAAGCTCAAACACTACTTCCTAGCCCACCCAGTTAGGTTGATCTCTAGAATGGACCCAATCCGCTATCTCTTAAAAAAGCCTATCCTTTCTAATAGGTTAGCTCGCTAGCAGAGCTTCCTCTCTCAGTTTGATATCACGTTCGTTGTTCAGAAGGCAATCAAAGGATATGCCATCGCTGAGCATCTCGCCCATCTTCCCATTCCGTGCACGAAATCTATTCAGGATGACTTCCCTGATGAGCATCTCTTTGCTATCTCTCATCATCCCTTCTAGTCTCTGCACTTCGATGGTGCACTCAATTCTCAGGGCCGCGGGATAGGCGCTATTCTGCTCACTCCAGAAGGGGTAACGATTCCCTTTACTTATCAACTCCGATTTCCTGCTACCAACAACATCGCTGAGTATGAAGCTCTCCTCGCCGGATTGAAGCACGCCTATCTTTTAGGTGCCCATTACTTGAATATCATAGGGGACTCTCAGCTCGTCCTGCGGCAGGTGCTGTCCACTTACTGCACTCGTGACCCTAAGCTCAAGCCCTATCAAGATTTGGTCACGCTCCTAGCTAGGCAATTCCGCAAGTTGATCTATATCCATACTTCCTGATCTTAAAACATTCTAGCTGATGCTTTGGCGTCTCTTGCTTCCTCTCTATCTTTCCCTCTCAATCGGAGCACTGAGACTATTGTCGTTCAGAGACTGGACCCACCCTCTCTTCAGGATCCTTGGTATGCCAACCTTAGGAAAACTATAGAGGTGAGGGCTGAGAAGGGAGATCTTAAGGAAGTAATTTTGATGGAACTAGAAGAGATCCTGGAGGAAGAAGAATTGCCCTGGTACCATGAAATTGAGTTATTTTATAAAAATGGATCGTTCCTGAAAGGGGCAAATGCCAAGCAGCGCAAGTCAATAAGAAGAGCCACCTCAAGGTATACTGTCATCGCAGGAGAACTATACAGGCGCGCTACTAATGGGATACTCATGAGATGCTTAGACGGTGATGAAGCTTGGAAGGTGGCTGAAGTAGCCCATTCTAGTGAGTGTGGAGGTCATGTTAATGGCCAGGCTCTCGCAAAGAAGATCCTTAGGCGGCGTTATTATTGGCCCACTCTAGAGGAAGATTACTCCCTCTATGTCCGGAGGTGTCTTAAATGCCAACTCTACACTGATAAGATCCATGCTCCAACTTCATCTCTTCATCCACTCTCTGCTCCTTGGCCATTTTCTATGTGGGCTTTCGACGTTGTCGGCCCGCTCGGTGATCCCAATTCTCAGACCAAGTAGAAATCTTCATCCTTACCACCACTGAATACTTCACCAAGTGGGCCGAAGTCGAAGCGTACGCGGAGATTAAAGCTATCACGGTGTGCCACTTCATCATAATGAACATCATCTCGCGATTCTGAGTACCAAGCAGCATCGTCATCGACAACGGACCCCAGTTCATTTTTCAAGAGCTCAAGGACCTATGTAAGAAGTTCAATATTGCATTACATCATTCATCTCCATATTACCCACAATGTAATGGTCAAGCCGAAGCCACTAGTAAAACCCTTCTCAAAATCATCAAGAAAACATGCGAATCTAACAAATTCTCTGATTGGCCAGAACGATTGGTAGAAGCTCTATGGGCCTACCGCACCTCCGTCCGTACTCCTACGGGGCAAACCCCCTATTCTCTCACCTACGGGATGGAGGCAGTGCTCCCATACGAACTCCTAATCCCTTCTCTAAGGGTACAGCTCGATAAGGAACTTAATCTCGATGAACGTCAAGAGGCGTTGCTCGTCCAATTGGAACTCTTAGACGAGAAGAGGATGAATGCGGCCGATCACGTATCTGTTTATCAAAAGAGAGTTTCGCGTTATTTTCAAAAGATAGTAATTGTGCGTAAATTTCAAAAAGGTGATATGGTCTTGAAACGTAAGTTTATACGGTCTACAGGTCCTAGGTCTAAATTACAACATAACGGGGAAGTACCGTTTGTTGTCAAAGAAACTTATCTAGGGAATACTTACTGCTTAGTGAACGCAGAAGGTGAGGAGCTCGCTCACGCTTGGAATGGGTTGTATCTTAAGCGTTTCTTTCCTTAGAGTCTAAGCCAGTGCCACCCCGGTAGCGAGGAGTTCTTCCCTTTCACCCTGAAAGAGGACCTCGAGAACGGCAATCACACACTACACGATGTCCCTGGTCGGGTTTCCCACTCTGTAGACACCGTTTCTCCTTGGCCATGCTTGGGGGAAAGTCAAAGTCCCTGTCCGTTTCTCTCTTCGGCTAATCCAGGGGCAAGAGGTGGATAAGGAGGCGACGACCAATCTAGGCACCCTGACGAGAGGAGGTCTCAAATAGGGGCAGTCCGTTATGACCTGACGCCACAAGAAAAAGAAAAAGAGCAAAGAAAAGGAGCACTCAATCGTGACAAAAGCAAAAAGTATATCTTGAAAGTCCATCAATCATAATTTCAAAGCTCCAAGAAAATGAAAAAGGCTAGGCAGTACAGTTTCCCCGTGGGACGCATGAGCCCAGTCGTATGGGTGCCTAGAGTGGACAAAGGTTTGATGACGGATGCAAAGCCCCGGCGCAATAGACCGAGTCTCTGAATGGGCTATCTAGAGAGGAACTCAAGTCCTAAAAACTTCTATTTCTGGCTTAAGCTTACCCCCGCATTCTATATTTTTTTTTAGGATTAAGACAAATACCCTGGGTATGGCCTTGGTAGAAGCACAGTCACGCAAGTTAGGCCCTGGCCAGGGGTTGTCACCTCCATTGCACACTAACCTCGGGAACTCTCGATGGGAGAGGGAGGACCCACGTTTCTAGGGGGGCACTTATATTTCAAAATAAAAAAAATCATATATTTCAAAATAAAAAAAATTAAATATTTCAAAATACTAAAAAAAGCATATATTTCAAAATCCAAAAAAATCAGGTATTTACAAATCCAAAAAAAATCATCATGTATTTCAAAATCTAAAAAATCATGTATTTCAAAATCAAAATCCAAAAAAATCATATATTTCAAAATCCAAAAACATCAGATATTCTCAAAAGCTCACAAAAATCTGAATATTTGCAAAAAAAAATCCAAAAAATCATCATGTGCATCGCATGCATTGCATTGTTTTCATTATATCTTCCGCCTATTTAATAAGGCTCCACCCCTTGACCAAATATCAAGAATTGGTCATTCTCTAACTTGCTTCAGGTAAGGGGTTGGGCCTAAGAACATATCTAACTTGTTTCTTGTCTAAGTGTGTGCAGAACGCAGGTTCAAGCCCAAGATCCAAACTCACAAACCTACAAGGCCTGTAACGCTCCAGTCTTAGACCGTCACAGTCCTGTGACGGTCCATCGTTCTGCCGTCACCTTCTCCCGAAGGTTAAAACTCTTTTGTTCTCAGTGAACTCACTTTGACACATCCACGATGGACCGTCACCCCTCTCTAGTGCATCTATATTAGACCGTTATACCATCCCGAGGGTAGAAACTCAGTTTTTCTGAGCCCATCCATTCTGACGGCTCATCGTGAAACCGTCAGGCTATTGTGGCGGCCCTACTTAGGACCGTTACACTCCTCAGAAGCTCTGTTTTCAAGAACATTTGGGCCCAATCAAGCACATAACTCATATTCCATCAACTAAGGCACTTCCATGTCATTCAATTGAGCTCAAAGAAACCTAAAACTGGCTGGTAAACTTCAAAGTTCATTACATTCAAGAAAATTCAAGCTACATTTAACTTTATATCCGCACAAGGCCGAATCTTGCGTAATTCCTTCACATAACTACGGCGTCCCTCGTCGTCTTCTTCCACTTCCTCTTGCCACGAGCGCACTTTGCTGATCTCCCACATCATCAGAGTGCTCTGGACTGCTCTTTCATCCTCCTCGGACCCCATCTTCCTAGCTTGAAGGGGAGGGAAATGTGATAGTGCAGGCACCACGGTACGGGGTAGCCCGATCTGAAGATAGCACCGGTGCGGGTTATAGATCGCCATGGTAGTGTTCCCCACTAGCTGTAGATCAAGGCCTAGTCATCGTGGTACATTGAGCAAGGTGCTCCGAAGAACTCTTGGCCGCATTGAAAACTTCTCTATTAGCAAGGTGTTCAGGAAGAGGCGCCAATCATCCCGCGTTTTCTTGTCCGCCGTCCGGCATTCAACCTGTGAAGGAAGCCCAAATGCACCTCTGATATAGAATAAAGGGTGGCTCCCGAAAATCCGGCTAGCTGATTGGGTTGGAACTTGATTCTCACTCCCATCCAACACTCAAGGAGTATCATCGAGCCAAAGAGAGGTCCTCCTAAACAAGCTGAGCTAAGTCCTTCATAAAGGTATGAAAGGACCGCTTGAGAAATAGACAAGCCCCGCCACAACCCGCTGCTGATGCTAAGGTTTTGGATATCTAGAAGGTGGTCAGTGGTGGTGAAAAGGAAGACTCCGCACAAGCAAACCGAGGCTACCTTGGCAATGGCTTCATATCTTTCCCACTTGTTCTTACAATGGGAGACTATCCATTGAGCCATGGGTATCAATTGAATATGGCATGGGCTGATCATGGTCCTCACATCCTTTGGGTTATGTATGAAATCACTTAGAATCAAGGATGGGTCAATAGGTTCAACCGTATGACACACTAGATCTTCATCTCCCATTTTAGTCTTAGCAAGGGCTAGGTAGGTTTCTACCTCCTCTAATAGGACTGTAGCTTCAAAGGAAGGGAAGACGAAAGTGTGTGTTTGCGGATGCCAAAGCTCTGTGAGGGCTGAGATGCTTGCCCAATCTAAGGACAATTTCTGGAAGTTTTTGGCCAAAACTAATAAAGGTTGGAGGTGCCATACCCTAAGGATTGATAAGACCTCTAATGGGAGTTCTTTGACCATGGGAGCCACCCACTTTAAGTTGGAATAACACCTTGGGCCAGGAAAAGGCTAGAGAGAAAAGGAAAAGAAGGAGAAGAAGTGAGAAGGATCATAAGAAGCATGAAAAGTGCAGAAATTGATGAACTTTTGAATTCAATTGGGACTTACCCTTCTTTGAGCACTTGAACTCAGATGCTTGGGCATGGAAGTCAATCTTTGCAGCTCCCCATGCTCTTTCTTTGTTGCTTTGGGCCCAGTGTAGACCCTCTCCTCCATGCCCATAACTCCGAAGCTCCTCTTCATGGTGTTATTGGCTATTTTGATGAAGTTCTAGCCCTTGTAGCAGAGAATTGATGAAAGCTGCAATTTTTTGGGCTTATTCCTATTTATAAAGGCTTGATTTTGATGCTAGAATGATAAGACTTGGGTTAGAAAGCCTTATCCTAAGACTAGGAGGGTTCTAGTGTGGGTTAAGGTCTCTTTGTCTCGAGTACGGGCTCTCACGGTAGAATCCGTCTCGGATTACACAGTTTCCTCTGACGGTCTATCATAGTACCACCACAGCCATCTGACGCTCCACCATTGAACCGTCACATTTCCTGCTACAGGTTTTTCAGCTCCCCTTCGTTCTGTCATGTCTGACGGCCTGATATTGGACCGCCACAGTCTCTGACGCTCCAACTATGGACCGTCACATTTCCTGCTACAGGTTTTTAACTCCCCTTCACTCTGTCAGTTCTAACGGCCTAATATTAATGCGTTACATGGCCCTGACGCTCCACCCGTAGACCGTCATACCCTCTATTGCAGGTTTTTTGTTTTTTTCCTTCCATCCCTCTTTTGGTCTAACCTACCGGTCTTACACTTTTTCCCCCGTTCATTCACACACACATTCATACATTCATCCACATAGCCATTTCAGTCACCCGCATATTAAAAACAAAAACACAAAAAAGAGTTTTCATTCATTTCTATCATTCCATTTCATTTCATTTCACATGAGTCATGTACAAATGTGGGTGTCAAATGAAGAAAGAAAATACAAAGTCACTCGGCCGGTTTGTCACCCGGGCCATCACTATCGCCAGCACCCTCAGGTCTCTTTGCTGGTGGGGCCATGGAGATGCTCCCCTCCTCTCGCTGCTCCCTCCGTTCCGCCTCTTCATTCCTCCGCTGTTCGGAGGAGCTGGCAAGAAATTCTGCAACTTATCCGCTCGGGGCGACGCTCCTCCGTGCACCACTCTGGGAGGCACTCTGCTCTGGTCCGCGACCCATCATCCGCACCGTCCGCTCCATCATCCGCAGCTTGATCTTCAACTCAAAGATCTGACGCCGTGTCTCCCGGGCCTCGGTCCGGTAACGCTCCAGGTCCGCTGTCCCCGTGCGGAGTCTCTCCACCTCGGCCCGTGCCTGAGCCAGCTCTGTCCGGAGTCTCTCTGCCTCCGACCACCCTCGCTCTTCCTCCGCTCGAGCGCATCCCGCCTCAGCTACCGCCGCGGTCAGCTCTCTCGCCTGCATTTTGCATTTTATCATAGTCAGTCAATTAAACATTTGCATAATCATAAGCATTTAAGTCTGAAAGGAACTAAGGTTTAGGTTCTTACCTGCTCCGCGAGGGTGGCCTCCGCCTCCTCGGCCCGAGCTACCTCTCGAGCAAACTCTGCATCCCGCTCAGCTCTGCCCCTAGCAAGCTGTGACGATGAGGACGGAGCATCCGGTCCCGCTCTTTGGGCTCCCTCGGCCCGCTGCATTTAGGAAGTCAAAGTCGGTCAAATTTGCATCATAAGCATAAGCATTTAAGTCTTAAGTTTAGAAAACTCACCAAGAGCTCCAAAGCAGTCCGGTACTCGTCCTGCTGCTGGATGGGGGCATGGAGGAGTCCCTCGAGCTTGGTAATGCATCCTTGTGGATCTAACTACATTTAGAAAACTATGTCAGTGCATATAGGAATTTATTTGATTAAAGAGATAAAGGGTTTTGAGTTTAGAAGTTCATACCAGTCGTCAGGTGCCTCGAAACACTTGGTTGCCGTACCGCTGGGAGTAGGCCCTGAGGTAGGCCTCGTCACTGTCTGCTCGATCTTTTATGGCCCGGCCTTTCTTGTTTCAATCATGAACATATTTCACCTTCTGGGCGCACCAATCGATGTCCCCACTGATGCCCTTTGACGATTTTCCCGGGCGCTCGTCATCTCTGCGGGGGAAGGTCACCTCCGACTGATGAAGTCCCCGTCTCCTCAGGATCATGCAGTAATGCAGGGGCTCGATGACGTTGATGTAGTGCAGCCAAACATCTCGCCCGCTGTATGCCAGGGAAGCTTTGACCCATGGCTGTCCCTTATAGCCTTCATCCCGGTACGGTGTCCAGCGCACCTGAAAAAGGCAATTAAGTCCATGTCAGCATTTAGAAACATTTAGAAGCATTTAAAAACATTTAGGAGCATATAGAGAAGTTTAAGACCGGAGCTTACCGCTATGTGTGGGAATGAATCCAGATCGTCCTGGATGGCTCGAGTCAGTCGGCCGATTGATCAGGTGTCCCTCGTGACCACCCACCGTCGCGTGATGGGGATCCGCCTAGGATACATCTGCGTGCGTCGCCCGATCCCTGGGAGGTAAAGGAAGCTCCAGATCTGCATTTTAGAAGTTAAGTGTCAGAAGATTGCATTTTCATAAAGCATATAAAAGCATTTAGAATTTACCTATAGAAAAGGCGAGAAGCCACCCAGCATCATCTGCCGGTCGGTCGTGCTAAGAGACTCGAACAGGAAGGCGAGTACTGCCGCTCCCCATGCATATCTGCCCACTCTACTAAGGTCCTCCAGCAAAGGCAGGAGCCTGCAGCTGATCACATCTGCTCGGGTCGGGAATAGTAGCTTCCCGAACAACAAAATTAAGAAGTGCCTCAGCACCCTGTCTCCCTCTGGTCCCGCCTCCACTGCTACCCTCGGGCAGACCTGCTCAATCACTCGGTCTAGATGCTGCTCTGGGAGCTCCCCAACTGCTATCGCCGCTCCCCGTAGACCCAGGCTGTCCTGGAGTCTCGATTGTGATAGCTGGGAAGACGGATGTCCTGGTCTCACTAAATCCAGCCCCAGCAGCTCCTGGGCTATCACTCTATAGTCTCCATATGTCCAGCCGGTCACCGCTGCTCCGTGCACTCTCAAGACTGTGATCCTGGCCATGTCTTCTAATGTTGGGATCATGTGACCCCAGGGGAAGATGAATGCTCGGCTGACTAGATCTCATCTCTCATGCAGCGCGTATAGCAGAGGCGTATCCATCCGTGTCACCTCGATGCTGAGGACTTCCCCGAAGCCCATAACAGTCAGCCTCTCTCTCTCTGGTAATCTGGTAGTGCCTGGTACACCGCCCTGATCTGCAGCCAATATATTCTGGTTCTTCTTTTTCCCTGCACACATGTAGAACATCTCATTAGTATCGATCCATTGCATATAATATAAATAAAACACTAAAAAAATTTAATAAGCAAAAACCTAAAAAAATTAGTTCTGTCTCTGGTTTCTCTGACGGTCGTCCCCTGGCACGTCATAGAACTCTGACGCTCCAAGGGTGACGCGTCAGGAACCGTAACGGTCACTGCAAGGACCGTTACATGATCCCCGTTAGGGCATCATCCTATTTGTTCTCCTAGCCCGTGGAATTGGCCATAATAGCCTACAAATATCCCCAATGGGTCCCCAGACCCATTTCTTTTTCCTCAAACACACATGCACACGTAAAAATTGAAAAAATGGGATTTTGGGGTGAGGGACCTACCACGCGATCCCGGCCTCGTTTCTTCCTCTCTGGTACCGTGGCGCCTTCTTCACCACCAATGGCCTCCTCCACAACATCTCCCCCTTCTTCCTCGGCCGTGGAAGGGTCCTCCTCCGTCGTTGGCTCCACCATCGCCGTCGGTTGCTTGGTCTCCCCCGGGGGGACATCCTCTTGGTCCACTCGAGCCCTAAATCTCTTAATCGCCTTCTTTTTCTCCCTTGCCATGGGCGGCCGGGGGAGCTCATCGCCGGTCATGGTTGCCGGTGAAGGTTGTTTGGTGGAGTTTTTTGGCTCGGTGTGTTTTTGGCATTTTTTTGGGCGTTTGAATGAATGGGAGAGGGAGAGACCGTTCGGTTGTTTTTTTTGAATGCTCAGGAAATGTGACGGTCTATCGTCAGACCATCATAGTCTCTGACACGTTACTATGTGGCCGTCAGGTGGATAAGTCATCTTGCTTGGAAAAATGTGAACCAACGTTGTGTGACGCGTCAAGTTCAGACCATTAAGCAGTCTCTGACGCATCACTCTTACACCGTCAGAGATTTTAAAGCAATTGGTGAATGATAATGCCTTATTTGTTGAGATTTTGTGCTTAAATGATCTTCATGCTTTCAGGCCTTATCTTATCAATGAAATTCATACTTGTGAATGGTTATGCTTCCTACTTATTTGTTGTTGGCTAACCCCTTTCTTTGGATGAAATCATAAACGCCATTTAGCCATCATGTTCGCTCGCCGCACAGGCAAGTCAGGTACAATATCTCGATCCTATATCCCCTTTAATGCATTACTATATGGTATCTATGATATATTATCTCGAGAACCGGCTGGTCATTCATGTGTTCTGGGATATGATGTTCCTCTTAAACAAAAATAATGATGATCTAGGTGCACATGTTTAATCGTTGGATAGGCCGTTAGGTTGGAAAAGCTTGGGGACGATGGTTCTATTAGGTTGGAAAAGCTTGGGGATGATGGTTCTATCTTGCACGTTGTGGTTGCAGATGGTGTCCTGACCTTGGTTTCTCTGGACTAGCAATACTATTCTCGAGTATCTTGTTATTTTACCATTTCTTTGCATTCATTTTAATGATTTCTTTATTTTAGCCCAGCATGCATCATACGCATTTTTGAGCATTCATGAACCTTCATCTGTCCAAGGTGTCTCAGTAATGGTGATTAACTTTGTGTCTATGGTCTCGAATAAGGAGAATCATTCCACTCTGAATTAGAAGGTTTTCTCTGGTTGGCTGAAGATTCCTATCTGGAGTTTAGTTAATCGTCTCTTTCCTTTCCATTGCTCCGGCCGCTGGCCGTGTTTTCCTTTCCTTAGTTGTTAGTTCCTCCAGACATGCATCATTCAGTTGGCTATTTTCTTGTGGTTAGTTCAAAGTTTTCCAGAAAATTCCTATCTCTCGTTGGTTGAGGACGGGTGTCGTTTACCTTAATGCCCACTTTTCAGTATGCTCCACTTCACTTCCGCTTCATCTCCATATTCCATTTCGCTTTCGCTTCACCTCTGCTCGCTCCCCTGCAAAGAGGATGTTACGGAGGGGCATCTGTTGACACCCGTTTTATGACCAATAAGTTGGGTCATCTCCTTACTCATATTATATGATGCTCTGAGTTGTTCACTCTTATTTGGGTTATCTTGGTCAATTTGAGGTTTATTTCATGGGTCATGTCTCCTTGGTTAAGTCTGGTTCCTCATCTCTTTCCTATGGACGAAGCTTAGCAGATATTCGTTTCATTAGCACCTCATTGTTTCTAACGGTGCTTTTCTGGCACGTTACAGTCCTATAACGCATCCACCTTGGTCCGTTACATCATGCTAGAGTCCTTAAGCCAAATACTTATTTCAGTGCTTATCCATTAGCCTATCCGTTGAGTGTGACGGTTTATCGTGCGACCGCTACCTTGGTTGTGACGCGTCTATCCTTGACCGTTACTTTCATTCAGAGTCCTATGTTCGAAAACTTCGCCTATTGGCCTTATCTTTTTGGGGATAAGGCTGTGTGACGGTCTATTCATGGGGCGTTACATCACTGTGGCGGTCTATCGTGTAGCCGTTACATCAAACAGAGAGTTCTAGTAGAACTGCTCTTTCTTTGCTACTCCGTGGCCGAATTAAGAGTTTGATCTGATGATTTCTTCTTCAAATCTGATCCTTAGAACCTTATGTTTGTTTCTATGGACTCTTGGGAGAATTATCTTCAAGAGTTTGCTAAGAAACATCCTACTTTCTTGCTAGATTATCCTCTACTCGAACCTAGAGTTTGAGGGTCTATAAATAGAACCCTTGGCTTCATGGCTTGAAGAGGAGACATCTGGAGTTCGCGTTGAAGTGCTACCGCATCCGGGAGTTAGAACCAACCAAGGAGAGCTGCTTCCCACCTCCATCTCCTTCCAAAGTCCAGGGAGTATTGTTTCCAAGGGTTTAATTCAGTCAAGTTGTCATCTTAGTGTCTCCTTCCCTCCTCTAAGCATTCATAGCATTGTCCCTCTTCCTCTACCACGTTCTTGCATCTTTTGCATCCATTTAAAACATCCTCCCATCTTTTAAACACCCCAGAGGGCCAGTACTTCCCTTTCCTTTTGCATGTTTTTAAGTTTCTTTGATTTATTGACACTACTCTTGCTCAAGGGCTAATTTGGGGGTGTTTTCTTGTGTCCTACACTCTCTTGCAGGTATACGGAGTCTCTAGCACGAGGCCTAAGCTTCCTGGCCAGCTGGAAAACTTGGAGATCAAAGATTCCCAACTTCTATTCTGTAGAATCTCTGACGGGTTAGTAGGGACGCGTTAGAGTCACGTAGCGGCTTATCGTGGGGCCGTCAGAGTCCTGTGGCACATCAGATCTCGACCGTTACATTTCACAGAACTGTAGTTTTCTGATTGCTTTCTCTCACCCGTGGGCGGGTGCATCATCCTCCTATTATAAGGTATTTATCAGGTCTTTGGCTTATTTTTTTTACTTTAGTGGCGATCACATCTTTCCTTAGTTTGGGTAGTAGCTCTCTCTTTCTTCATATCTTCTCTTTGTTTTGCTTGTTCTACCTAGACGGTGTGTTTTCTTTACTTCCTTATTCCACGTCCCGGCGTGTGTTTTTCTTTCTTTGCTTAGTTAATTTTTGATTGAGATAGCATGCCCATGCTACAGTTCATGTTGATTGCCTAGGTTCATGTTGCACATGTGCATAAGTTGGGTGATTTCAACATTCGTTCATATTTTCATCATAGTTGGCATTATAGCTCATCTTGCAAAGAAGGAACACATAATAACCAACAAGAGTAGTTCGAACCATCAAAGAAAGGAGGACGGTTAATGGAATGACCCTCAGGCATCATCTCCTTGTTGGCCATTGATCTGGATCTTTCTCTAGATCATTAGATTTGTGAAAGTTAGAGCCTTAGCTCTGATACCAATTGAAGTCCCGCGATCAATGACACCCAAGAGGGGGGTGAATTGGGTGTTTACAAACTTTTAACAAAATCTTGCCCAATTCAAACAAGTGTGAATAATAGCAGTAATGAATTTCAGATCTATATGAAAACGCTCAGATCTAATATAATCTATCGCACTCAACCGATCTTAGGTACGATGGCGGAGGTGGGTATCCAGAGATTCTACTCACGCAAGATGTTATCTTCCTGACAATGTTTGCCTTGCCGATCCGAACCCACCTTTTAATATACCCAAGATCTAATTTGAGAACGATAAATTACACTAGATCTAACTCAAACAATGCAACCAAAATAATCTACGCATGTGTTGCACAGAATGGGGATAGAAGAAAAGGAACAAACCACACAATATGCAGCGATTTTTAGGTGGTTCAGATGCAACAACAGCAACCTACGTCCACCCCTCATGATCTGTGAGGATTCCCACACTATATTGTAAGAGATTACAAGATTAAAAACACACACACACACACGTGAGGAGTTTGGAACTCCCACGAGGGTGCACAGGCACCGAATCACAGAGAGATGTGAGGAAATGAAGAAATCACACACACACACACATGGATCTGCATAGATCCACACACACACAAGTGTTTGATATTACAAGAATGCAAGATTAAAGCCCAACAAGAATAGAGGGAGAAAGTAGGAAATAAAAGCTAGATTCAAGCTCCCCCTTAGTGAATGAAGGTGATCTTGGATGAAGCCAGCTTCCTAGCTTGATCTGTACTTGGATGGCCTGCAGATGGTCTTGAGAACCTTGCTCTTGAATGAAGAACTCTTCCACATATCACTGTTCATGCAGCTACAGTAGCACTCATCTTTCTCCCCTTGATAACCTCCTTAGCTTGCTTGAGTGATTAGGGTTTTTGACTCCAATAAGAGGCTTTTATAGATCTTGGATGGTCAAGGGACAAGCTAGGGACCAGATCCACAATTCATGGCATGAATGGAGGGTTTATGTAATATCCCGTACCTTTCGGATCCTTCTTCGTGGGTCCCGGATCTGGTTTCTCGGAGTGTCCAGCTCCGTTGTGTCCGAAATTTCATTTCGGGCATCTTTCGTGTTCGAATCGGCGCGATCCGGAGTTGTTTCGGAGGCCCGGAAGCGTTCCGCAGCTTTTCCGCGCATGTTTTCCAATTACCGGTGTGTGTTTCGGTAATTCCTTCGAAACCTCGCTGCGGGTGAACCGGGTCATTCACCTGGGCACGAGTGGTACCGTTGCAATCGGTGCGTTCCGAGGATCGCGGAAACATAATTTTCTATTTTTTGGTATTTTCTGGAGTTTCCGGATTTTTTATAAATATCTCACTTTTCTCTCTCTCCCCTCACCCTCTTCTTCTTCTTCTTCTTCCTTCTCTTCTCCCCACCGTGACCACCGCCCCTCCCTCTCTCTTTCTCTCTCTTTCGGCCGCGGCGACGTCCCCTTCCGAGTGTAGACGGTGCGGGCCGATGGCGTGATGACATGGGCGACGATGAGGTGATCGTGGCGGTGTAAAACTTGTGGGGAACCGTAAAGGGACGAGGGTTTTCAAAGCGTTCTTTGCGATCTCGGTAACGATTCGGCGGAGCATTCGCTCCATTGAGGTAGGGTGACGTTCCCTAGCTCCCCGCCGTTCATTTCCGTGGTTTATAGGCCGAGGGGAGGCCGAGAGGGGCTTGATTAAGAGGGTTTGGGGTTTTCCATGATTTGGGGAGAGCTCGCCCGATCTATGGATTTAGCCCGCGATTTCACGTTCTGGTGGCCTAGTATCATGCTAGGGGTCCCTAGGGGTCTTCCCCTTTGATTTCCCCCTCTCCGGTGGAGGCATGGGGGCGTGGTTGGGTTTTTTGGGCTTTTCCCGCCGTTTCGCCGTCGAGCGAGTGTGACAGTCCTTCCAGTGACCGTCACACTCTGTGAAGTGCCTGGGTGGGTGCGTCACAGCCCTTGTTTAGCCAGTTGAGGGTCAGGGACTGTGACGGTCCCACGATAGATCGCCACAGGCGTGTGACGCGCCTGGGTTGGGTCGTCAGAGCGTCCCGACCATTGGCATCCGACCGTTGGTTTGACCGTTGGGGGTCAAGGCGTGTGACACACCAGGACTGGCGCGTCATAGCCTTGTGACGGCCCAGCGTGGGTGCGTCAGAAGCTATTCAACCCCCAGGCCGTGTGACGCTCCAGGGTTTGACCATTACATGTGTGTGACGCTCCAGGATTGGACCGTCACATGCTGTGGCGCACCGAGTGGTATGCGTCATAGCTTGCCCTTGTTTTTCCCTATGACGCACCTACATAGGCGCGTCACTGTCTGTAACACACCAGGGCGGGTGCGTTACACTCCGTTTTACACTAGGAGTGTGACGGCCTACGTTGGACCGTCAGGCATCTGTGATGGTCCAGCCTAGATCGTCAGGCGTCTATGACGGTCCCGCCTAGACCGTCAGAGTCCTGTGACGCGTCTAGGGTAGACCGTCAGGCACTGGGCTGTCCCGAGTGGTTTGCAACCCAGTTCCTATTCCAACCGTGGTCGCCGTGCGGCGGTGCCGGTACGTGGGGGGGGGGGTCCCCGTACGTCCTCGGATGTGGACGTGGTTTTCCGTTGACTTGATAGTCTACTCCTTCAGTGACCCTCCACTAGTCGTAGCCTTCTTACACGCGTGTGGTCCCACCAGGGAGTGGTGGAGAGGCTACCCTGAGGATGGTTTTTTTAGACTGGTTTCCGTCAGGCCCCTCGTCGTTAGCCAGAGTCCGACTACGGGGGAAAACCAGTCAGAGGGCCAGACCTAGGATGCATGGTCTGTGTGTGCACACGTGGCTGGGGGCAGTTGGACCCACGCTGATGAGCGTGACCCTAGCTAGTCACTTGGTTGTGGTACTTGTTCAGTGTCCGTGCCTCTGGTAGGCGCTACCACGTCAGGCAGTTCACCTGCGGTGCGGTGTAAGTCGTCAGGAGACGCTACCGACTGTGCTTCTAGTGGGAGGTACTCCTGTCGAGTCGGGAGTGTCAGGCTGTCAGCCGTCACGGCTTCGACCTTCAGGTTTCATCATGTTGACCGTTGCGTCTCGGTCTTCCCGCCGTGGTGCGTGTGTCGGCTTGCGTGCCGTGAGACCGGTGTTTTGTAGTGGCAGGGCTTCCTTTTCGAGGTACTCGCTTACTACTAGCGTAGCGATTTTTCCGTTTGCGAGGTAGGGTTTGAGTGATCCCTATTGAGTCTTGCTCCGAGACTCATTCCCTGCGTGTTTTCACCGTGTTTCAGGCGAGGTGAGGCTTCAGGGGAGTTCGTCTGAGGCTCAGCGCGGTTTAGGTGCCCAGCGTTAGTGCCAGAGGTCAGAGCCAGGGTATGCCCCGTGTAGCTGTACTTTCTTTTCTTGTCTCTGTAGTAGTTGTGGACTACTGTTGTTATTTTATTGTTATCTTGTGAACCATGCAAAATATTAATTCATTTCCTGCTTATTTATATAACTGTTTAATTTCTATAATTATTTATGATACTTGTGTAGTTTCAACACCATCCTTCTAACCCTTTCGAGTCTTCAGACTCGTGGGTGGCGGTGCGAGTCACGGGTTATCGGGTCTTCCCGGTAATCAGATTCTCGGGTCATTACAGCTGGTATCAGAGCGCAGTTGTGGAATTATACGAGAATCATAAGTGATTGTAGTGGTCCACTAGTCCATAACAATGATGTACGGTTGACACTGGCATCGGGCATCGTGCGTTTTTCTTGACCTTACTGTTTCCGTGTTTTCTATCTTTTGCTTCAGGAGCGAGCATGGCGCCGAGTCGGAGCACTCGCTCTCAGCAGGGACAGTCGGCTGGAGGTCAGGAGATCCAGCAGGAGTTTCAGCAGGAGCAGGAGGAGCAGAGTAGAGTGCCACCTGCGGCCACTGAGGCAGTGGATACTGCGAGATTTCTGGGGGCCGAGGATTTCTGCCGTGGCATGTACCCGCTTATGTCTCAGCAGTTCGGCGGAGAGGCTGGTGAGGGCTCGTCGGCCAGGGGTGGGCCAGGCCGAGCAGTGAGGGATTTCATGCAGTTTCATCCACCTTACTACGGCGGTTAGCCAGAGCCTGATTTGGCTCGGAGTTGGCTAGACGAGATGGAGCAGGTGTTCAGTTCCGTGCGGAGTACTGCGGAGGATAGAGTGATGTTGGCCTCCAACCAGTTGCAGGGTACGGCTCGGAAGTGGTGGTCTTCCGAGTGGAAGACGTCTTTCCAGCTTCGTCCACTTGAGCAGATTATGTGGGGTGACTTTGTCAGTGCTTTCGAGCATACCTACTGTCCAGAGTTTATTGCTATGCAGCGGATGCGTCAGTTTTTGGAGCTGGTTCAGGGTGACATGTCCGTGTTGCAGTACAGGGCCCGGTTTGTCGAGCTGGGTCGGTATGCACCTCATATCATGGAGAATGAGAGGGTGAAGACCGCACAGTTCGTTCATGGCTTGAGGCAGGAGCTGAGGCACCATTTGATCGCGAATGCTGCCACCGATTTGGAGACAGCGTCTCGCGTTGCTGCTTCTTTGGAGATGGATATGCAGAGGACTCGATGACCGATTAGCCAGGGGCAGTCTTTGTCAGGTCGCAGCCAGCAGTCGGCTACCCAGCAGCAGGGTTCCTTCCAGCATGCGTCTGGTGGTTCAGGAGCACCGGCACCGGCAGCGTCAGTGACAGGATCGGTGTCTTTTGGCACGAAGGTCAAGAAGTTCTTCGGGAAAAATTTTCGGAAGAAGAAGTCCAGGGGTTAGGGGCAGGCATCGTCGGGCAGTGTACAGCAGCCGGTTCCGTTTCAGCGCCAGGGATCAGTGGGTGGATCGCGAGGACCGTGCCCACGGTGTGGCGAGCATCACCCAGGCAGGCAGTGCACGGCGCCGATTATCTATTTTCGGTCTGACCAGCCAGGGCACATGGCGCATGACTGTCCTCAGAGGCAGCAGCAGCAGCAGTTTCCTCAGTAGCAGCAGGTTCCCCAGTAGCAAGGCGCAGCAGCAGCAGCAGCAGCAGGGACAGTATCCACCGCTACCCAGGTCAGCTAGTGTGGGAGGACAGGCAGAGAGCTCGAGGCCAGATCACACACATGACCAGGGCAGAGGCAGTGGCGTCGCAGCTCGTGGAAGGTACCGTTCAGATTTTGGGTTGTGCGGCTCGGGTTTTGTTTGATTCTGGCGCGTCTCATTCGTTTATTTCGAGGATTTCGCGCTGAGCATCGAGGAGCCGGTGACCCAGTTGTCCTGCGATTTGGCAGTGGAGTTACCTTCGGGTGATTTTATGATCACTCAGTATTGCTTCGATGAGGTTCCCGTGTGGGTGGAAGGGCGGAGTTTGTCGGCTAGGCTCTATGCGTTGCCGCTTCAGGACTTTGATGTGATTTTGGGCATGGATTGGCTCGAGGCACATCATGCGTTGGTGGATTGTGGCTCGAAGAGAGTTTATTTTCGGTGACTTCGTGGACCCACCTTCTATTTCCAAGGTATCAGGTCTTCCTCTTCCCGCTTTCTTATCTCTGCGATTCGAGCTTGCCGTTTGCTTGATGCGGGTTGTCAGGGTTTCCTTGCTTCTGTGGTCTTGGTAGACCAGCCGTGTCCGGATGTCGAGGACATTCCGGTGGTGTGCGAGTTTCTCGATGTTTTCCCGGAGGACTTACCTAGATTGCCTCCCCAACGGGAGATCGATTTCGTTATTGAGGTGGTGCCGGGTACGGGACCTTTGGCGAAGGCTCCCTACCGTATGGCTCCCGCTGAGTTGAGGGAGTTGCGGGTGCAGTTGCAAGAGTTGCTGGCCAAGGGGTACATTCGTCCTAGCTTTTCCCCTTGGAGTGCGCCTGTGTTGTTTGTGAAGAAGAAGGACGGTAGCTTGCGGTTGTGCATTGACTACCGACAGCTGAATGAAGTGACCATTAAGAACAAGTATCCGTTGCCACGGATCGATGATTTGTTCGACCAGCTTCAGTCCGCTCGAGTATTCTCGAGGATTGATTTGCGGTCCGATTACTATCAGCTGAGAATTCGCGAGTTTGATGTGGAGAAGACTGCGTTTGGTACGAGGTACGGGCATTATGAGTTTCTGGTGATGCCGTTTGGGCTCACCAATGCCCCCGCAGCCTTCATGGACTTGATGCAGAGGGTGTTTCGTCCGTATTTGGACCAGTTCGTGGTCGTATTTGTGGACGACATCCTTGTCTATTCACGGTTTGCCGAGGAGCACGCGTACTATTTGGGTGTGGTGCTGCAGACGCTGCGAGATCACCAGTTGTATGCGAAGCTAAGTAAGTGCGAGTTCTAGCTTCGTGAGGTGCACTTTTTGGGGCACGTGATATCTGGTGATGGTATTTCCATGGACCCCGCCAAGGTCGAGGCTGTAATGCGATGGCCGAGGCCGAGGTCTGTGACCGAGATCCGGAGTTTCTTGGGGCTTGCGGGTTATTATCGTCGGTTTATCCAAGATTTTTCTCGCATTGCGACCCCGATGACTAGACTCACACGGAAGGATGTGCCTTTCGTCTGGTCTGAGGAGTGTGAGCAGAGTTTCAGGGAGCTGAAGAGATTGCTCACCTCGGCTCCGGTGTTGGTTTTGCCTTCTGGGTCGGGAGGTTTTGTGGTGTGTACAGACGCTTCCGGGGTCAGACTGGGTGCTGTGTTGATGCAGCATGGTAGAGTGGTGGCTTATGCATCTCGGCAGCTGAAGCCCCACGAGGAGAACTACCCTACCCATGACCTTGAGTTGGCGGCTGTGATCTTCGCGCTGAAGATCTGGAGGCATTATCTGTACGGTGAGAAGTTCGAGGTGTTCACTGACCATCAGAGTTTGAGGTATGTGTTCACGCAGAGGGACCTTAACCTCAGGCAGAGGCGTTGGATGGAGTATATGAAGGATTATGACTTCACCCTGTCTTATCAGCCGGGCAGGATGAATGTCGTAGCCGATGCCTTGAGTCGGAAGGTCGCGGTCAGTGCCTTGATGTTGAGGAAGTGGAGGCTCTGGGAACAAGTGCCCGAAGTATCTTTCAGGCTCAAGATTCCCCAAGAGCCAGGGTTAGCTGTGCTTGCGAGTCTGACTCTCACGCCTGCTATCCGCCGTCAGGTGACAGAGGCTCAGCATGCGGACCCTGAGTTGCCCCGGATTCTGGCTATGGCTGATGTGGAACTCGGCGAGGATGGTGCTGCGCGGTTTCGTGGCAGGCTGTACGTCCCAGCTGAGGAGCAGGTTCATCGTGCGGTGTTGCGTGAGGCTCATGGGAGCAGGTACACCGTACACCCGGGTGCGACGAAGATGTATCAGAATTTGCGGAGGCAGTTCTGGTGGCCTGGCATGAAGAGAGATGTGGCCGAGTTCGTGGCCAGGTGCCTGACCTGTCAGCAGGTGAAGGCGGAGCATCAGCGACCAGGAGGTACTCTCCAGCCCTTGGATGTTCCCGCGTGGAAGTGGGACCACGTGACCACGGATTTTGTGGTGGGGTTGCCGAGGACTCCGAGTGGGCAGGATAGTATTTGGTTGCTGGTAGATCGGCTGACGAAGGTGACTCGGTTGCTACCGGTCAAGGTCAGCTGGAGCGTGTCCAGGTTGGCTCGTCTTTATGTGGAGCGGATCATTCCGTTGCATGGGATTTCCATTTCCATTGTGTCGGATCGGGATCCGCGCTTCACTTCTGGATTCTGGAGGAGTTTCCAGCGAGCTCTTGGCACGGAGTTGGCGTTTAGTTCAGCGTACCATCCTCAGTCAGATGGTCAGTCTGAGAGGACCATCCAGACTTTGGAGGATATGCTGAGATCCTGCTGCCTGGAGTGGCAGGGGAGTTGGATTCACCACCTGCCGTTGGTGGAGTTTACCTACAACAACAGCTATCATTCGAGCATCGGCATGGCTCCTTATGAGGCGTTGTATGGGCGTCCGTGTCGGACTCCACTTGATTGGTTTGAGGTTGGTGAGCGTGTTTTGACTGGACCGAGTTGGTACAGCAGTGTGCAGATGTTGTGCACCTGGTTCGTCAGAACATGTTGGCGGCCCAGAGTCGGCAGAAGAGCTATGCTGACCGGAGGAGGCAGCCTCTCGCGTTCACCGTGGGCGATCGTGTGTTCTTGAGAGTTTCTCCGATGAAGGGGGTGATGCGCTTTGGACGGCGTGGGAAGCTGAGTCCCCGCTATGTTGGTCCCTTTGTGATTGTGGAGCGCATCGGTGAGGTAGCTTATCGGTTGCAGTTACCCCCTGAGTTGGCGTCGGTGCATGACGTGTTCCACGTTTCGATGTTGCGGAAGTATATGCCCGATGACTCTCATGTGCTTGAGGATTCTGTGTGGCCCGAGGTGACTCCAGATCTTTCTCTTCCAGAGTTTCCCGTCCGCGTTGTGGATAGGCGAGAGCAGCGCCTGCGGAGCAAGGCCATCCCCTTGGTGAAGGTGGTGTGGCAGCGACACTCTGGTGGTGAGGCTTCTTGGGAACGTGAGGACGAGATGCGTCAGCAGTTCCCTTACCTGTTCGAGTGAGTCTTCCTCTTCTTTCCCCTTGGGTTGTTCTCAATTTCGAGGATGAAATTCCTTTAAGGGGGGAGGGCTGTAATATCCCGAACCTTTCGGATCCTTCTTCGTAGGTCTCGGATCTGGTTTCTCTTAGTGTTCGGCTCCGTTGTGTCCAAAATTTCATTTCGGGCATCTTTCGTGTTCGGATCGGCGCGATCCGGAGTTGTTTCGGAGGCCCGGAAGCGTTCCGCGGCTTTTTCCGCGTGTGTTTTCCGATTACCGGTGTGTGTTTCGGTAATTCCTTCGGAACCTCGCTGCGGGTGAACCGGGTCGTTCACCTGGGCACGAGTGGTACCGTTGCGATCGGTGCGTTCCGAGGATCGCGGAAACGTAATTTTCTATTTTTTGGTATTTTCTAGAATTTCTGGATTTTCTATAAATATCTCACTTTTCTCTCTCTCCCCTCACCCTCTTCTTCTTCTTCTTCTTCCTTCTCTTCTCCCCACCGTGACCACCGCCCCTCCCTCTCTCTTTCTCTCTCGTTCGGCCGTGGTGACGTCCCCTTCTGGCTGCAGACGGTACGGGGCGACGGCGTGACGACGTGGGCGACGGCGAGGTGATCGTGGCGACGTAAAGCTTGTGGGGAACCGTGAAGGGACGAGGGTTTTCAAAGCGTTCTTTGCGATCTCGGTAACGATTCGGCGGAGCATTCGCTCCATTGAGGTAGGGTGACGTTCCCTAGCTCTCCCCCGTTCATTTCCGTGGTTTATAGGCCGAGGGGAGGCCGAGAGGGGCTTGATTAAGCGGGTTTGGGATTTTTCATGATTTGGGGAGAGCTCGTCTGATCTATGGATTTAGCCCGCGATTTCACGTTTTGGTGACCTAGTATCATGCTAGGGGTCCCCAGGGGTCTTCCCCTTTGATTTCCCCCTCTCCGGTGGAGGCATGGGGGCGTGGTTGGGTTTTTTGGGCTTTTCCCGCCGTTTTGCCGTCGGGCGAGTGTGACGGTCCTTCCAGTGACAGTCACACTCTGTGACGCACCTGGGTGGGTGCGTCACAGCCCTTGTTTAGCCAGTTGGGGGTCAAGGACTGTGACGGTCCCACGATAGACCGCCATAGGCGTGTGACGCGCCTGGGTTGGGCCGTCAGAGCGTCCCGACTGTTGGCATCCGACCGTTGGTTTGACCGTTGGGGGTCAAGGCGTGACGGTCGGGTGTGGGTGCGTCAGAAGCTATTCAACCCCCAGGCCGTGTGACGCTCCAGGGCTGGACCGTTACATGTGTGTGACGCTCCAGGAATGGACCGTCACATGCTGTGACGCACCGAGTGGTATGCGTCACAGCTTGCCCTTGTTTTTCCCTGTGACGCACCTGCATAGGCGCGTCACAGTCTGTAACGCACCAGGGCGGGTGCGTTACACTCCGTTTTACACTGGGAGTGTGACGGCCTGCGTTGGACCGTCAGGCGTCTGTGACGGTCCAGCCTAGACCGTCAGGCGTCTGTGACGGTCCCGCCTAGACCGTCAGAGTCCTGTGACGCGTCTAGGGTAGACCGTCAGGCACTGGGCTGTCCCGGGTGGTTTGCAACCCAGTTCCTGTTCCGACCGTGGTCGCCGTGCGACGGTGCCGGTACGTGGGGGGGGGGGTCCCCGTACGTCGTCGGATGCGGACGTGGTTTTCCGTTGACTTGAGAGTCTACTCCTTCAGTGACCCTCCACTAGTCGTAGCCTTCTTACACGCGTGTGGTCCCACCAGGGAGTGGTGGAGAGGCTACCCTGAGGATGGTTTTTTAGACTGGTTTCCGTCGGGCCCCTCGTCGTTAGCCAGAGTCCGGCTACGGGGGAAAACCAGTCAGAGGGCCAGACCTAGGACGCATGGTCTGTGTGTGCACACGTGGTTGGGGGCAGTTGGACCCGCGCTGACGAGCGTGACCCCAGCTAGTCACTTGGTTGTGGTACTTGTTCGGTGTCCGTGCCTCTGGTAGGCGCTACCACGTCAGGCAGTTCACCTGCGGTGCGGTGTAAGTCGTCAGGGGACGCTACCGACTGTGCTTCTAGTGGGAGGTACTCCTGTCGAGTCGGGAGTGTCATGCTGTCAGTCGTCGCGGCTTCGACCTTCGGGTTTCGTCATGTTGACCGTTGCGTCTCGGTCTTCCCGCCGTGGTGCGTGTGTCGGCTTGCGTGCCGTGAGACCGGTGTTTTGTAGTGGCAGGGCTTCCTTTTCGAGGTACTCGCTTACTACTAGCGTAGCGATTTCTCCGTTTGCGAGGTAGGGTTCGAGTGATCCCTACTGAGTCTTGTTCCGAGACTCATTCTCTGCGTGTTTTCACCGTGTTTCAGGCGAGGCGAGGCTTCAGGGGAGTTCGTCTGAGGCTCAGCGCGGTTCAGGTGCCCAGCGTTAGTGCCAGAGGTCAGAGCCGGGGTATGCCCCGTGTAGCTGTACTTTCTTTTCTTGTCTCTGTACTAGTTGTGGACTACTGTTGTTATTTTATTGTTATCTTGTGGACCATGTAAAATGTTAATTCATTTCCTGCTTATTTATATAACTGTTTAATTTCTGTAATTATTTATGATACTTGTGTAGTTTCCACACCATCCTTCTAACCCTTTCGAGTCTTCGGACTCGTGGGTGGCGGTGCGAGTCTCGGGTTATCGGGTCTTCCCGGTAATCGGATTCTCGGGTCATTACAGTTTGGGTTTAAACAAAAGAGAAATAAGACCTCTCCCCGTGCTTGAAATAAAAAGTCAAAATAAGCTACCTCGGGGCGGGCGGTCGACCGGTCTGTAACAGACTGTTGATATTTCATCCCTAGAAATTCCGGTCGACCGGTCTGTAACCTTAGGTCAATCGAACTATAACAACTCTGTTCATTTTTTATTGCTGGAAAAACTGGTCGAACGGCCCTTGTCCGTTGGTCGATCGGACTATTGAAAACCAGCAAAAATGAGTTGTCAGCCTATTGAATCATATCTATATGATGAAGGCTTGGATTGAACATATGATGTTATTGATTTCAAGTTCATTCGAACACTTTTTACGCGTTTGGAAATGTATGAATATTAAAGCAAAATTCAAGAAGGAATTGGACCTTGATTACGTACGAAGCTCGTACTTAAGCACTAATACATGGCACGTGATAGAGCACATGTCTGGGGTTTTGTTATCATCAAAATCACTTGGATATACTCAACAAAAGGGTCTACCAAGACTTTGGAAGATAAAATTTGTCCCATCATCTTAACTTGTTTGCCTTGGTTGAGACCCCCTTGCATGTTATTGTTGCGTGGGCATGTTTGTTGTGCATTCTTAAGATAGTTTGCAAGTTTTATGCGTCATTTTGTCATCCTTGAGTCCATCCCATTTGTGTTCATTCCTTTCATCGTGTCACCCTCATTATGTTGCATCTCGTCGTGTGTCTAGGTCTCTCTATCTGTCTGTCTGTCTCAAAGTCTAGTAGAGATCATTAAAGGACCGCGTCCTTCCCTGTGGGTCCGGCCCTCCTCCTTAGCCCTTTGTGCCCTCTTCTCTGGTTGTATTCCCTTGATATTCTTGTATTAAGTCTCCACCTCTATCATGGATCATTACCTTCATTCTGTGTATCCTTCCCAATCTCCCTATTCCCTCATGGAATCCTCTTCCCACGTGGGCCCATCTTCCCGTGGTCCCTCTGACTCGTCTGAAGAACAAGTGAATCTTATGGCTCACTTATTATGCCTTATTCGCCAAATGGACCTGGCCCAGGCCCAAAAATTGATTTCCAACCACCTTAATGGGCCTTCTTCTCTTAATGGGTCTCCTTCTTCTACCAATGTCGCTGCTAGTCCAATGGGTCCACATGCTAATATTCCTTCTAGGCCCATGTACCTTTTTACTCCTGGAATGTGCCCTTCTTCTTCTCAGTCCGGATCCTCTTACCCGGCCCATTACCATATTCCTGGTCCAAATTCACAATCACTTGCTCAAGCTGGCCCACATTTTTCTCGATCTCTGCCTACCCCAGAGATGATTTTTCAGGCCCAACGCCAGCTTGATGAATTACAATGCTGAATTGATCCAAACCCTCTTTGAGTGTCCCATTTGCATTTCAAAATCTCCGGCTCCCACTTCCTTCGCAGATTCTCACTTATCATCGTTATGGTGGAACCGACGACCCTTATGTGCACTTAAAGGAGTTTATTTATGAGTCGGCCTAGTTTCAACATGACCAATGCTTGATGGCCTATTTGTTTGGTCTGTCTCTAGAGGGCTCGGCTCGGCATTGGTTCTTTTCGTTGCCACAAGATCAAGTGGTGAATTTTCAAGTTGTCCAAGATAAATTCATTCAGCAGTATCGGGACCAGGTTGGGCCTAGGTATTCTGTGGTGGATCTGGCCCACAAGAAGATGAAGCCTGATGAGGAATTCTCCACCTTTGCTGACCGATGGCGTCGCCTCGCCGCATAAGTCCCGGGGCATATTTCGGAGCAGGAGCAGATCAAGATGCTTATCTCCAATGCAACGCCCGAGTACCACTTCATCTTAGCCCTGAACGACATTACCTCCTGGTAGCAACTTTATGGCCGAGCCCGCTTCATCCGCCAACAACTCTACAATTCCCTTGACCTCGAGTCTTCTCCACATGCCATGTCCACATACACCCCGTAATCTACATCTACCTCTTACATAAGTTAGCCTTCCACCACCTACTCGCCTTCTACGAGTCAGCCTTCTACTTCCACATATCAACCCTGCACGAGTCAGCCATACGCCTGCGAATATCAGCCTCCCATGAGTCCACCACATCAACCTTCTGTGAGTCAGCCTTCCGCTTCTTCGTACCCTCATGTGTCTCCACCTATGTCTCCACCTCTTGTCAAGGGAACGTCAAACTCTGAGCAAGTGGATGCCGTCCACTACATGCCTCTCCATTACATTCCCGCTCATGCACCTTCGTCAAGTCCCTCCGCTAGTCGCCACACACCATTACCTACGCAACCTCCACTCCCATCTCCACAACCTTCCGCTTCACCTCATACCCCTCAGCATCCTCCTTACTCGAAGTGGACTTCTCATCCTCCGTTGCCGGAGTGTTTTACAGATATTTTTTGGACTTTGATGGCCACTCAAACGTTGCAACTACCTCCAGTTGTGCCTTGCCAACCCGTTGTCAAGAATTTGCTTCAACTCTATGAATTTCATCACCAGCAGGGGGATTTGGTTGAGGATTGCCCCGAGTTCCAGGACCATGTTTATGGTTTAGAAGACAAGAAAAGGATTGATTGGCTTGCCATTCATGAAGTTGTTCTTTATCTTCGCAGCAAGCAGTAGCATCAAGAAGCGCCGCCCAGGCAGCCGTCTCCCTTACTACGAGACAAGGGGCACTCCTGTGATTCTTCGTCTAGCACTGCACCCGCTCCATCACCTATTCCATCATCACCTACCTAATCACCCGCGCCATTGCCTTTGCCATCTCTTATGCCATCTCCATAAACCCCACCAACCCAAGCCTCTACTCAGGCTAGTGCGTCCACTGTTGGGACTCCTCTGGGTTGATAAGCAGTTCGTGCACTGCTTTGTGATGAAACGGTTTGATGATTGACAATAGTTGTTTTGATGACTAGCAACAGTAGTGTGTGACTCAGTTGACTTTATTTCTATATACGATGGTGTAAGTATTTTGATGCATTCATATGTCAGATAATCATATCAATGGTGTGTGCATTTTAGTCTGTGCTTTGAATAGAGTTGGTGCAACACATGGTTAATTTTGCATTAAGTCTATGCAATCCTCGCTGATGCACACGACTAAGTTGGTGCAATTCTTCTCGATGCACGCCACCCAGTCGGTGCAACCTCTGTACCAGGCACTTAGAGTCGGTGCAATATGTCTTAGGTAACTCGGTGCATAGAAGTTCATGCATTCTCCTTTTACACATTAAGTCTGTGCAAGTCAAGCATTCTGTGTGAATAGGTCCGTGGAAGCTCAAGCACGGAGCATGCTAAGTCTGTACAACGTATTCTGTGGCAAGTCATCAGGTTAGTGCAATACTTGCCCATTGCACACACTCAGCTGATGTATCCGTAGGTCTTGTGTTGAAACCATGTCTGTGCATCTACTTTTGAAGAGATGATTGAGTCTGTGCATGTGTATGTAAACACCACAATTGAGTCCGTGCATCAAAATCTCTATTATGTACAATCTCCTTTTTATATCGTATAATTGTCTGAATATGACATTATATCTGATGCCTTGACAGGTACCTTTTCGTAAAGACTAAGAAGGGCACGTGATCCAAGATTGAAGAAAGTGCCAGGATCGTGACACGTGGAAAGCAGCTATGTTGAGATGCCGCCACGTGACGAAGGTGTTTGGGCGGGAATTGTGGTGACCACACACCCTATCCTTCTACTGCTCTATAAATAGGAAGCCTCTTCTTCAGGAGAAGGGTGATCGTGAACATACTTTGAAAGAGCAGAAGCAGAGAGAGCTTGCACGATCCAGAGAGAAGAGAAAAAGAAGAAAGAGAGAAGAAGAGAAGGAGAGAGCTGAAAGAGAGATGTCTGAGAGAATACTGTGAGTGTTTGTTCCTCAGTCTCTCGGTTCAGAACCGGAGCTGAAATTGCTTAGTGTTGAGCTACATTCTCCTAGTGGGATCTTTTGTTTCTTCGTTTGTTTTATTTTTCATTTTTGAAACTGCGTTTTCAAGCTGTGTGTCAGCGGAGCAAGCTATGAAGCTCAGCGGTTTGCAGAGGTGGATTCCTCTGGTCGGGTAAAGCTGTAAGTCCCCATCGGTTTTTAGAGGAGGATTCCTCTGGACTGCATAAGCTGTAATGCCCAGCGGTGTGTAGGGTTTTGACCCCAAAGCTGTGGATCAGCGAAGCTGTGCATCAGCAGTAGAAGCCACATTCCGGTTTGGAGTGTGGGGTGGACGTAGATCTCGAGTTTGAGATCGAACCACCTTAAAAATCTCTATCTACTATGCGATTGCTGTGTGGTTTGTGTGCATCCTATTTATTTCTTCGATCCGTAGTAGACGAATGCTTAGGACTGTCTTGATCTAGATCTGTTAGGTCGGCTTCCATTGATTATGTTGTTTGTCCTTCTGTCATCCAACAACAGCTTGTTTTAATTCCGCACTTGAAGCTGTTATTCTTGGTCTTAATTGGGTGTCTGATCTATTCACCCCCCCTCTAGATCGATTATAGCATCCTATCAGTTGGTATCAGAGCATACCACTTGATCCTAACACTTGGTATCAGAGCCTAACTCTTCTGCAGGGATCAACGTCCTGAAGAGAAACGGCCATGGATGCAAGAGGGATGATGAATGAAGGACATTCCACCATGAAGCCCCAATACTTTGACGGGTCGAACTACGCATACTGGAAGAACCGTATGCAAGTTTTTCTGAGGGTGAAAGACTATGAAATTTGGAAGGTGGTCAGTAAAGGACCATTCGAGCTGCATCCTAATGAGGATATATGGACGAGAGAGGAGATCAGGAAATCTACTCTCAACTGGAGCGCCATCAATGCCATATAGTGTGCTCTACATCCCACTGAATTTGCAAGAGTCTCTTCGTGTGCCACAGCGAAAGAGATGTGGGATAAGCTGGAGGTTATCTACGAGGGAACCTCTCAGGTGAGGGAGACCAAGGCTAATTTTCTAGTTTCAAAGTATGAAGCCTTCAGGATGAAGCCCAGCGAGACCATCACTGAGATGTACGCGTGTCTTACCCTCATAACTAATGGTCTCAGAAATCTGGGGAAAAACTATTCTGATTATGAAATTGTGAGAAAGATACTATGATCCCTGACTCCAGTATGGCATACAAAAGTGACAGTTATTGAGGAGTCGAGGGATCTCCAGAACACCAAAGTGGACGAGCTGATAGGTTCATTGATGACTTATGAAATGAATATGCCAAAGATAGAGGAGCTCGAGAAAAAGAAGCAGCCTATCGCTCTGAAGGCAAGCAACAGTCGTTCCAGTCGATGCAGCCACAATGGATTGTCTAGTGATCAGAGTCTTTCTGGATCGGAAATTGAAGGAGATCAGATAGCAATGCTGACTAGAGAGTTTAGAAGATTTCTCAGGAAGGAAGGAAGAAATTTCAACCGAAGACAATATGGCGGGAGGAGATACAACAGGTACAAATCTAATTCTGCCAAGAAAATTGACACTAATGTCTGTTACCATTGCAGGAAGGCCGGTCATATGAAGGCCGATTGTCTAGAGCTCCAGAAGCTGAAAGAGAAAGCCAAGAAGAAAGCTCCCAAAGGAAGAGCAATGGTGAGCACATGGAGCGACGAGGACGAGGGGACCTTGAGCAGCACATCAGAAAGTGAAGATGAAGAAAAGCCCATCTGTCTGATGGCCAGAAATGATGAAAACGAAGTGGAAGACTTCGATGAGGTATCATCTCCTTTTGAGCATTACACTATTTCAGATTGGGAAGATGCTTACGAAGATTTGCTAGATAAGGTAGATGATATCAGAAAAGAGAACATGCATTTGAAGAAGAAAGTAAATTCTCTTATGAATGACAAAACTATGTCTGATAAACTTGCCTGCTTGCAATCTGAAAATGACATGTTAAAAAATTCATGTGCTGAAGTTGATAATGTTAAGCATACATTGATAGAAGAGAAAATGATAATCTGAAAAATGTGATTGACGAATTAAAATTGAAATTGCAAAATTATGAAAATGAAATGAAAATTGTTAATGATAAATATGAAGTTGTACTAGGTGTTAACCATGAACTAAAAAATTCAATTGATCACCTAGAAAAAGTGAATGAAGATAAAAAGAAAATTATCAAAAACATGACCCAAGGATCTGATAATTTGAATGCACTCTTAGGGTCAAAAGTAAATTTTAGAAGAGAAGGCCTCGGGTATAACCCCATAGCTAAAGGGAGTTTTGCTTTGAAAACAATTTCATTTGTTGTTGAGAAGGAAAAGGGATCCCTCATCAAGATGAGAAATGTAAAGTCTGCTGTTAAAGTTGTTGATTCCAAATTGCCCAGTGCTAAGGACAAGGGCAAGCATAAAATGGGTGAGTTTAGCCATGATAGTACACAATGTCCTACTTCTCAGGGTAGAGTTCAGATTAGGGGTCAACCTTTGCGCACACCAAAACCCCAGGCTAGGGTTAACAAGTCACTACCAGCAGTTCAGAGGAAGACTCAACCCTCACCCATGAAGAAGTCAAGTGAGTCTAGGGTGCAAGGTAGAAACACTTCTGCCAGAAGTCAATCGAGCCATTTCCACCAGCCCAAAGTCCAGACCTACCATCATGTGGAGCCACAACAATTCTATAAGTCTGGATGGAATAGAGCTCAAGGGAGGTCTAGATATCAGTCATGTACCACACATACATACAGACCTCAGGCTAAAAACTGGGTTGGGCAATCTAGAATATGGGCTTCTAGGAAACAAACCACCTACAGTCAGCCAAGGACCAACGTTGGCCACTATTTCCTGAATGCTCATTGGCCTAGGCACTGGCACAAAAACAATCAAATTGCAAGGAACAATGACGGCAGGAGAAATAACAAGTCAAGAAAAATTCAGCCTGCCAATGCTGAGAAGAAGAGAAACAATAGAAAAAATGTCGAAAAATCCACCAATCAACCAGCTCTCAAACAAGCGTGGATCCCAAAAATCTTGTTGTCATGTATGAATTGTTCTATTTCTGCTTCGAAGCCCAAACAGTTTTGGGTTCCAAAATTTTCTCTGTGACTATGATTGCAGGTATGCCTGGCAGCCAAGCACAACATGTGGTACCTGGATAGTGGCTGCTTCAGGCATATGACAGGGGACAAGGACAATTTTTGCTTGCTGACAGAGAAGAATGGAGGCCTTGTCACCTTCGGAGGAAACACTAAGGGTAAAATCATCGGATCAGGTAAAGTAGGTAAGTGCACTACCTGTTGCATTGATGAAGTCTTGCTGGTGGATGGATTAGCATATAATCTTCTAAGTATCAGCCAACTTTGTGATAAAGGGCACAAGGTAGTATTTGATGCACTTAGCTGTAAAATTTTTGAACCTGATTCTGATGTGGTTAAATTTTCTGAAAAAAGAATGAATAATATTTACATGGTAAATCTAGATGATATTGCACACTCTAACCTATGCCTCACTGCTAATAAAGAGGACTTAGCTTTTCTGTGGCATCGTAGGTTAGGCCATGCTAGCTACACTATCTTTCACAAATTGAATAAACATAGCATGGTAAGAGGACTCCCTGAAATATCTTTTAAGAAAGAAAATAGGGTGTGTGATGCGTGTACACAGTCCAAGCAGACCAGAAAGTCATTTAAATCAAGAACTGAAAACATGTCTCTCAAACCTTATGAGCTGATACATATGGATCTATTTGGACCCACACGATCAGTCAGCTTGTCAGGTAGGAGATATGGAAATGTCGTAGTTGATGACTTCTCTAGGTATACTTGGGTCTTTTTCATCACTCACAAGAATGATGCTTTTACTGAATTTCAGGAGTTCTATTTAAATATCAAACAGAAAAATAAAAATTTGATTAAAAATATTTTGTCTGATCATGGAGGTGAGTTTGAAAACTCACAATTTGAAAACTTTTGCAGGGACAATGGGATTACTCATCGGTTCTCCTCCCCAAGAACACCTGAGCAGAATGGAATAGTAGAGATGAGGAACCGGACACTTGTGGAGATGGCCCGTACACTACTTGTTGAAGCTGGCTTACCAAGAAAATTTTGGGTAGAGACAGTTAATACTGCATGCCATGTAATCAACAGAGCCATGGTAAGGCCTTTCACTCAGAAAACTCCTTATGAGATTTTAAAAGGTAAGAAGCCTTCAATTGCTTATTTCAAGGTCTTTGGGTGTAAATGCTTCATTCATGTTAATGATAAAAGAGATCTTGATAAATTTGAACCTAAAAGTGATCCAGGAATCTTCCTTGGATATTCTGAAAACTCTAGAGCATATAGAGTGTACAACCTTAATTCTAAAACTGTTGAGGAATCTCCACATATTGTCTTTGATGAGTCCCTAAATAACTGTGAGGTTGGTCAATGTAGGAAAGAAGATGACGGAGAAATTCTCAAGAAAGAAAAACCTGAAGATCAATCAGACCAAGAAGAAGAAGCTGAAGAAGGCAATGTAGAGGAGCCTGTTGTTCAGGGGGAGGTAAATGAAGGTCAAGGTAACCAAGTTATAAATGTCATATTTTTAAGAGATCATCCTATTGAAAATATCATTGGTGACTTGCATGAACCCCCTAGGACTAGAGGTTTCATTAGAGCTCAAAATGAATTAAATGCATATGCATTGGTTTCTCATGTTGAACCCAAAACCATTGATAGTGCTCTCAAAGATGTGCATTGGATCAATGCCATGCACGAAGAGCTTAATCAGTTTGACAGGAACAAGGTGTGGCATCTGGTCCCACCTCCTGATAATGGGACTATCATTGGAACAAAATAGGTTTTTAGGAATAAAACTGATGAGCTAGGTAATGTAGTTAAAAATAAAGCTAGACTTGTTGCTTAGGGGTACAATCAAGAATTCAGAATTGACTTTGAAGAGTCATTTGCCCCTATAGCTAGGTTAGAAAGAAAAAGAATACTTTTGGCCTATGCACGCTCATTAGGAATAACTCTCCAGCAGATGGACGTTAAATCTGCTTTTCTCAATAGGGAAATAAAAGAGGATGTCTTTGTGAGACAACCTCCTAGCTTTGAATGCGTAGATTTTCCTAATCATGTTTATAAGTTAAATAAAGCTCTTTATGGCTTGAAGCAAGCCCCTAGAGCTTGGTATGACAGACTCAGCAAATTCCTTACCGAGAAGAAGTTCACAAGAGGTGAGGTTGACCAAACGTTGTTCACCAAGGTAAGTCATTGCATGCTTTGCATGAAGCATAAGTCATTGTATGTCTTTAGGTCTGTGCATATTGCATTCTAGTTACATGTAGGTCAGTGCATGTCCATACCGCACATACATATAAGTCCGTGCATTGTCTACATTTCGCACGCTAATGTCGATGCATGTCTTGCATATTGTTGATGCGTAATGTAAGGTTGTAGCATGATGGTCGGTGCATCTTTTATCCAAACTGCATGATAAGGTTAGTGCATTGCATTGATCATGAAGGATAAAGTCGGTGCAAAGTTTGCCTGTTGCATATCTAAGTTAATGCATCTTGATGTCAGGGGGAGGATAACAATATCTGAACTGAGTTCAACTCCTTCTACTCTCTTCTCTATCTCAGAAGTCCCACCATGTGGCATCTTTTATGTCCTTGGTACAGATTGATTTTGCCATGAACTACTTCCTTTGAAAATTCTTGAGTTGATTCTGCACTTCTATGTCCACTCCTTTTACTAAGAATGGACAACAGTCTAGTAATTGGTTCATTGTCGTGAGCTGCAATTATTACAACTCTTCTGCTCTAAGAATCACATGTGCTCAATTGAATGAACTGAAGGTTTACCTTTAATAGGCTGTAGAGTTCAAAAGACTGTCTTTAGAAAACAAGGTGATAGAAAATATTTATAGCTCTTAACCTCTATCTCATGGCTATAATAAAACAGGTCTTCACAGTATCTGAACATGACAGATTTAGTGAAGTCTAAGGTTTGAAAACTAAAGTCTGTATTGTTCTTAAACAAGGTACTCCTAAAAGTTATAAGGGCAGCGAAATTAAGATCATTAAAGAAAAAAAATGAACAAAGTGGTAGAGCAATGACTGAGTTACACTGAGAAACTGAGGTCTCCATCAAAGAAATGGAGAGTACCTTAAGCCATGAAGTGACTCAGGTTAACTTTGTTCATGTGGTCAAATTTATAGGAGAGATTTCACTGAGTAACTAGGGGTACTGGCCTCTGATCAAGGTGTACCCTTAATGTCAAAAGTGCAAACTATCCATGTAGCTTTTGATCAGAGACAGATATAGTGGCTTATGCTTAGTAACTGGGTGTATCAGCCTCTAATCAAGGTATACACCTAATGTCAACGGCATAAATGACACGTGACTGTTCAATAAGTTCAAATTTTTGAAACTCATGAAAGAAAATTGATGTAACCCTTGGAAAAATAAAAGTCATTGCGTGTCAATTGTTTAACCTCAATACAAATTCAAGTGACTCTCCTTGCTATTCACTCTCTCTGAAATAAGTATGGTGTTGTCTCGACCTAGACTTTTATGGTTTTTTGACTCAGGTTCATTGCTATAAATAGAATATATAATCCTATTTGAGAAAGTTAGTGAATTCACTTTACCTTCTATAACTGTTAAACCTGACTTTAATCAAGAAAGCCCATTGCTTGATTCATATAACTTAAGGGTTGCCCCATAATTTGCTCACATTCTGAACTGTTACATAGAATGTTGTTCCTTATTTGCTGATGGCAAAAGGGGAGAAAATGTGTGTTTGCATTCAGATATTCAAAGGATTCAAAGGACTCGCTCAGGGAGTAAGTATGTGAATAACTTGTGTAGTTGCATACATGCCACTTGATTATCATTCATGTCTCATAAAAATAAATCATCTCATTGTATTCATTCTATGTGTTGCCATCATCAAAAAGGGGGAGATTGTTGGGACTCCTCTGGGTTGATAAGCAGTTCATGCACTGCTTTGTGATGAAACGGTTTGATGATTGACAATAGTTGTTTTGATGACTAGCAACAGTGGTGTGTGACTCAGTTGACTTTATTTTTATATACGATGGTGTAAGTATTTTGATGCATTCATATGTCAGATAATCATATCAATGGTGTGTGCATCTTAGTCTGTGCGTTGAATAGAGTCGGTGCAACACATGGTTAATTTTGCATTGAGTCTGTGCAATCCTCGCTGATGCACACGACTAAGTCGGTGCAATTCTTCTCGATGCATGCCACCGAGTCGGTGCAACCTCTGCACCAGGAACTTAGAGTTAGTGCAATATGTCCTAGGTAACTCGGTGCATAGAAGTTCATGCATTCTCCTTTTACACATTAAGTCTGTGCAAGTCAAGCATTCTGTGTGAATAAGTCCGTGCAAGCTCAGGCACGGGGCATGCTAAGTCTGTACAACGTCTTCTGTGGCAAGTCATCAGGTCAGTGCAATACTTGCCTATTGCACACACTCAGCCGATGTATCCGTAGGTCTTGTGTTGAAACCATGTCTGTGCATCTGCTTTTGAAGAGATGATTGAGTCTGTGCTTGTGTATGTAAACACCACAATTGAGTCCGTGCATCAAAATCTCTATTCTGTGCAATCTCCTTTTTATATCGTATAATTGTCTGAATATGACATTATATCTGATGCCTTGACAGGTGCCTTTTCGTAAAGACTAAGAAGGGCACGTGATCCAAGATTGAAGAAAGTGCCAAGATCGTGACACGTGGAAAGTAGCTATGTTGAGATGCCGCCACGTGACGAAGGTGTTTGGGCGAGAATTGTGGTGACCACATGCCCTATCATTCTACTGCTCTATAAATAGGAAGCTTCTTCCTCAGGAGAAGGGTGATCGTGAACATACTTCGAAAGAGTAGAAGTAGAGAGAGCTTGCACGATCCAGAGAGAAGAGAAAAAGAAGAAAGAGAGAAGAAGAGAAGGAGAGAGATGAAAGAGAGATGTCTGAGAGAATACTGTGAGTGTTTGTTCCTCATTCTCTCGGTTCAGGACCGGAGCTGAAATTGCTTAGTGTTGAGCTACATTCCCCTAGTGGGTTCTTTTGTTTCTTCGTTTGTTTTATTTTTCGTTTCTGAAACTACGTTTTCAAGCTGTGTGTCAGCGGAGCAAGCTGTGAAGCACAGCGGTTTGCAGAGGTGGATTCCTCTGGTCGGGTAAAGCTGTAAGTCCCCAGCGGTTTGCAGAGGAGGATTCCTATGGACGGCATAAGCTGTAATGCCAAGCGGTGTGTAGGGTTTTGACCCCAAAGCTGTGGATCAGCAAAGCTGTGCATCAGCAGTACAAGCCACATTCCAGTTTGGAGTGTGGGGTGGACGTAGATCTCGGGTTTGTGATCGAACCACCTTAAAAATCTCTGTCTACTGTGCGATTGCTGTGTGGTTTGTGTGCATTCTGTTTATTTCTTCGATCCGTAGTAGACGAATGCTTAGGATCGTCTTGATCTAGATCTGTTAGGTTGGCTTCCGTTGATTGTGTTGTTTATCCTTCTGTCATCCAACATCAGCTTGTTTTAATTCCGCACTTGGAGCTGTTGTTGTTGATCTTAATTGGGTGTCTGATCTATTCACCCCCCTCTAGATCGGTTATAGCATCCTATCAGTTGGTATCAGAGCATACCACTTGATCCTAACATCCACTTCCCTTGCCGCCACTTCCTCTACTTCTCCTGCTTCTATTACTACCACTTCTACTCCCGTTACCTCTACCACTGCTTCCATACCTAACGCCGCCCGGCATGTCGTGTCGATACGTCGACGGTGGACGCCGCGGCCTCCTTCCTCTCCATCACCGTCACCTTCTTCTCCATCTCCCTCATCGCTCGAGCTTGAGTAAGCTATGCCTTCACCTTCGCCTTCGCCTCTGCCCTCACCCACACGAGAGCCTGCCATTCCCATTCTACCTTCGCCTTCACCTTCGCTTTCACCTTTAGGCTCACCACCTTTGCCTTTACCCATGCCTATCATTGCCACTATCCCTCCACCTACGCCCATTATGCCTTCTGAACCTTCTACCTCCACATCTCTATCCACTTCCACCCCACGGAGCGGGTGTGTGCTTCCTTTGGTGCCTCTTGGGTCTCATCCCCAAGGAGACAATGAGCCAAGTCAGGATCATTCGATGCCGATTATACACTTCAAGCTTTAGGATTTTATCTGCCACATGCCAGTTCGCATCTTGGTCTCTGGCCGTTTTGGGGATGATGAGCCTACACTTCCCATGACAGTTGTCAAGAAGAGTTCCCTCTCACTGATGCTAGTTTCTTCTCAAGCGAGACCGGTGGCAATCTCATTGCTTGTCGGAAAGTTTACCATGGATGCTGTCATCACTCCTCACTCTATTGCCATTCAGATGGCTGGTCAAGAAGGGTTCTCTACCCGCATTGTGCAAGCACATGCGGTTGCCGAGGAAATTATGGATTCCATGTTCAAGGGGCAATTGGCCGTATTTTTAGCCTTTTCGAAGGGCATTATGCACTGTCTATGCAATCTCCCTCGATTTATCAGTAAGCTGGCCATGTCAACGCCGTGTATTGCTCTCCCTCAGTTTCATTCTTCCCTTTTATCAAGGGGGTTATGCTTCATATATGATTACCGAGGGGAGTTGCCGAATCTCAGGCTCCTTGTGCCGAGTGACAAAACTCCGTGGTTTCATGATGCTCGTCTGTCTAAGGAGTCACCTGTTCAAGAATGTCTAGATATTATCAGCACTGGGTGTCTAGGGGCTGTCACCCCGATGAAGCTGCATATCCGCAACCGGGCTAGGCCATCTGTCAGATGGGCCCATTATTTGAGAAGATATTGCAGATTGAGAAGCCCAAAAGTTTGAGCCCGCGCCAGGTGGGTCCATTACAAGCCAATTTTTGCTAAGAAAAGATGGTGGCGCAAGTTCAAGGGCCGTCGATTGTGCATTCAAGGGATCACTTATTCTTCCTTTCCCTTTCATTCGCCATTTCTTCTGCTCAGCTCCCACCCTTGGGTGGTGTACCTTCCTTCTCCCAATCTTATTTATGTGATTTCTCCTCTATTCCTGGGTCCATAAACCCATGCTCCTCCTCTCCTTCTCATCTGGACCCTCTGGATTGCCCTTCCTTTCGTAATTCTAGGCCTCAGCCTGTGTCCTCCTTTTGTCCCGCTTTCACCCTATCTTCGATTCTTCCTCTTCTTATTTGGAGCCTCCAGATCTCCTCTATCATCCTAATTTCAATTTCTTACCTGATTCTTCTCCTCCGAAATGTCTAGACTCTATTGCTGATTCTTCTCCGACCCTGTCAGATGATTATTCCCTCTTTCCTTACCTTCATAGCAATCTTCTCATTGTTCTTCTATTCTTCCTTTATCACCCTTTAGGATTCTTCACCCTTTTTCATGCTATTTTTTGAAGCTTTAGTCCACCTTGATCTCAGCTGATCTCTACTTATTCTGTATCCCGTTCCTTGTTATCAAGGTCTCTACGCCCTAGCAAGGGAGTTCTTGCCCTCGTCTCTCTTCCTTTTTATCCTTCTTCGTCCAGTTTGGTGTTTGCCGCTCCTTCGTGTTAAGGAATCTTCAAGCCTTGTTATCCTCTCCCTTTTATCATGACAAGTAAGGAATACAAAGCTCATGCTACTCAAAGCTCGGTGATCAAGGTCTCGCTTCAGGACGCTGCTTTACATCATGGATTTACAAGGTATCTTTTTATTACGTAAGAACATGCTATTATTTCTATTATCTACTTTCCTGCGCATGGCTATAATGCTGGTTCCTCAACACGGTTGAGTAGCTTTAGGAAGTTTGCTTAGTTAGCTTAGTCAAAATTTTCAGTTTGCTTCTGCATCACCTTAGGCTGGTGATAGCTCCGCGTTGGGTGTCCAGTTTCTTTCCCGATCGTTGAGGGTACTTTTGAGCATGGGTTTTTTACACACTACACGGCGAGCTGTAGCCGATTCCTCTGAGGCACACCATTGCTGCTTTAGCCATACCATGGGTATGCACAAAGGCCTTTTCTTTTCTCTGCTAAGCCGAGTGCAGGGGCAAGAGATGGATGGATGAGATGCCCAATCTAGGCGCTCCCTAATATGAGAGAGGTCTCAAATTGGGGCAGTCTTAATGACCTGAAAAATGAGCTTTCATGCTAAATCTAGTCGTCAAAGGGCTTTCAAAAGGAAATAAAAAAATCAATGTCAAATTATAAATCAAAGGCATGGCAAGAGTGGCAGTACAGTTCCCCACGGGACGTCATGAGCCCGGTCATATGCATGCCTATTAATGGGTCCAAAAATTAAAGACACAAAGTCCGACGCAACAGACTGTATCTTCGTGCCCTGGAAGGAAGTCAAATCATGATATCTCCCATCCTACATAAAGCTTATCTCCATTTTTCTTCTATTTCTCCCTCTTAGGCTGGGTTGTATCCCGGGTATGGCCTTATAGGGGCAGCATTCTTTAGAGGCGGTTGGTTGCGACGCACCACCCTCGAATGCACGCCCTGCTCAAGAGAAGTCCTTAGCGAGAAGGGACGAATGACCACTCCTAGCCAGAAGTTTAAGCCCGTCTTTGGGTGCTGTAGATTACTATTTTCAAAGTTCAAAAAAAAATAAAAAATCTAAAAAAATCAGGAAATTGTTCAAAATAAAAAAAATAAAAAACAACAAATGTTGTCAAAAATCCAAAAAAACAAAAAATTGAATATTGTCAAAATCCAACAAAAAAATTATAAAAGTCAAAATCTAAAAATATGTGTCTCTTGTTTTGAGAATAGATATAATATGTTTGTTA